>CM055899.1:66049531-66574531 GCA_029582155.1 Panopea generosa | reverse complement strand
CATTTCTAAGTATTAAAGGGGATGTGATGCTACCTGAAGTCAAAATCAAGTTATCCCACGCTTCTCCTCGAGCCCCTTAACGGTAGTAAATACACAATTATGTGAGTTTCTTGTTATATGACTAGTAGTGACTGATATGGGATTGAATCATAAAACTTGAACCAAGTATAAAATGGGTCGTGGAAATGTCTAGATTTAAAATGTTCCCTTGAATATCTTTGACATTAAAAATAATGATGTGTGTGTGTGTGTGTGTGTGTGTGTGTGTGTGTGTGTGTGTGTGGGGGGGGTTACAGTTTTTATTTAAAATAAAACACATATGAGGTGTTAGGCGATGTTACGAGCTCGAACAGGAAAGTTGAAAAAGGGCAGAGTTACTGTACTACTTTATAAATAAAACAAAACATGTGGGTGAGTGTCTTGGACTCGGACAGGAGAGAAAAAGGCAAAGAATTTTAGAAATTCGGGATGGAGGTAAATCATAAGCCCGGACAGGAAATTTGACAAATGCAGTATAAAACAAGAACATTGGGGATGGTGGCGCTACACTGCCCATGTCCAACAATCTACATCAGTGGAGTGCGCGATCTAGTGGTAGAGCATCAGACCAATGATCTAATGAACTATGGGTTTGACCCCACCCCCGCCACGGCTATCTTTGGTGTCATTAAGCTAGATATTTTAATTTCATCCGCATATGCTTCGTACTGGTTCCGTAAAGGAAGACATCGATCCTGATTTGTCAAAGTTGTAACAAGTTTCAAAATATCGAAGAAAGTCAATATATCAGTTTGTGAAACGGACATGCGCAGTACTTCTGTTTCTTTATTGATCTCACATTTGAAGAATCGGTTTCAGTATCATTTCTAAAATTGATGTTTTCGTCGATTAAAACGTTTAACAAATGAAAAATATCATTCTCAGGTTCATTTCAAAATAAATAAATATTTTAAGTAATCTTAGAACTTTTCAGTACGCCATGGCCGTAATTTGAGATGAACCATGCTACTGATTGGTTGATATTGATGACTTTCACCACAATTATGTTCGCCTTACATACTTTACCCATTACATTTAAATTAAATATATAAAGCGTGCTACGGACAGTTTCCGCCTGTCTATAATATCATTTAACGACAGTCATAATTCACTTTAACGAATGTATAGGAGCGCAAACTATTGGACATCACTTACGAAAGCCTAAATCAATGAAACATTTTCTAAAGCACTTAACAAGAACGTGGACTGATTTCTTGTTCAAATATTTGTTTAACTCTGTGAAAACATTAGAGCGGGTTTATAAACGCACAACGACATGGCATGGAATCTATTTAAGCGAATTCCGATGAATACAAAAGCCGCTGGAGAGGACGAAACACATTGGGGGGAAAACTCAGTCAATATTCACTCTAGGAGATCTTGATTTGAATGAATATTAAAACATTTGACAGGAACATGTGTGCTGACACAGGTCATTAGTTTGAGGGAATCGTTTAGTGCTGCCCTCGAGCTGTCCGCGCTATGCAAAGTGTGCAAATATATCATATAGAACAGAACAAAGAGGAAATATATGAAAACATCATGCAACATACGTTAAATTAATGAATACCAAGACTGTATCACATCAACAATAGCAGCGGGTCGATGAAATACTTTAATGTGTCAAAAACAACTTGTTTCAGACCAAAACAACATCTTCAACAAAGTAAATAATTAAGTAAATTTTATTCACATAAATATAGACCTCCGGTCCATCATACAAATATGCAAAAATGACATACACAAGTATGTTTAACGCATGTAAGAAAGTAACAGTGTTCGTAAAAAAATATTGTTTTAAATACTATTATAAAAACTAGATTACATACTATCTGCTATAATCTCACAATTGTATCAGAGTATTTCGTTTCTTGAAAGCTCTTTACAGAAACCTTGCAACATTGCATATAACAGTTTTATCATTTTAAGACATTAACATACGAAACGTTATTGTGTCTCTTAAAGTAATATAAGATTCACCAAAATATAAATAAATAAATTCTCATTCACTGTACATTCCAAGAACAAATAAGATTCAGCTTCAAATCAGGCACGTATACGTCAATGCGTACATTTCGTCAGCAAAAAGTGAAAACATAGAAAAAAACTGAAGGCTGAGAGGGTTACGTGCTAATTTCTCCCAAATATATCAGGGTAATTCACCTATTTTCCCCGCAGTAATTATTTCAATTATTTTTAAATTAACATAAAAATTCAAAATTTGTCTTCTAATTTCTAAAATCTTCTTGAAGGAGACCACCAAAGCATCGCCCTCCCCTTTATCAATCCATGGCATCTTCCGATAGAGGTATGTTATATACCCCAATTAAAAAACAACAGGGAATCCAATGTCTGTCCCATAATTCAAAGCGCATGAGTGCGTTTGGTAATTATTCAAAATGAAACACATGCCTGATAGTTTTTAAGCTCTACTGGCCAAAGCCAGCAGGGATAATGTCATGGTAAATTGTCCGTCGTCCGTCGTCGTCCGTCCGTTAACATTTTTGTTGTAGACGCGATAGCACCTTCATTTGTCATTGAATCTTTACCAAAGTTGCACAACAGTTATATAACCACAATATCTCGGGCGAGTTGTTGAACCAGTGTGATTCAAACACAAAATGTCCCTGCCACAGGGCTTATAAGCACATTTTAAGCGAAATTTAAAAAAAAAAAATCTCTGAAAGTTCAATTCATAGACCTTCGATATTTTACATGTAGCATTGAGGTCCCCTAAACGATTTGTTCAAGTCGGATCCCTGGGGGCAAATATGGGGCCGCCACAAGGGTCACTGTTTTACATAGAGTTATATAGGGGAAATGTTGTAGAAGGGAAAAGTCCCATTTAAAAATATTATGTTAAACCGAAATTTAAGAAAAACATACACGTATACAATTTCATATAAGAAAGGAGCAACCATTACGTTAATTATGAATATATTGCTTAGAAATGTCTTTATTATAATTTATTGTTTTGTGTGCAAATTGATTTTGTGTGGTTTTCTTTAAACTGATATGACACTATCTTAAGTACCTTTTTAACATTATGAGGTTCATTCAACTGCATGCTGATTTATTCTCGATCGTTATCCTATTAATGCAGTGAGAAAGCGCTTCTACATATTTTTAAAACTACTTGATTTAAGCTTGGTTGCGACATAAGCTCAGAGCTGTTGTGAATGACTTTCGCTTCCGTTTCCTCGCCAGTAGGTAAAATCGCTGGGGTTGTTTTTATTCCGAGGCCATCGTGTCCAGTGTTTGATCAAACTCATGACCTCTTGCATGAGCTGCATATCCACTTCACAATCTCCTCCCACATTTGCTTCTCAATATTGCAGCACGTTCGAATACCAGCCTCGGCGTTATAAGTTACGGAGAACATTACTCTGGGTCGCCCCCACCACCACCCTCATCCCGCTCCCTATCCAATACCCCAACATATATGTTTCTGGGCAAGTACTCATGGGTTGCCTCCCCCACCACCACCTTCAACCCGCTCCCCATCCATTACCCCACATACATGTATCTGGGCCAGTATTCACGGATTACCTCCCCTACCACCACCCTCACCCCGCTCCCTATCCAATACCCCAACATAAATGTTTCTGGGCAAGTATTCATGGGTTGCCTCCCCCACCACCACCTTCAACCCGCTCCCCATCCATTACCCCACATACATGTATCTGGGCCAGTATTCACGGATTACCCCCCCCCCCCCACCACCACCACCACCACCACCACCACCACCACCACCCTCACCCTGCTCCCTATCCAATACCCCCACATAAATGTATCTGGGCCAGTATTCATTGATTGCCTCCCTCACCACCACACTCACCCTGCACCCCATCCAATACCCCACATACATGCATATGGGCCAGTATTCATGGGTTACCTCCCCCAACACCACCTTCATCCCGCTCCCAATCCAGTACACCACATACATGTTTCTGGGTCAGTTATCACGGGTTGCCTCCCCCACCACCACCCTCACCCTGCTCCCAACCATATACCCCACATACATGTTTCTGGGCCAGTATTCATGGGTTGCCTCCCCCACCACCACCTTAAACCCGCTCCCAATTCAATGCCTCTATATACATGTTTTTGGGCCAGTATTCATAGGTTGCCTCCCCTACCACCACCCTCGCCCCGCTCACCATGAATACCCCCACACATGTTTCTGATCCAGTATTCATGATTTGCCTCCCCCACCACCAACTTCAACCCGCTTCCAATCCAATACCTCTACATACGGGTTTCTGGGCCAGTATTCATGGGTTGCCTCCCCCACCACCACCTTCATCCCGCTCCCCATCCAATACCCCACATACATGTTTCTGGGTCAGTATTCATAGGTTGCCTCCCCCACCACCACCTTCAACCCGTTCCCCATCCAATACCCCACATACATGTATCTGGGCCAGTATCCATGGGTTGCCTCCCTCACCGCCCTTCAACCCGCTCCCCATCCAAATCACCACATACATGTTTCTGGGCCTATATTCATGGATTGCCTCCCCAACCACCACCTTCATCCCGCTCCCCATCCAATACCCCTCACATACACGTTTCTGGGTCAGTATGCATAGGTTGCCTCCCCCACCAACACCTTCAACCCACTCCCCATCCAATACCCCACATACATGTATCTGGGCAAATATTCATGGGTTGCCTCCCCTAACACCACCTTCAACCCACTCCCCGTCCAATTCTCTACATACATGTATCAGGGCCAGTAATCATGGGTTGCCTCCCCCACCACCACCCTCAACCCGCTCCCCATTCAATACCCCACATACATGTTTCTGGGCCAGTATTCATGGGTTGCCTCTACCACCACCACCCTCAACCCGCTCCCTATCCAATACCCCCACATACACGTTTCTGGGCCAGTATTCACGGATTACCTCCCCCACCACCACCACCACCCTGCTCCCCATCCAATACCCCACATACATGTATCTGGGCCAGTATTCATGGGTTGCCTCCCCCACCACCACCCTCATCCTACTCTCCATCCAATACCCCACGTACATGTTTCGGGGCCAGTTTTCATGGGTAGGCTCCCCCACCACCACCCTCACCCTGCTCCCCATCCAATAACCCACACACATGTATCTGGTCCAGTACTCATGGGTTACCTACCCCCACCCCTATCACCCTCACCCCGCTCCCCATCCAATACCCCACGTACATGTATCTGGGCAAGTATTCATGGGTTGCCTCCCCCACCACCACCCTCATCTTACTCTCCATCCAATACCCCTACATACACGTTTTTGGGCCAGTATTCATGGGTTGCCTCCCCCACCACCATCCTCATCCTGCTCCCCATCTAATACCCCACGTACATGTTTCTGGGCCAGTATCCATGGGTTGGCTCCCCCACCACCATTCTCACCCTGCTCCCCATCCAAGACCCCACACACATGTATCTGGTCCAGTTCTCATGGGTTACCTCTCCCCACCACCACCCCCACCCTTACCCCGTCCCAATCCAATACCCCGCATACATGTTTCTAGGCCAGTATTCATGGATTGCCTCCCCCACCACCACCTTCAACCCGCTCCCTTTCCAATACCCCACATGCATAAATAAGGGCCAGTATTCATAAAGCTCATTAATTCATACTTTAAGCTTTCGTAACTTGTAACAAATATGATGTATTCCAGTACCAAAACCAATTTCGCATCAGTTTAATTAGACTGGAAGTCAAAGTAAAGACGAAAGTACATGATTAACTGAAAAGATACAGAAAGGCCGGGCGAATTTCAATTATCAAACTACTGTAAGTGATATTCACAGTTTAGACTATGCATGTAAAGGTATTTCATTAGTTTAATGATTCTGCCAATATGATCGTTACTACTGACAAAGTAATTTATCAAATTCCTTTACATACATATTCTAAAACTTACAATAGTTCAATCATGTATCTCGGAGTTTCTTTATAGAGAGGTTTAGTGATGATCAACAATTGTACAAGCTGTATAGAGTGTTTTAAACACTTATTTTTGGCATAATAATGGTTTTATGTTCAAATGAAAATTTGCACACAAAAAATTAAATTTCATTAGCCAATAAAGAAAAATCGTTGTTTTTTATCTCAGCAGAAAAATAGAGAAGAATCTTTTATTATGTATTTCAGTTATTTATTCAGCTAATGCCATGTTTTAAGTGAAAAGGCTCCAAAGCGGTGTTTTATCCTTTTAAACATCGCCATTAACCCCAAGTGTTCGTTAAAACAACTTTCCAAAGAATGTCATAGACACATTTCTGAGGAACCTACCAGAGCATATCGCATACATAGATAGTCCATCAGCGGCATTCTCTCTAATCAATGGTGGATAAAATAATTAGTCAATACTTCAAACAGCGCCGACAAATGACGCCGATCAATTAAAAGCGCAATCAATATCGATGTTTTAAAAGACAAGGGTTTTGTAGACGATACGGCCGCACATGTCAAATGAAACCTCAGAATTGTGGCTAAAGAAACATGTGCCAATCGATGGCGGCGCAGCTCTGCTTTTTTTTTATTTTGTGAACACAATTTGTTGAGTAGATCTCAGTTGAGCAATTTTTTAGCGGTAATCAAAATATTTCATTCATTATAATCGGTAATAACGGATTTTAACACCTAAGAAAAAAAATACGTTGGCAAATTACAATGCAAAATTATAGAGTAAGATAATTTTTAAACAAAGGAGCAGGGGTATACGTGAAAACTTGATTTAATATTTTCCAAATATCGATATTAAGAAATGCCGAAAGTTACCAAACCGTGATTTGCCGCTTTGGCTACACTAAGTTTGTATTATTTTGCCCATCCATGTATATAATTATGGGACACAGACCTTTAGCTGTAACATGCGCCCTGACATTTAGATAGTGTCCTCACAAGTTAAATTAATGGATGAAATTGATTACTCTTGTTCACGTGCCAGATCAATTTTACACCAATGAGCGTATGTTCATCTGGATATATTCATCCCAAAGTATTGCCTTTTGAAACTTCATATTTAAACTAGAGGTTTTGGTTTTATTTAACCTCGATTGCGAAACAAGTTCTTACAACTTAGACAAATCATACTCGATATATAACTGGGTAGAACCAGTACTAAGCATATGTGGATAAAGTGTCTTGCTCAAGGACACCGACCACGTATAACCGTGGCGGAGGATAGAATTCAAGACCTTCCTATCCTACGCCCGATGATCTACCACTGAACCACGGGCTCAACTAGTTGTGGAACACTACTGTTGGTAGTTTTGAAAAGATGGGTAAATATTCAAAAACATACAAATTGGTATTTCACTGGAATTTTGTCAACCATGCATATAAAAACTGATGAAAATTATCTATTTGTTACCATTTTTGTCATGTGACCGCTGGTCAATGTGAAATAGGATGCTTGTCAACAATTTACAAGAGTTATGCCCCTTTCAAAAAGATGACAGCGTCAGATACATATAAACAGATATTAGCGATTGCAGGTTCTTATCTAAATTTCAGGTGACACAACTCCTCCTGAACCGACCGACCAACAACATATCTTGTATTGTCGTGATTTTTGTATCAATTGTATTGATAGTAACATTGGGTGGTAAACTTTTCTATTTAAATTTAAAGAAGTGAAGAACTTTTACGCTTGCAGTTATAAGTAAGAAATAAGAAAAAAAAAAGAATAACTTACTTCTTCGTCTTTCTGCGTAAAATTTCTATTCCTATGATGTGTTGTTAAAGTGTTTTTCTTTAAACGGGTACGCTACCTCGTTGCTAAAAAATGAATACTAGTATTGTAACTATGCTATATTTCGCTAAATATATTTCTGTGGTTACCAGTATCAGTTTAGGAAAGTTGGATCTTATATCCCGATATTTTTCAGTCATAAACAGTAACGCATTTAATACATCATGGTTATATTCAATTAACGGCAATTTCGTTATATTTTATTATATTATATCTGATAAATTTATTCAAATAACTCGATTGTAAAAAAAATATTGTTTTAATTCATATAAATGCTAGATTTTTGGATATCTAGTTGATACATTAATCCGATTTAAATTGTTGTCACTTCGCTATAGTTTGGGTTTCGCACATTGACTAATTATTGAACGGCTTGGCATATTTATGACCTTTGTCTTAAAGTTATCTTCTTTGTTTGATTATGGTTTCTTTTCAATAATGCAACGGTCGTCGTCGTAAGTTTTTCTTTACCCTCGCACTTTGATCTGTGTCATTTTAGCGAGCAGGATAAGCTGATTAAATAACCAGTGGACAGATCGGCAGAGTCGCTACTTCTCCCGGTGCTGCACCACTGGCTGGATAAGACGTAGATAGGTCGCTTCTGGTCGCAGTCGATTGATGAAGATGAAGGTTTGGAATAGTCGTTGTCTAGTTGTTGAAGTTGTGTAGTTGATTATGTAATTTTAGTCTTGAAGGCTGTTGATTATGGTTCCAAGGCGGCTGAATTCCCGTTGTGGAGCTGAAGTCCCTATGTGAGTGTTGCCAACATGGTTGTACCGCTGGTTATAAGTCTCTTGTCGACATCAAAACAATCATGTCTAAGGTCACGTTAAAAGCATAAAATCGATGAAATTTTAAAATAGATGTCTCAACCAATCATCCAATGCAGAGACATCCGTTGCTGTATAATGATCATTCATTATCATCAACTCCATAGATTTTTAAATAATCATCTTCTACGTGTTGACCCATTTGGAAGCTGAAGCTCAGTTAAACACGTCCTTCCACTTCGACAGCCGCTTGTAGAGTGATAATGCAACGGTTGTTAATTTGATGATGTGACTATTTTTTTGGTCACATGACTTCATCTTTATGCATTCCAATTGGTTATGTTTATCAAATGGCTTTATAATCTCACTTGCACCGTTTGTGTGCGGTTTAAGACAATAGCGTTTATGTTTAGACCTTTTTGGACAAGATGCAAAAGATGGAATTATGTTTTAAACTTTATAACTTTAACAATACGAAGACAGTAAAAATGGATGTTACTTAAATTTATAGATTGCATCATTAAACGACGAAGGAGTTTCTACAATATAAATAACAAGAACTTTATGCTATACATTTCTTTATGCACCAATATCGCATTCTAGTATTTGATCAAATGTGATTAAGCAGAAGATCTTTATTCAATCGTATGCTGTTATGCTGTTGTATTAAACTGCATCCAAAATATACTGGACTTGGATTTCTTCCATTCAACAAATAAGACGATGATTCCTACAAATCACCCCGGTTACAGTATTTCGTAAACATTCGAACATTTTTCGTTTTTAACAGTTTTAAATAAAAATATATACTCATTTATAACAGGAAAAAGTTAACATGTTTATCGACTGTGGCATAAAAAAATATTTAATTCAGAAAAAGGTTCAAAGAAATAATAAATGTGCCACCCGAAATTTTAGCAGCGTATGTTGAATTGATAATAGCATACCGGTCGCTGTAATTAAAATAATACTGATCGCGTACTGGGATATTTTACTTTCATATTTGCATCTTGTAACATGTCTTTCTTCAAAAATACTGTTAGATCTGGGTAAAAAAATATCAAATTAGACATGTGTTCTGTGAATACTGAGATTTGCATCAATTGATTTTCTTGCTTTTTTGTATAATACCGACAAAAACAGACACAATGTAAATATATTCAAAATTTGTCAAGGATGATCACATGTAATAAATTAAATGTTTTTTAAACAATTACAAAGTGTTATACGTATTCCCAACATATATACCAAATGAACACATACTGGAATATTTTAATTCCCAAAATGAATCACGCTGTCTAAGACATACCTACATACCTATGTAATTTTCAGAGAAAGTGTTATGCGAAAACATATTAAAATTGCCGTGTGACTAAAGATCCTCTAAATGCTGAACGCCAAGCGAGGAAACTTCTAGTACTATTTCAAATATTTGGTATGACAAGACCGGAGATTCGCATGCGAGGCGGCCGTTCTACCACCGTGCGTGCGTGCGTGCGTGCGTGCGTACGTACGTGCGTACGTATGTATGTATGTGTTTTGCTGCATAATACTCATATTTTATATTGATAAACACAAAATCACACATACAAAATAGTGTCTTTCAATTACGCACCCATATGACAGAGGAGTTTCCCCTGATTTATACTAAAGGATCACACAATCACGTTGTACTCGAATTTCATCGTGTTCATGCTTCAAATATATCCAAGCGCCAATGAAAGTACATGTACAACAATATGGAAATATTGACCTCCAAGTATATTGTACTAATATCGAATGTGGCGGTGGTGTAATGGACAGGGCCTTAGTTGCTTACACACAAAAAGTCGGAACGGTTCAGCCGATATCAGGCAAGGTCAACCAGACGACCTCCCAAAAAGACCCCACTCCGTACTGGTTCTTCCGAGGAAACCCCACTCCATACTGGTTCTTCCCAGGGAAACCCACTCCGTACTGGTTCTTCCCAGGGAAATCCACTCCGTACTGGTTCTTCCCAGGGAAACTCACTCCGTACTGGTTCTTCCCAGGGAATTCTACACCATACTGGTTATTCCCAGGGAAACCTTGTACTGGTTCTTCCCAGGGAAAGGACTAGAGAGCGACTCATAAGCTTTGAGTTTACACAGTAATCGAGCTAAAAAAAAATAAGCATTATACGCAAAATCTATGGCACCAATAAGTTTTATAATTATTTCTTTTTAATCAAGTAGACTAATCGAAATACTCTACATACCGTTGTTAATTTTACATAAGTTCTCAGTAATCAGAATGTTAATAAAATAAATTTCAGTCAAGTAAAATAATGATACTCCACAAGAAAGATAAATCTTGTCCGAGATGGATGCAGCAATACATCAGTTGTACTCCGGCGTTTGTTCTTTGTTCTAAACCGTTGCACACTACTCGCTGTATATGGTGCACCAGGAGGAACTGTAGTGTTCACAAAGAGTTCGCGATATAGATTATTTAAGGAAAAGACGGACTTTAGTCGGGCCCGATTTAGTGCGTGCGTGCGTGTATGTGCGTGCGCGTGTGTGCGTGAGTGTGCGTGTGTTTGTTGAGGAAGTAATGGTGTTGAACCCACGAAAACTTGATCATTTGAAGATCATCTAAATACCGACGTATATCCTTAAGACAGAGGCCCACCCCGTGCAAGTATTTCATGTTTTAAAATAGTTTTAAATGTTGTAAAAAAAAACTAATACCGCGATATACCTATTACCGCGAATGCGCGTTTAATAACAATCTGGGGAAGACATGCGCAAAGCTCCAACTTCCGTTCGCGTCGGCATTTGTTTGCATTTCGTATCGGCAACTGTTTTTTACTCAGCACACTTGTGTAACCTTATTACTGTTAAGAATTGATGCCATTCTACATAGTCGAATTTTTTTTTTCAACTCGCGATATTAGGTATGACCAGTATACCATTATGGTATACATACCATATATAGGCGGCCTATATAGGCTACCCATTTGATCACTTCTATCAGTGTCTAATAATTACAGCAATTAAGACTAATTGATACCAGTGACCTATCTTATTAAGTCACTGTTAAAACATTAGCTGTTTCTATTGGCTCTGTGTGCACTTTCTTGCCATGTGAGTTTTTAAATCTTTGGCGCGTGGCACTTGACCTAATTTAATGCACGTCTCATTATTTTACTTCAGTTTATTACAACTATATATAATCCATTGTGTTATTTCAATTTAGGAAAAATAATTCTATATTTAAGCGCTGGCGTAGCAATGATTTTTTTAAAATATAAATTAAGTGATATAGTGTCTCAAAGGAAATAACAAGCTGTGCATTACGTTCCAATTGCACAACAAGCATGGCGGACCATGTGCCGACATCGGTAAGTTACGTGTGATTCCACGTGTATTGAACAGTGATATACGCTTATTTGACACCTATAATTCATGCAAATATATGCATTTTCAGACAGCCGATTTGCTGAAGCGTTTTTCCAAAGAAGTTTTGTCCTGCAGCACCAAAGAAAGGATCTCTGTAGTTGACGATGTTACAAAATGTGTCTCCGAAACAGGTTCGTACCCCACCCACATTAAGACACGTATCTGTCAAAATTTGTACTCGTTAATGTAGATCTCAGTTGAAATTAAAATATGTTCTACAATTAATGATCATGATCTTCAATGGAATCAATCCATTTTCACTTTCGTTTTCATTGCTTTTTATATGCAGAAAGATTCATAGAAATGTTTACAAAAATTATGTAGCACATACTTCAAATCTTTTTCGGCTCAATAAGTCTGCATTTAATTTGGTAAAACCAATGACTTAATTACAAATTAGATCTCGAGTAAAACTAACACTGTGTTATGTTATTGTCAACACCACACAACTGTAACTGTCAGGGATCAAATTTAAGCCGGCATACTCAGTAACTCGAAAATTTATGCAAGTGATAAATTCTAATAGAAATTTATGAAACATAAATAAAACGGTAAATAAAAGAAAAGTACAGAAATCATACAAATGGAAGTAAAAATTTCAATAATCATTTCGATGATAATGTATTATAAAATGACATCATCATTACTGAGATCGGCAACTATGGTTGGCTGACACTGTTCTCTATTAAGATTTGCTTTATTTAGAATGCATATTATTGGCTGTACATAGTATAGGAAACAATTTTTGTAGCAATATTAGAACACAGTTTCTAAAACGGAAAGGTGATGATAAGTAGTCAGAAACTATTTTTTGTGTAATTAAGTGCCATGGTATTGAAAAGAAAATGAGTATAATAAATGGATTAATTTCAATGTGAGTCCCAGGATGAGATTACTTGTGAATGCTTAATATTTCTGCTAAACATATTGTCACCGACAGGTAGATAATAGTTCTAGATACAATAAAATTTTGTTCAGAAAAAGCCTTGATAAATAATTGCCAGTAACTTTTTGATTTTGCCAGTTGATGTTAATGGTACTGGCAAAAAAAATAAATGCTAAATTTGATCCCTGACTGTGTATAACTATAAATGTATCTTGGAATACCGGGTATTCATGCACTTAAATATTGTTTTTCTATTTTAAAACTAAATGCAAATGTAAAGAAATAAAATCTGATGCAAATTTGTTAAAACATTCATTTTTGTATGTGTTTAAATGTTAAAAATCAGAAAATAATAACGGGTGCCTCACTGAGTTTTTGTGTGCACTTTGCACATTCCGGTTAAACTTGTCTCTGTACTGTATCCAGTACTGCAAAATGTTGTTCAATATAGAATATTTATTTATAATTCTGAAAATTATTTTTTTAATTGTGAATATTGTTTTATATTCTTTGTGAGATTTTGCAATCAATATCACTCTTGAAATTCGGAGTGCGTGAAAACCGAGTACCCGACGATAATTACTTAAGGAAACTACTCCAAAAATCTTGCCAATCTATAGTTTGTTCCTAAAGATAAAACCCAAGCCAGTCTGCCAAAGGAATAGGTATGTCGGTTGCACATGGAAAGTCATTGAAAGTCTTTGTTAGTTTTTATGTATGCTGAAGTAACGTAATGTGCAATAAATTAGCCAATACCCAGAGTTATTTACTGGTACTAGGTAATCCAACACTGCTGTAATAGGAGTAAGTTGCCAGTTAGGGACCTAAGTCGTGGGTAAACAGATATATTAAATTAAATGATAGTAAGTCTTGTATAGTAAAGCTAGCTTTTGTTATGATGCTTGTAGAGAATCTACGTAGCTCATTGGAGTTTATAATGTTCAGTATTTGAAAGCTCTCTTTCTCATGAAACTTCTGAAATAACTTCTAATTAAAACCTGATTTACGTTTCCTCTTTATACATTGAATACATAACATAGTATTGCATACACCATAATTGTAAATACATACATGTACTTAATTTTAGTCATGAACAAGATATTGATTTTTTTTTATTTAATCATTAATTACTGTAATTTGTTTTGATTTCAGAGCTTCCGGAACCAGCATTAAAGGGTATTTTGAAGTTCTTGTTTCCAACAGTAACTTTGTATCGGGACTCCAGGTCTTTGAGGTCTGCTATCAAGCTGGTAGATGCAGTTGTCAAAAAACAACCAAAAACATCCCCAAAACATGTAACAGTTGTACTTACATCGTTTGGAGAGTCGCAAAAGAACATTTCACATGCAAGGTATGCTAGTTTAAACTAATAGGTTTGAATTTAACTGTTTTATATTTGCTTTAACCCGTCACTCCATAGATACGAGTTTTCCTGCACCAATCACAGAAGGCCTTTGAAAACAGTGCAGGAAGAGTTCAGATTGCTCGTAACGAGCAATCTGAACACTTCCTGCACTGTTTTCCACTCTGTCAGTTAATATAAACATAATTCCCAAATAATTCTAAAGCCTTCTATATAAGGTGTCTATATTAGGGGTGTCCAAAGGCGTCTATATGAAGTAAAGGGTTAATTCATTATAAAATACACATATAATGTATATTAGATAACCTTATAGATTTAGATGATTCTGTTTACAACTATATTGCCCCAATGCCTGTACTCTTAGTATAAGGAGATGCTCAGCAATTTTGATAAATCTTCCAATTTATTGTATTTTTAAAAGTTGCATATCAATATAATGTGTGGATGATATTTGAATACCCCAGTGTGTGCCCAGCCTTTAAAGCAACACATCCACGTTTGAACTTTTAAAAAAAAAATTTTAATTGAGTTATGAGCACATTTCCCATACAAACATATGATCAATTAGCTGTATATGAGCATATAAACACAATCCCAAACAAAATGATTCCCAAATTATAATGCGTGACTAACACTTTATAAAACAAGCGTGTAACTCACCCGAGTCAAAAAAAAATTGTCAAAATGACTTTCAAGGCAGGTAAAGTACACTACGCACTAAAACGTGAAGTTTTTTAATACGACTCGCATAATTCAATTTGAAGCCAAGTTGGAATCCTCGGCAATTTAAAAATAATTTATAAAACGTTTGTCACGCTTTATAATCTTTTTTTATAATTCTAAAGCGTTCTGGATAGTGTTTGTTAGCACATATACAGCTCATTGACCATATATATTTATGTATGGGAAATATGCTCACAACTCAATTGAAAAACTGTTTAAAAAAGTTTAAAAGTGGATGTGTTGCTTTAATAAATATTTATTAATTATATCACAATTCACTTTTTATGCCTTATTCTACCTAAAAATAGAGCAACATACTTTCCTGATCAAAATTGTTTCTTTTTTCCCAGATGTTATAACTATATACCCCAGTCCACACATTTACAGTCAAGCTCAGTTAGCTCAGTAGCCGGTCAGACTATCAATTCATGGGTCTCGAGTATGAATCTCGTCTGGCCAGTCTCTTTAGTGCAGCATTTCATCTCATTATTCATCTCCCACCACTGATTCAAGTGGGAAAGTTATTAGTTACTTGCAGAGGTGAGTGTGCTCGAGTACGGATTAACATTCCAGGATTCCAGGAAAGAGTGGTTTGGTTAACTGATCACTCATAGCCATTGATGGCATAAAAATGATGCATAATATTCAAACAAAACAAACACATGTATATGTAGAGAAGGAAGTATTTGTTCTCTGTAACAACATTAACATAAAAACATGCCATGGTTAATTACATTCCAGGGTACTTTTACCTTAATAAACATTCGCTGGCTTCCCAATTAAAAAGTCAGGTTTCTTTTCCCAATTGTCGTAAAAAAAATATCCAAAAATGGAATTTTTTTTAATATTCTTACTTTAAGGGATAATAACCCCAACTTGATATGAAGTATTGTTGTAATATCTGGTAATTATTTATTAGAACGTGATCTTAACAGTGTTATGCTGTATTTTCAAGTTTGCTAAAGCCTTAAAAAAATCCCAATTTCCCCATAATCGCGCTGTTTTTTTCCTCATTCTCAAAGGCTTGGGCCTCTTCCCAATTTCCAGATAAAAGGCTCTACATTCACGGATATGCAACAGCCATCTCTCAGCTTTGTATGGTTTATACAGACCTGCCCTGATAATTGTCAATATATCACATAACCTGTCTTTTGATGGAGAAAAAGTAAGAAAATTCAAATACAGAATATCAATATAATATGTTACTCTACAGTCGTACCTCTGGAGGTGATAGCCTGGTTGCCTTGACCTGGACGTGTGTTGCACTCATAACTGCTCTCAGAGATGGACAATGTGATGTGGCTTTCCTACAGAAATTGGTAATGACTTTGTGTTTTATTTAGTATGTGCAAAAATGTAATACTTTTCTAGCGCTTTATACTAAGAAGAGAAAACTGATTTTAAAATGTCTGGATTGGACAGAGTAGATAAGCAAAGGATTGATTTATCAGAAAGAATATATATATGGCATATCTTGTTTTATTGACGGGGGCTGAAATGCATACAAGCACTCACCCTTCTTCGATCTGAACTGCTAGAGAGATGCAGCTGTATTAGATTGATCAGCACACTGGTTGCAATTTCATGGGTCAATTTTTCTTACATTTTAATAATGTTGTCTTGCTAGCATAGACAAGAACATGCTGCTACTCATTAGAAATTATTTCTTTTCTTTATAGAAAATAAGTCATTCAATAAAACTGATCAATGATTCTGTATCAATAACCACCAGATCACTTGATAATTTGTTATAGAACTATTAAGGAGAAGTCACGAGATTGTGATCCAGTCATCGAGGAAATAAGAATTTGTGTTTCTACATTGTATATTGAAACTTTCAGAAAATATGCGTTTTTAATTAATCTTATAAATAGAATTGATGTTTAATTAAAACATTGAAAAAAAAAGCATGTGCAATTGAAGTAACACAGTCTATTAGTCCCTTAGCAGTTCCACTGGAGGGTATTTTAGCTTTATCTGTCTGTGTGAAAATTAGGTCTATCTACATGTACCAACCAAATTTATTTTCAGGATGAAACTGTTGTGTAGTGGGTTATATTTTTGGCTAAAAAATGGTTATGATTTAATTTTACAAGTAAAATAGATCTTTAAAAAGAGTCAACCTGGTTTGAATCTGAACCACAGATATTATTTTTTCCCTAAATTATTGATATAAGACCTGGTTTATTGTATTTATTGTAGTTGTAATCCTTATTTAAATAAATAATATCTGATAGGTTGAGCTCCAGTCACTGTTTGTACATGGGTCCTTGGCGGCTGGGAACTCCAGTATTACAAAATCAGTATCCAGGAAGATGGCGGCGGTCTGGAAATGTGTAAGTAAATATTCCTCTACATGCTATACATGTATACAAATAAAGGGTAGTAAAAGCTAATTGGAATATGATTGTTCTGTAGTTAAAAACTTACAACTGTTTGTCATTTGATATTCTGAAAAAATACCGAGTGAGTATGATTGATATCTTATTAAAGTAATCGAAAATCAACAAGGAAGTTGATAATTATTTAAAATTGTATTAGGTGGTGCGGTTGTCCGGTGAAAAGTCTTGGTCGTTTATGCTTAAGGTTGCGGGTTCAATCCATTTGCCTCTACAAAATAACTCTAATAATTGGTTCTACCCAGGAAGTGGACAAGAGAGTGGTTGATATAAACTCTGGATTAATTAAGCAATCTTGCTCAAATAAATTAGTAGATACTAAACTTATTAAAAGGTACTACGCTACATGAACTAACTAACAGCATATTTATTAACTAAACATTGCATCTCCTTTGTTGGTCAATGTACTACACCCTGCTACTTACAGTGAAATCACTATAAATATGGTGTTCACCCATTCATTTATCTATGCAATTATGCTCGAACAACACAATGCTTGTAAGCTCTACTGGCAAAAGGCCAGCAGGGCTTATGTTATGGTAAATTGTCCGTCATCATTCCGTTAATTTTTTTCTTGTAGGTGCAATAGCACCTTCATGTGTCATTGAATCTTAACCAAACTTGCACTGGAGATATACATGTATATCCACAAGATCTCAGATGAGTTCGTGAACCAGAGTGATTCCACTACAAATGACCAGGCCACTGGGCTTAAAAGCACATTTTAAGTGAAACTTTAATAAACATTTTGACTGAAAGTTCAAGGCATAGACCTTATATATTTTACATGTAGCATTAGATGGGGGTCCCCTAAATGATTCATCTGGCAATTTGTTGCTAGTAGAGTGATTCAGGCTCTTTTGGGCCTCTTGTTTTTGTTAGTGCTAATGTCCCTTGCATATTTTCAGACACCAAATGCCTTGACGGAGTATGGTTCCCTGTTGCTGAAGGCGGATCACTCTATATACAGCGTGTGTCTGATTAGTTTATACATGAAGTATCTTCTGACCACTAAGAATGAAAAGCAACTGATAGCAGTCAAGGTACATCCCATCCAAAGTGTTTGAGATATAGATTAAAATCATTCAGTATTTAGTTCCAGTTGGGACAGATCTTGAGTGCCTGTAGTAAAAAGTCTGTTTAGTTGTTGTTATATGTATTCTTATATATCTATAGTAAAACCCCTCTAATAAGACCACATTTGGGAGCAGGTAAAAGTGGTCTAAATAGCGTGGTGGTCTTATTATCGAGTTTCAGAGTCATTGGTAAAAATTGAAGGCCTTTGTGACCGTAAGAGTAAATTGATGTATACTATTTTTAGCATATGTGCGGATTAACTGTTATACCAATGATAATAATAATTAAAAAATAAATCCTTTTTTTTCTTTTTATAGATTTGTTGCTTTTTTTAGCTCACCATGACGAAGTCCAAGGAGAGCTATCGTCATGACTCTGGCGTTGTTGTCGTCGTCTGTAGACACCCAGGTTAAACTTGTGTTAAAGTTTCAGTTATCTATGCAACCATTCATTGGATGTCAATGAAACTGTGCATGTGTGTTGACAATCATCAATGGAACACACAGAGATAAGAACTATAACTCTGGATTGCATTTTGGCACAGTTATGGCCCTTTTTGGACTTAGACACTCAGGTTAAACTTTGCATTTAGTTGCGTTTAAGTTTAAGATATCTATGCAACCACTCATTGGATGTGTATGACACTTCACATGTGTGTTCACCATCATCAATGGAACACACAGAGACAAGAACCATAACTCTGGGTTGCATTTTTGCACAGTTATGGCCCTTTTTGGACATAGACACACACATGTCACAGAGATGCCAACTCCTCCGATTTTGGCGGAGTGAATCCGATTTTTGTACGAAAAATCCGCTCTCCGATTTTCCATGACTTGTCTCCGATTTTTAAAAAAAAATGGTCCGGGATAAATTTCACGGGTAAAACAAATAATCAGCACCGTTTACACTGACACCGGTTTTGATGTTCGGACATTTCCGTACGCGCTACGTCACTTCTTGAAGCGCTATTAATTAGGTTATCCGGAAAATACCCGTGTATTTACGAAAAACAATATCGGATGATCCGGAAAGGCCGATCAACAACCTTCAAAATCCAATATGGCGGATGCAACACCGCCAAAGAAAAAAAAGTACGAACATAATAAGCATTTATTAAAAGTTGCACCGATGCATATCCTTGCTTTTCGACATCGAAGATAGGGGTGCATTATTGCGTTGTGCAAGGTCTGCAATGCAGAAATTATGTTATCTCACGGTGGGATGGGTGATTTGAAAAAAAACATTGCTACAAAACAGCACATCACCCGCTCAACTTGTCAGTCGTCGTCAAGGAAAATATCGACAATGGTTGCGACAACTCAACCAGTGGATGAGTCGGTAATTAAATCCCAATAAAGCTTAATTTTAATGTTCAATAAAGCCTCGCTTTTCATCAGTCTGTCAGCTTTTTAAATTTATTCTATAAAACTCAATCACTCAATTCTCTTTTTCATCAGGTATTATGAAATATTTCTTAATAAATACATGACTTTTTATCACTGAAAAGTGCTGAAATACCATCTCCGAGCATCTACAACTTGAAAAAAATTCTGGGGGAGGACCCCCAGACCACCCCACAAAAACCAAGCGTTCGCCCACACTCCTATTTTCAGTAATTAAGGGTTGGCATCTCTGATGTCAGATTTGTTGTCTGCTGACAGCTCTTGTTACTTATTATTATCATCACATATATTATAAATGTATGCACATGTAATAACAAGAGGATAATTAAAATAAATATGTTGTATGGTTTATCTTTTATTTACATACATAAAATAATAACTGTATTTACAGACATGTTTTATTATTACACTAAAATTTAGAAATGCCATTCGCCAAATCATGAAAGACCATAGATATCACTCAAATAACAATTAAGCAATTAAAAGATGCCAACTTACTGGTTTTTGTTCTCCATAGCCACCTGTTTTTTGACAGGTTGCATACTCTAATGACCACAAAGTTTGTTTTTACAACACTCCGGTGTCCTTTATTTACCTGAAAATGTTACACCTTTAACGACAACCACAAATCAACTTGTTGATTATGTCGTTATTTTTCATTGAGACATCTTTGATTACACAGTTGGTCTTAATTAAGGGTGTGAAAATAGAACAAAGACTGTGGTCGGGACAGATTTGGTCGTCGTAATACCAGATAACAGGGGTGCCCGTATTACCAGAGTTAACGACCATTTAATAAAGAAGGAAAACATCCGTCCCTAAAATAAATGCCCGTTGTAGCAGGGTGGTCTTGATATCGCGGTGGTCGTAAGGTGGAGTTTGACTGTATTTTTGAAGTTGTGCAACAATTTTCCAGAAACTGTTAATACGCAATAAAATATTTGTATGTCTTATAGCTTTTGAAAATGGTTATTTAATGTAATGGTACCTAGGGCTGTCATTAAAGGCTAGGGGCCGGGGGCCGAGGTTTTCTCCTGGCTGTTCTTATCTTACTTGAACACATGACTATTTTCAGCTGAGTTTCTTCTTTTTTGTGGAGGAACCCAGACCTGCTTTCTACTTTTTCCTTTCAACTTTCTACTTCAAAACTTAATGAAAGCAAGCCTGGGGTACCATACATGTATGTTGATATGCAGTAAAATAAGGATACATATAATTTCATAATGTGATGGGCTGAATTTACCAAATTTTGCCCAAAAAATGTTTTGTGTCGTAATAAACTGTTCAGCATGGATGAATGATATTATGTTTGGATAGCTGAAAAAAAATTAGTAAAAATACATGTCTATCAAACAAATGCTTAACTCTTTACTTCATATAGATGTCTTTGGCACCTCTAATATTCAAAGCATTAATTCATCGCGTATCAGCAATGGGGGAATTATGTGTATATTAACTGACAGAGTGGAAAACAGTGCAGGAAGTGTTCAGATTGTTCGTTACGAGATTAGTGTGGGAAAACGCGTATCTATGGAGTAAAGGGTTAACACGGCTTCATACAGTTTGTTTTAGTATATTGCAATAGCATACCAGTTGTATAGTTTTACTTGTGCACAGAAATCTCTGTGTATATACATATTATATAATGGGTTTAATATAAACTGTAGCATTTATAGATGTCAACAGATACATGTATGACCTGAGCCACGTTAGCTCAGTTGGTAGTGTGTCGGACTATTAATCCAGAGGTTCAAATCCCCATCAGGCCAGACTTTTGATGATTGATATGTGTCTCATTGTCATTCGTCTCTCACTGCTGATTTAAGTGAGAAAATCATCAATTACTTACAAAGATGTGTGTGCACGAGTACTGGTTAACGTACCAGGATCCCAGGCAAGATTGGTTATGTTAACTGATCGTCTATTATCCCTCGATAGCATTAAAATTATGCTAGATATTTAAGCAAACAAACAGGGTACATGTATCTTTACATGGTTCATGGTCTTGTCTGATGTGTTTACAGAAATCTGTAATCTTGTCTCATATATTTTAGGATGTGTTCACAGAGATCTACATGAAACATGTCATCGGTAGTCGTGTGAAACCCCCAGTTGTTGTCCTGGTATGTATGTATACTGAAACAAAAAAGAAATGATTAGTTACATGTATGTTTATGTTTTATTTTTGCATGCATGGATTGCAAAGTGAAAACAATAACATTTTCGTTTCTTTGTATAATAATTGGTTGAATATAATCTCATTATGTGTGGACGTCCACTAGAGGTGTAATGATTCATCGATGGATTGCGATTCACCTTTCCGCCGGAGTGTATCAGGTGTTAAATCAAAATTCAAATAGATTGCGATGCAATGCATTCTTTAGACCTATGATGCATTGATACGATTGTCAAATATTGTGCATCGCAATTCCATTCTTGATGAAACATAAAAATTAACAAACAAAAAAGAATGTTTTTTTTTTAAAAAGCAAGACAAACTTTTGGATAAAAACTGGCTAAACACGTGAGGGATATTACGGACAGTATCTCCTTCCTCTCAGGTACTATCCCACTTTATTCATTTTTTATCACTCTTGCAGTTATACAGTGTAATAAGTCATTCTCTTTTAATAAAGGTGATGTGCATAGCATTGCGACTTAAATATTGCAATATGTATCGCCTTTTATTGTCACAGGCAATATGTATCGTGATATGTATCGTTCTGAAAATGAAGTATCATGGTCGCAGATGAAAAAAATAGCAATGCACAGCCCAAACGTCCTCTGTCTGCGGGCATGCAAGTATTATATAGTCTTGGCCAGAATTGACTTGTTGTGGAATGTTTTGCATTCAGCAGTTTTGCGACTTGCGCTTGTGCCATTCTTTGAACCAGCAACGTAATGGCACTTCATGGTCATTTGGTGTAGCCGTGGCATCAGTTTTTCAATGTGTTCAAAGTGGTCCATATGTGTAAAACGTTTGTTAGGGGATGTTTAATAATGTGAACCATTGTGTAAAATGCCACATGTGTATAGGAAATCTTGTTTCCATACTTATGATAGACAGAACAATAATTATTTGTTTGATGCAACCCATCAAACAAATATTGCACTAAAACACACTATGTGTTTCAGGTAAAATATATGTATAACTGGTTATAGTGCTACATGATTTTATAGGCAAATAATTTATTTAAGATATAACTCAGTAACGGACAAATCATAACAATGTAAACTACTGGTGATATTTTATAGAAATGCAGTGAAGACATCCTACGGCATTGTACACATGCAACCTTCAAAGACGTACTGTGGCCATCCACACAGAAGGCTTTGTTGAGGAACCCAGAAATTATATTACAAGGTACGATCTTGTTGAGGTACATGTACTCAATAACTATTTTACAAGGTAACATGTATAAACCTGTTCAATTTTTGAAGCTGAGTGATAAATTTACCCACATTTTTAGTTTTACTGGTCAAACTGTAGTGGTAGTCAAGTGGTAGGCATCCGCCTTGCATGTGGAAGGTTTTAGGTTCTGTCCCCAGCCAGGTCATACCAAAGACTTGAAAAATGGCAGTAGAAGCTTCCCCATTTGGTGGTTATCATTTAGAGGATAGTTCTAAGTCTGCTCGCCCCGGTGTCAGTACAATGTGACTGGGTTGGTTATCATACCATATGTCTGCTGCATGATACTCCAGCATAGCAGCGCTTAAAATACTGTTTTAAGTAAACACCATCACAATATGGTTGAAAAATTGTTTAAAGCAACACTAAACACTATACAACAGCAATAACTTCCCCTATGAAAGTCTAAACTACTTACATTCATTGTGAAAAGAATCAGATAAATAACCTTTTAAAAAGTACCATCAGTTTTCATCTGATCTTAACCAAACTTGGTCAATATTTTAATATTTATGAAAGCTCAGGCAAGTTTTTGAACAATCTATATTGCACCACAAGTTACATGTGGCCCTTGGGGAAAAAGGGTACAAAAAAGATTTCTTCTCAAAAACTTTAGTATCTTTAGAAAAAGGGTTTCCAATATCCATAGTAACTAATAACTTTAGTTTCTATTGATATATTTTTATAACATTTAGTTCATATGTTCCTAATATGAAAAGGAAGCGTGAAATTGGTCAAGGTCACTTACTAAAAAGCATAATAATTTCAGTTTCTTATCTACCAAGACTTGTTGGCAATGTTAACTATGGTATAATCGTGAAAACTACTTTTTAAACTGGTGAAATTTGACTAGAATGAATGGCAGAGTGATACAGACCCTATAAGGTGTCTTGTAAAAAACTGAGGGGTATTTAGATAAATAATGAGGATAGAAATATCCCAAAAATTGCCTTTATCTGGGCCTCTGTATCCCACTGTATACATTATAATCATTTATTACATTCCACCCATAGTGACACATTCATGTCTATTTCAGGGTTTGGATACTTGGTGTCGGGATTACAGCTGGATCTCAGCCAGTACGGAGAGGATATAATGAAACCCCTGGGTGGTAAGGATGAGTAAATAACTGTCAAATACGATGTTCATGTACATTCATTTTCTTAGTTCTAAAGATTGTTTTGTAATTACTGAATATATCGGGATTTTCAATTCATTATATTTATTTGAGAATTAAAACCCGAATTTTGAGTTTTCATTGGATGATGAAAAACAGTATGCCATTTTAATGTTTGTGAAGTGTGAAAGGCTTTTCTGCAACATTAAACTAGGCTTATGTTTTTCATCACCCAGTGAAAACTCAAAATTTGGCTTTTAATCTTGATATTTTCTAACTGTTTTAGATATTATGTTTACTTATTTTTCGCCATTTTGATATTTAAAAAGCAAATTAAACACAAAACTGCAAAGCATATGTCATAAATGTAACGGCGACGTTGTTATCATACTGAATTAGCAACTTATGCCAAATTTCAGGTGGATTCTAAGGTAACGTGACATCTCACAAGGAAAACAGAAGTGTGCAACCAATAAAATGCAAAATGGTCTTTTTTAGCTCCTCCCAGCTACAAATGCTCATTGGGAAATGAAATCCAATTAATCTCTATATAGTTTGTTTAGGCTGATTGCAGTAAAAGTGTAAATATACATATATACATACATGTATACACGATATAAATAATATGTACAGTAGTCAAAGAAAAAAAGAATTTTTGAATTGTTTTAATGTTCAATTCAGTGTTTAAAAAAATTTTTGTATATAAATTTGTTAAAAAGCATATACATGTATACATGTAACAATTAACTTTTGAACTCTTGTTTGTCGCAGCCCAGTTGACATCGAAAGATCAAGTGGCACGTAGCGAGGCTTGCATTGCTGTTGCAAACCTGGCATCCCAGTGTAGTGACCAAGAAGTTGTAGAGAAAATTGTCAAGCATTTATTTGGAGTTTTTAATGGTAAGGCATAAAATGGAACTGTTTATGATCATGGTAAGATGAGAACTGTTTCTTACCCTGTTACCCTGTCAGGCCAGTAGAGCTTATGTCATGGTAAATGGTTTGTTATCCATCTGTTAACCTTTTTCTGATACAAGCAATAGAACTTTCATTTTTCATTGAATCTTAACCAAACCTGCACAGCAGTTATATAACCATAAGATCTCAGACGAGTTCTGGAACCAGCGTTATTCGACAACAAATGTCCCACCACAGGGCTTATAAGTACATTTTAAGCGAAATTTTAAAAAAACATTTTCTCTGAAAGTTTAAGGCCTAGACCTTAGATATTTTACATGTAGCATTTCATGGGGCGACCCCTAACATATTTGTTGAAGTAGGGTTGCTGAGGTCAAATTTGAGGCCGCCACAGGGGTCACTGTTTTGCATAGAGTTATAAAGGGAAAATGTAGACGCGATAGTACCTTCATTTTTCAATAAATCTCAAGCAAGCTTGCACAACAGTTATATAACCACAAGATCTTGGAAGAGTTTTTGAGCCAGCGTCATTCGACTACAAATAACTCTGCCACAGGGCTTATAAGCACATTTTAAGCTAAATTTTAAAAAAACATTTTTTCTGAAAGTTCAAGATCTACACCTTAGATATTTAAAATGTAGCATTGCATGGAGGTCCTGTAAGAGATTGGTATAAGTTGGGGTGCCTTGGGTCAAATTTTTGGGCAGCCAAAGGGTCACTGTTTTACATAGAGTTATATAGAGTAAATGTTGTAGACGCAATAGCATCTTCATTTTTTATTGAATCTTAACCAAACTTGCGCAGCATTTATATAACCCCAAGAATTTGGACGAGTTCTTGAAACAGTGTCATTCAATCACAAATGCCCCTGCCAGAGGGCTTATAATCACAGTTTAAGTAAAATTTTAAAAAACATTTTCTCCGAAAGTTTAAGGCCTAGACCTTAGATATTTCACATGTAGCATATGTTGCCAGAAGAGCGATACAGGTCCTCTTGGGCCTCTTGTTATACTCACTTTCTTTTAAGAGGCATCACCTGTAAGTGCGATATTTTAAAGATAAAATATTTAACACTGATTATTTAAATGCTATCCTAGAAATAAAGCTAGTTTAAGAGAAACGTGTTCTTTTCTGCTTCTGTAATGGGTGTTTTACTGTCAGAATGTGAAGTGTTGTTGACGATTAAATCGCATCACACTCTAAATGCTACAGCAACAACTATTCTAAATCTGATATTTCTCAAGCGACAAAAGCAAATCTTCAGATTTCTGGTAAACAGCAAAGCGCATTCCGAAACTATTTGGAATTGGTTTCACTAAATTCAATCACGCATATACAAATGCTTTTTCAAACACTTATTTCTAGAAAGTAACACATGTTATTGTAGAAAATCACACCAATTTCTTCAAGTTAATGGGCTTCATTGAGACTAGGTACAGTTGGATCATTTCGTGGACATAAAATGTATAGGCGAGGCCTCTTTTAGAGGGAACTATAAAGTTATACTTATCAGTTTTTCTCTCTATATTTTAGTAAAGATGTCGGAGTGCTGATATTAAATTATGTTTGTATTGTTTTCACTTAGGTTCAAATGGAAAACTGACACTGACGGAGCAGAAAATCAGCGTCTTGAGGGCCATCGGAAATGTCAGCAAAAACACGGTCAGTGGTACAGGAACACTTCAGAACTTGAGTACTTATGTAGCCGAGCTGTTTATACCAGTTCTAAGCACAGAAGGTAAGCTCTCTCTCTCTCTTAACATACGTTATCTTTTGTAAGACAAGGATCATAATAGGGCCATCCATCCAGTGTATTGGTGTCATCTCTCTTTGCTTTTCTCTTTTAGTTGCTGATCGACTGATCATCTGTTTGTCAGTTTATCTTTTGGTTTTGCAGAACATAGAGTTTGTTTTGTTTTGTATTTTTCTGGCCGCACACATCTTAAACAAGACAAAACTGGGTCATGTTTTCTTTTAAGGCCTTAATAAAAATATTGTTTGGTTGCCGCTTACAGCAAACACACAACAATCGCACTGTTCAGAAACCTTTTTTTTTATTCTCCCGAAAAAATTTGTCGTTCATTCAAAATATTCTCGGTTATTGCATAGAGCTAGGTTCAAACCCTGCTCGTTCAAAAAACTTTATGCGAGACGCTTTGCCAGTTACTTGCAGAAGGATGACAGGGTCCACACACCCCCCCCCCCCCCCCCCCCAGAAATTTTTGATGGCATGTTGCTAAAAATGGGAGGGGTGGGTACATGAGAGGTGTCCCCTCCTGTGTTGATTTTTTTTAAATTTGACATTCATGAATGGTGTATTTTTTAAGTTTGTGTTTCTATTTAGAATATTGCTGCAATAAAATAAATAGAAAGAAATTTAAATTTTTTTTAATGGTTGACTAGCAAGGAATTATATAGAGAAGGAAAGGCAACTGATTGAGATTTTGTGAAAGCTTGTGTATTTTCACAAAATCTCGCAATATCTTGTTTTCAATTATCTACCTTCCATTCAAAATTCAAAATTCTTGCATTGCAGAGAGATATTCTCATCAAAACAATACCATTCCCAGAAATTTGTGTTTAAAATTGCTGAAACACTTTTGATTTCAAAATATCTATACTGCAGACAACATAACGACAAGTTAACTATGATTCATTTTCCTTCAAGTTTCTATATTTAGCCAAATAATTAATCCTTTGTGTGCTATTTCATCAACATTTAAGTTTCCAATCAAATACAAATTTCTTATCCTATTCTGTACAAGTCCTTGATGACTAGTCGTATTTGAAAGTTACAATTTATATGTTTTAATTTTTGATTCAATATACACTGTAGAAGCAAATTATATTTTTCATATAGTACTTATGTATTTCCAAATGAATACCAATTTTATAAAAGTAAACACTGATAGATTATTCTTAAAAATTATTTTTTCCCCTATCCCCTAAATATCCTGCATAAACTGGACCACAGTAACCAAATTTTGACCGTCACCACATCTTGGTACTTCCAATGAACACTTTAATCTACATGTATGTAAAAAATTTAAACCATTTTAAGTGGGGATTTTATTTGTTAAAATAAGATGCTGATAAACCGGGGGTATCCAACTATCCATTAATGTGCATTTCAAATATATGTTTCTATCCTATATTAGAATATTATTGCCATAAAATATTGTAAAGGAGTGTTTATAAATGGACAACAAAGTTAATACAATTGAGAAGTTTGCATTTTTGGAAGACGAGCAAAGCTCTGACTTCCTTAGCTGTCGTGCAGCTCTAGCAATCTGTTATACAAACTATGTATGGCAGGAACTGCCATATTCATCCGACCGATAAAGTAGTTCACAACTTTCAACGCGCATTTACCATAGCAGAGGACGTATTATACAACAAAAGTTTCAAAGTTTTTTATTTATTGTGGATATTTTTCTTTACAAAAGTTCAATAATACGATACGGGAAGCATACAATTTCCATGGAAATGGGAAGAATACACTTACATGTATCTTGCTGTGCTCTAAAAAATTCAGCAATTTTCATTGATAAAACAATGTTTTACGCATTTACTAATATGTATAGTGACGTCATCCGGTGGGGGTGATATGATCTCTAACACCATTCAACATGTAATCATTAATGGGGTGAAATATTGACATGTTTTCGATATAGTAACTCGTAGTTTGAGTAAATAGTGATTGTTAGTGAAATTTTATTCACTACAGATTGTCCTCTTTTATTTTTGATAGTAAAATAATGAAATTAGGTTCGGGGCTACATTGTTGTTTATAGAAAAACGCGCCAATCTGTCATCTTATGCAAGCAGTGTATTGATGAACATAGTAGGTCATCCGACCGTTATGTTTGTTGTATTTCTGTGTTGTATTTTTAGATTGATTAAATATAGGCCATGCAACACCGTTTATAATGCTATTTATTGATTATTTATATTGTTGATCGCAAGAGACCAATTTCTGGAAATTTTGTGTCTTAAAATAGATAACACCTAGAGGGATACTCTTATTGTTTGATTTTTTGCAACCAATTGGAATTTCCTTCAGCCCGGTTTGCGATAGTTTCCATTTTGAATAATTTACTATCGCTTAAATCTGTAGAATACATTTATAAATGATGCCGGAAACAACCAAATTTGATGTAAATTATCAAACTCCAAATATCATGGTGACCTTGATAACCAAATAAATTGATATTGAATGTAATGTTTTAATGTGTGCTCACTTTAATAAAGGGATAATAATAATATAAAGCAAAATAAAACTGGTTGTTGGATCTAATTAATTTCAGAATTCTGTATTTATATAATATATATATAAAGGGAGATAATTAAATTCACAACAAAGGAATTTACGATTTTTGGGATCTTTTCAGATGCTCATTCACAATGCATGATATATAATTATCTCCATATATATATATCATGCATTGTGAATGAGCATCTGAAAAGATCCCAAAAATCGTAAATTCCGTTGTTGTGAATTTAATTATCTCCCTTTATGAAATTAAATATATATGAATTCACTGTATCTGTATGATCCAACAGGTTTATAAATCTGTCCTTTATATAGCATGTGAGTAGTCATGAATCCTTAACTGGATCCTGCTCATATAAAGCTATCACTTCATGTATGTAAATTTGTCAACCCTGTCCAGATGTGTTGCATGTAGTTCCATAGTATACAAGTCATGGTCGACACCAAATTTATTGGTTTGGCAGAGGCCTTGATATTGTATCTATGGTTTGCATTGTAGCTAGGCGCACTCGCCGTAGTCTGGTCTGTACATTTATGTCTTGGTTATTCACAAATAATTATCTCCATATATATATATATATATTCCCAATGAATCTACAATGTACCATAATAAAAGGGTGACAATTGATGTGTACCAATTATTTTAACTTGTGCGATGATTATTGCTATGAAGAATTTGATTATAGTGACGGTGAGGAGTGTATACAGACAAGGAATTAGAGATTCTTCTATAGTCCCTTGATACACGGCAATGTGCTGACACAAGTTGATTAAAGAATAATGATAAAATATGATAATAAACCTATATTGTTGTTTTTTTCTTTTTATGTGTTTATATATAAAAAAAATTGTCAAAAATATTTCGGCTTCCAACATGCCATTTGGGCCAGTGACTCCAATTTTTTACATGCCCAAAACTTTTTTTCGGGCCAGCTAAAGCTGGTAAAATTTATTAAAAACATTATTATACCCCCGACAAACGAAGTTTGAGGGGGTATATTGGAGTCACCCTGTGGTCGGTCTGTCGGTCGGTCTGTCCGTTGCAATTTTCCTTGTCCGGAGCATCACTTGAAAAGTACTGGATGGAATTTCATCAAACGTCATACAATGGTAGAATATAATGAGAGGAAGTGCAGTGTACAAGAAACATAACTCTATTCTTGCTAATTACAGAGTTATTGCCCTTTGATATTTTTTCTTGTCCGGAGCATAACTTGAAAAGTACCGGATGGAATTTCATCAAGCTTCATACAATGGTAGAATGAGAGGAAGTGCAGTGTACAAGAAACATAACTCTATTCTTGCTAATTACAGAGTTATTTCCCTTTGATATATTTCCCTTGTCCAGAGCATTACTTTTAAAGTACTGGATGGAATTTCATCAAACTTCATACAATGGTAGAATATAATGACAGGAAGTGCAGTGTACAGGAAACATAACTCTATTCTTGCTAATTACAGAGTTATTGCCCTTTGATATATTTCCCTTGTCCGGAGCATAACTTTAAAACTATTGGATATAATTTAATAAAACTTCATACAATGGTAAACCATTTTCTGTCATGGCGGTGTTCGGGGGTATTCATCACCTTCAGTGATAGCTCTAGTTTCTTATGACAAAATAGACTTATGTGAATGGTTTTTTTTGATAATCAGGTGACTGTTAAGGCCCATGGGTCTCTTTTGAAATTAGTGAAGTCGCGCTTGTTTCAAAAATATTTAAAAAAAAAACCCACACCAGATATTTCTTTTAAATTCAATTTAACATAAAAAAAAATGATAATAAATTATTTGTTACACTTTTTACTGGAATATGCAAACTATAATGCATTTCATCCAGATGCAAGAGTTACTTTTATGTCGTGGAATAGCCCCATAGCAAGAATGCCATCATTCATTAACATTGTTGCACACACCTTACAGTCCACGAAGGAACACTGATACACGCCCTGTCCATGTTGTCACTCTGGTGTGCCAAGTTCTACACCCAGGTCCCAGACAAGTTGATGCAGTGGTTCAAGGTACGCTTATAGTTATGGTCTTGTTCTCTTTTGCAATGTCCATGTAAGTACTTAAAGTTATGTGTAAATTACTATCAAAGATTTTCTGGAATAGGTAAGAAATGATACAGGCGAGCATATACTTGTACATGTAAGTGCCGCTTGGCCGTCCGTTCATGTGTGAGTGTGACCTTCTGTTTAGGCATCCATCCGTGCGTCTATCCTAATCACTATCTGGAATATAACTACAAAAGAAACTGATGGAAATCACAATGTCACTTGGAACATAAATAGTTGCACTTCAATCATGGAAGAATTATTTTATACTTGATTATGCTTTCTGGGCATTTGTGTCGACAGATACATTTCTCGTTTTTGGTTGTTTTTTGCTTGTCTGAGGTATATCTTCAAAAGTTTTGAAGGGATGTTAACTATTCAATCAAGTGTTAGTTTCAGGAGCACCCATTAAAATACTTCTTTTTTGTAAGAGCTTTTTTAGGTCACCTTAGACTTTGTCTCAAGGGACCTTTTACGATCGCCTTTTGTCTGTCATCGTGCATCCGTAAACTTTTGACATTTTTTACTTCTCAAAAAATGTAAGCTCAATTGAAGTGAAATGTTGTATGCAGCTTTGGTTCCTAAGAGTGAATCAAAATTGTGAATTGCATGGTCCCCATCCCCCTGGGGCCCAAACTGTCAAATTCAAAGTAAATCTGTTTCTTAATATAAGAGGCACTGGGAATCAAATGGTGAGCATGATTATGGATGTACATGTATATGGGTCTTTTATAAAAATTGTGAATTGCATGTCCCTGGGTCTCACGGTTACTAAATCTATATAAGAAAAATTGACAAAAAACATATCTTGTGACTGAATAGACTTATACATGTTTGTAATTGTATTTTGGATAATCAGGTGACCGTTAAGCAGTGGGCCTCTTGTTTTGTTATTAATCTGCAGTTCTGATTTTTCAAAAAATAACCCAAAGAAAAATCTCTTAATTGATCAAAAATCTTAACAATTAAAAAAAATCATGTGTTGTGATAATATGTATATTAATGGCCGTAGCATTTATAGATTTAGTTTTGTCTTGACTGATGTTTAACAATATTTTGTATTACAGAAAGGAATAACCTTGAAATCTGCCACATCTTCTGTAAGAAATGCCTACATTCTGTGTATGAATGCTTCGTTCCATGGTAAGTTGCTTGTAAAAATTTCATTCCATTTTGCCAGCCCTGGTTAGCTCAGTCAGTAGCGCGTCTGACCATCAATCGGGGGTAGGGTCATGATTTTGAATCCCCACCTGGTTATAGTCTACATTGCATCTCGTTATCATTTGTCTCACACTGCAGTTCAGGTGGAAAAAATATCTTTTTCTTGCGGTCGGTGTGTTCCGAGTACTGATTAACTTTCTAAGATCAAAGGAAAGAGTGTTCGATTAACTGATTGTCTCTTAGTCCTTGATGGCATAGAAATGACACTAAATATTCAATCAGTCAACCATTCTATGGATATATTCTGTAAATGAAAGCTTAATTAGAGCCCTATCTACCGCAGGGGACTTCAGGTTAACCCTTCTTCTGTCTGGCAGGATGGATTACTCAAAAAGTATCTGAGCTAGGTTTATGAACCTTTGCATGAGGGTAGCAGGCAAAAAGGAAATAATGCAGGTCATTTTATTTTTTCAGAAACAGGACTTTCAAAACACTAAGTACATGTACGTTAACAAAGTCCTACCTGTTGGCGGGTAGGGTACTTATGTATTGCTTTAAATACTCTAGTGTCTTGTTCCTTGATTGTTTTCTATAAGAAACCTCATTCAATGATTCTGTCTTTGTTCCATGGTACAAGAATGCCTCATTCTGTGTATATGAATTCTCCATTCCACACGGATCAGTAAAAAAATTTATCATAGAAAAATCATGGAATTTTGAAAAATACACAGGAATTTCAAATATTTCATAATTGGTAAGAAATATTGGGGAATATTGATTAAATAGAAAAATCATAATTGTTACATGAAATTTAGGAGCAAACCGGTATTAAAAAGGACAGGAACCAAGCATATAGGATTTATTTATAGACACCGACGCCAGTTCTGTTACCATTCATTCAGATTGGTTTTGTTATTGTCTCTCTTTTACATCACATGACCTTCAGTAGATCGTGTGAAACTGAACAATGAAATTATGTATGTTATTAAGTGTTTGTCTGTCAAAATAAAACCATTCAAAACCATTGTTAAAAATCAAAAAATGATCATGAAAGTGTTATGGAAAAGTCATGGGATTTGCATGTAAGTTTTGTGATATTGACTCATTTTGTGTGGTATATAAAATTTATACATACATGTATGTATTCTAGGAGATACGCTTCAACAAGCTATGGATATGATACCAGTTTTGATCCAATCTATGGACAAGGCTGCAAACCAATCTACACAGGTTGCCTTGGTAACAGAGGCTGTGTCGGCTTCAAACGTCCTTGCAAAGCTCTCCTTAGTTGATATTAATGCAGGTAAGGTAATAAACATGTTACAATAAATATATTGTGATCATCTGAAAAAAATGTATCAGGTGCCTACATTATGGTGTTAATTGCTAAATCTCCACTTGCTTGTAGTTTTTTTAGTATCTTAATATATCATAATACAGGACCATAAATAGTAAAAACCATCTATCTAATTACTTAGAAAGAAAATAAACAGGAGTGTACTTGAATACAACTGTTATCAAATTTGCCCTTAAGTATGCAACATTAAACTTAAAAACTCACATTATATCATCAAATAGCTGACTGGATCTAATGCTGACCAATCTCAAATCAAGTGCATGCGGAGTCATCATTGCTGATTGATCTGTTCATTTTCAAGATTTTCTTTTTTTCGAAATCCATATTTGTACAATTCATGAAGGTATTGGTCAAGTTGTCAAGTGTATGCCAGAAATAAATGGATGTGTTTGAGTGATTTCAAATTGCAATGAGTGTAATGGTCAGGCCTTCTAAAATTCCAAAATGCAAGTTGGTCCAGGTTTTTTACTACCGTAAGAATCGCACTTATTTTAAAAAAATCACTATATGCATTTACATATATGCATACCCCAACCGCCATGTCAGCTTCACCATGTATTTTCTCCATTTATTCATTAATAGGGAACTATTTCAAGTTTTTGTGTATTATTTATAACATACTTTATCACAATGTGTACATTTTAATGACTGACAAATATGTTTCCGCTTTACTGAATATTTTAATGACACAAACAATATTTGGTCCGACCAAGCTTCATGTAGCTATTTTTTATGTCAGTGGGAAAAGTGCTTAAAAATGAACAAAAATCATTGAAAAGTGCTTGAATTTAAAAGAGTTTGAATTTAAAAAAAACGTAATGGTGAATATGAAATGTCCATCTTCGCCATTTATTTTACTCTGTGTATGCAAAAGAAGGGAGACTACTCAATTTGACAAATCTTTTTCTCAGCAGTATTGTGCAGTGCAGCATGCTGGGAACCAGTACACACCTGTTCTTAATTTAAAAATAGATACGGTGTGTTGTCGTCTAAACATACAATTGTATAAACTTAACGTAGTTGATAAATAATTCTTCCATAATATAACCTGCGCAGAAAATTTGCCGATAACACTCAAAATACAGGGAACAGAATCAAATGCAATTTAACAGCTGCTTGTGTTCCGAACTAGTGAAGTCATCTGGGAAACCTAATGTATCCAAAGTACATGATAGGATAACAATGCTTTGGAGAAAGGGTGTATTAAGCCCTGAAGTCGCACGATAAGAGCAAGAAACACAAGAAAAATGAAATGTCCATGCCGACAATTCGCAAATGAGCACAAGATAAACTTGTGAAGTACAAAGAAATTGGTAAAAATGGGATGCAAAGACATTAAGGGCTGAAGGAGTACTTGGCTGTGTGAAACTAACTGAAGTTGTAAAAAAAATAATTTAGGCCATTATAAATTAATTTCTAGATTATCATCCAAATTTTTCTTAAAAACGGGGAGAATGGGACTATTTTATTTTTAAAATTTTGATGTTACTCTAATAATTTCATTAAAAAAAAAAAAAAAAAATTATGAAAATAAAGAGTTTGGCATGCAATTTTTGGGGGCGGGCGGGGATGATAATCTGGCAATTAATTTATTATGGCCTTACATGTATGTTTCTGTCCATATGTTTAAGTTATCTTTATTGGGAGAGACAGCTGGGCTAGTTACAATGTGTATATATATGTATCTATATGATACAACGGGTTTATAAATCTGTCCTTTATATAGCATGTGAGTAGTCATGAATCCTTAACTGGATCCTACTCATATAAAGCTATCAGTTCATGTATGTATATTTGTCTACCCTGTCCAGATGTATTGCATGTAATTCCATAGTATATAAGTCACGGTCGACACCAAATTTATTTTGGCAGAGGCCTTGATATTGTATCTGTGGTTTGCATTGTAGCTAGGCGCACTCGCCGTAGTCTGGTCTGTAAATTTATGTCTTGGTTATTCACAAATAATTATCTCCATATATATATATCATGCATTGTGAATGAGCATCTGAAAAGATCCTAAAAATCGTAAATTCCGTTGTTGTGAATTTAATTATCCTTTATATATATATATATAATAAATAAATTATATTCTTTATCCCTATATATAGTATAATAAAGACTTTGTTATACTATATATAGGGATATAGGATATATATAATAATATTGTAACTAGCCCCTCGGATCGCTGTGCAGGAACTCCTAAGGTACAGTAAGTATGTATGGCGAGTTCATCTATTTTAGTGCTTGAAATTGAAAATTTCTACCTTGAATTGTGCTTGAAAAGTGATTGAATTTTATCAGTCCTTACCTGTATGAACCCTGTTAGCCTTCGATGGCATAAAAATGATGCTAAATATTCAATCAATCAATCAACTGATTGTATACCAATGATGGAAAGATCACAAGTGTCAAAAGTGTGTTTGTACTTGATTATTGTATGCAGAAACTTATCATAATAGCGTACCCATAAACAAGTCATGTATATTTTAGAGAGTAAGCTGGGTCCATTCTGGTCAGTTGTTCTGGACAGTGATAAACAGATACTGGTCAATGAGAAATACCTGTTGTCTGCCGGTGAAGCAGGTATGTACATGTATGTCTTCTGTTGCATGACTAACCATTTGACAGTCACAACTGTAGTTACAATCAGATTAATAAGTAACTGTTGAATTAACACATGGAGATGTTGTGATGATACAGGAGCTAATATAACATTGACATTTTATGTGTCAGATATTTCATTTGATAAACTGTATTCCCTGAATACCCACACACACAATTTGAGTATGAAAACAGGAATTCAGTATTTGTTATTTTGCATGATGTTTTACAAATGTTTATAAATGTCAGTTCTGGGGTAAAATTTTACACTATACAAGAAGTTTTAGATTATAATGTTCTCTGGCATAAGTTTATCATATAATTGACATTTCAGGAGTGTAATAAATCTATGACGTATTTTTTATATTAACTAATGTAAATCACTTGCAATTCATCAGTCAGTGTTTTCCGTATAACTCGGCTCTCTTATGTAAAATGACTATTTTCTGACTTGCCTAAATATATAATGACATTGATTGTCAGGGTAAAATGACATTAATTGAGACGACTGTCCAAAACTAATATGCACGATTATTTCTCGTTCCTTATAGAGTTGATCTGTTAAATAAATGGCAAATGTACCATTTTTTTAAGCTCACTTGTGAGCTTTTGTGATCACCTGGTGTCCGTCGTCTGTCGTCCGTCGTTAACTTTTAGCTTGAAACGTCTTCTCCTCTGAAACCACTTGGCCAATTTTGATATAACTTCACAGAAATGTTCCTTGGGTGACCCTCTACCAAGTTTGTTCAAGCCATCTTGATTTGTCAAAAAACATGGCCACCAGGGGGCGGGGCAAGTTTAGTAAGTAAAAACTTAAAAAACATTCTTGTCAGAAACAACTGGCTTGATTTCAAAATATTTTCACAGAAATGGTCCTTGGAGGACCCTTCATCAATTTTGTTCAAACCCTAGTGATTTGTCAAAAAATACATGGTGGCCAGGGGGTGGGATTAGTTTACTATACAAGCTATAGTAAAAAACTTAAAAATTCTTCTTGTCAGAAACCACTGGATCGATTTTAAAACAATTTTGAAAAATGTTCCTTGGGTGACCCTTTACCAAGTTTGTTCAAGCTGTTGTGGTTTGTTGAAAAACATGACCACCACAGTGAGGTGCTAGTTTACTATAGTAAAAACTTCAAAAGGCTTCTTGTCAGAATCAACTGACCTATTTTGAAGTTATTTCAATGACATTTACCATGGGTGAACCTCTACCAAGTTTGTTCCAGCCATTGTGAATTGTTGAAAAACTTAGTTGCCAGGAGTGGAGGCTGGTTTTCTTTATATCGATATATACAATGTAATGAAAACTTTTTTTCGATATCTGATATCCAGACGTCCTCACAAAGGTACTACTGTTATCACACAACTCTTCTATGCATCTGTTACATCTTCAAAACAAATAAAAATTCTAACTACTCGCCATCTTGTTTTTCTGGAATTTTGAGTGTACTTGTATTATATAATCTACTTATCTGCTTAAAACTGGGTGACTCAAGGTCACCTGGGTGAGCGATATAGGGCCATCTTGTTGATTTATTTGATAAAATAAACTGTACATTCCTTCTTATTTATTGTTCAATATATTAAACTTGTTGGCAAAAAATACATTTAACATGAAGATCTTCAGATAAGTTTTCCAAAACTGAGGTTTGTCAAGCCAGGGAACTAAAAAAATATTTATAACATAGAATGTACATGTGTTTACAGGCCTCGAAGGTGTTGTGACACTGTCGGAAAAACTGATCCTGGAATATCCACAAAAGATGACTGAGGAGATATCAAGGTGGGTTGAAGTCATTAAATGAATATTACATTTTGTTATCAGGATCTTATTACACATATTGTGTTGAGTGTGTAGTCTGTTTGTAGAACATTGGACCCAGGAATGGAGGTTCATGGGTTTGACCCCCCAACACGACCATGTATGGTGTCCCAGAGCAAGTCACTTTATCTGTACACTCAGGTCCCGTTATAACGCGGTTCTTGGGGTTCACAAAACGAAACCGCGTTATAGCGATAATTACCTCGAAAAAATCGATGTCGGTTATTCACACCTATTGTGCTGTCCGACTCTTAAGTGAATGGTATTGTTGGCATTGTAATATGATACAATATTTGGTTACAACAGAAACACTTATATATGTATAAAATTAATACAAAAAAAAGAAAAGAAAGAAAAACGTTTTCGTGTTTTGATTATTCTAAAATTGGAAGCCATTTTCGTTTAACCCAGAAGGAGAAAAAACGGTGTCTATATAAAAAATCGCGCTTCAATTTAAACTCAACGCTGTTAGTGTTAAAATATTAAAAATGAATATCTGAAGTATTAACAACAATAAAATAATAAAAATAAGTTTGTGTTTATGATCCGATAAGATACCCGCTATATATTAATACCTGTCAACCGCTTCGTTGCTTGATCACGTGATCACTCGATAAAAACAAAGTTTGCATATGGCTTCCGTGTTTGGCACGTGACAGCATTTATTGAAGCACTCGGGATTATTACAAACTGTTAATAGTCAATGCTGGCATGAATCAATTACTTAAACTATCCTTAAAACCACCATGAGGTAATGGTTGTAATAGTTTGTTATAATCAAGACTAATTGGTGAGTAGAAGATGAGCGGTTATTAAATCAAAACATGGTGGCGATCTATTGTTTGGTTGTCATTTGATCATTCGCGCAGATTTTCAAGTTTTATATCACGACTTTTCCACCCCGCCGAAAAAATGGGAGCCAAGCAAAAACCATGTTATAACGGAATTCGCATTAAATCGGACCGTGTTATAACGGGACCGCAGTTTATATACCTAGAACTTGTTCGATCAAAGAAGATTTTGAGAGTGATTTGTCTTGATTTGTAATAACATAAACTAGCATACTGGAGTGCACATGTATGGATCTGTATACATATTACCTTTATACATTTCCTTTTTTTCTTTTTTCTGTACTTAGAGGAGAGTTCTTGGACTTGCCGACCTGGTGTCAGTATAATGTGAATTAGTGAGGTATTATCCTTGGTACGTGTTAAACATTATTGACATTTAATGTGGCATTTACTATGTGGCAGATTGGTAAATAATTTCGTTTGATCGTGTTTTACAGACCCTACTACAAAGCGATTGTTCACTGTCTGACGCACAAGTCGTACTGTGTGAGGAAGTTTACGACAAGCAGTTTAAAGCGTATTCTCTCCCTCCTGGGTGGCACCGCTATAGCTTTGTCACTGATACGTGTGTTTGATGAGCTGTTGACAACTCAGAAGGTACGTCAATGTTATTGGATTATTTAGCTGTAGGAGAGGCTTCCATGGTTGATTGGCCTAAAGGGTTGTCTCAAATTCACTTTCCTCTAACTTACCAGGTCTAATTATCTCGTTTGGTAGTGCATCTGACTATCAATCAGGGGTCATGAGTTCACTGCTGAGTTCAAATCCCCACCTAGTCTTTGTGCTGATTAATATACGACATTGCATCTCACCGTTGTTAGTCTTTTGCCGCTGGTTCAAGTGGGAAAGTCATCAGTTTCTTGCAGAGATGGGTGTGCTTGAGTACTGGTTAACCTTATAGGATCCCAGGGGAGAGAGACTATGATAACTGATTGTCTGTTAGTCCTTGATTGCATGAAATCAATGTTAAATATTCAAACAAATCTTCTTACCTCTGTCGCTTAGGGTTTGAGCCTAACTCAGTTCAGAAACTTTCGTTGTGAGAAAGTTTGTTAGATATTTGTGGAAGGTTAGTGATTCCATTCAAATGTATTCTTAGGGTTTTCTCCCCCTGTATAGTCTGTTTTGTGATTAAAATGGCATTGAACCCCATTAAAATGATGTGGCTTTTGGATACAAGCTTTCTTGATTTAAGAAAATTGGATTTAAATTGTACATGTAAAAAAGAGATACTTTTGCATTCTACACCTGTTTGCACCATATGATACTAGAAGTGAAGGTGATGGCAATTTACATGTACATGCTAAAGTGAAGGAGGAGGATATTTTTACTGAGCAGGAGGTCAATAGGTCAAGTGTTGGAAGTCACTTGTAGCTTTAACACTAGTTGGAGGACGAGGTGACAGTTTCATCTATTAAACCAGTAAGAGTTGCCATTTTTTGCCATGGCTAAGTAGAAATGTTAACCATTTCACTGTCGGCATCTGTAAAGGGGTAGGAATCTCCAGATGGATTCATGTCCATTTTATCAGTTTTTATCATGTTCTTTTTTGTGGTTTAATTATCAATCCCTGTGTGCTAAATGAGTGATGGCAGAAATAGAACCACTGTAGCTCCTGCATGTGGTATTAGAGGCGACAAATTGAGTATAGTTTGGAACTTTGCAGCACTTAAGGTATTGAGGTTTTAAGTTCATTCTGCATATTCATTTGTTGATATGTTTTTTGTCAGTAGTATTGTCAACAAGTTGTTTTTTTTTGTTCAAAGTGACCCTTGAATCTTCCTTCCTATTGGTGTATAACCATATACATGTAACTGTTGGTACGCCATAAAACCCAATTTCATTTCGCAAAAGTTACATGCAAATACATGTATATAAATAGATCATAGCTAATGGCATACATACAAATATACATGGTATAAGCATACACATGCACATGCATTGTATAAAGGAATTCCCTGTGGCAGAGATGTTTAAGGTGCCATTAAAGCTCACCAATCAACTTTACAGTTCGATTGTCAGTTACTTGTGAAAGGGCAGTGGTTCCTCTTCATTTTCAGATTTCATGGTATTGATGTGGTATTAATCAGAGATTATTAGTATTGACAGAGGTTATAATGCAACAATAAAAATGGATGCCTTATATAACCAACTTGTATAATGTTAGAAGTATACATATAGTTGAACCCAATAAAAAAAATGAATTTACATATGAAGTATTAAAATATTCTGAATGTGTCTTTACACCAGGTTATTGACCTAAACTCACTGAAATGTGAAGACAGTGATATGGATGCAGTGCTGGAACAAATGAAGTACGTTTCACCAAGGGTTTTATCACAGGCCATTGTTGCCCTGTCGTCTGTACAGAAGGCTGAAATCAAGGATGCAGAGTCGCTAGCCAAGGCCACTGTAGTCACAGCACACCATCCCTGTATAGGTAGGCTCTTACATCTCATTGTATCAATGTCAGATTGGAACTATAATTTTCATTCATTTATAATGTGAAATTAGTAATATTTACCAAATCAAAGCTTGAATATGCTTTATTATCGGGGTGTAACACTATTTTTAACACATGACAGGTTTTTATGGTACATCCAGTTTTATTGGTGGAGGAAGACTCAAAATGAATCTGAGTAGAACTACCATCCTGCCGCAAGTCACTCGAACACTTTCTCACATAATTTATTATGACTAAGCAGGGCTTGAACTCGCGACCTTAGCGAAATAATGTTTTAATCTTATTTACTTTTACATCAATTGTGAAAAAAGTAATTACAAGTTAGACAAACCATACTCGAGGTCTTCCTGGGTAGAACTAGTATTAATCTGATGCGGGTAAAGTGTTTGCTCAAGGACACCACAAATAGCCTTGGAGGAGGATCGAACCCTTCATCTCTGATCTGATGCTCTACCGCTGGGCCACACACTCCACACCTATCATAAAAAAGTGAAAGTGAGAAAGAGTCTTGCATAAGGGATCAGGTGTTTGAGATAAGATTCACACATTCGTAATATTTATGTGAAGAAAAAAAAATTGTTTCGGGATGCAAAATAAACTGAATAACAACGTATTGTAATATCTTAACCTAATACCAGTGAGGCTATTCTACTCACCTGACCGTTGACATTGGTGGCACACCTTGGTTAAAGTTTTGCATGCAAGTCTCAGTAACCATTGCATGTATTGACTTGAAACTTGAAAAACACAAGACTTCCCAGTCATCAAACTGATTACTATAATTAAGTTGGATGACAATAATGCAAGATTATTGCCCTTGTTTGACTTAGAAATTCTGGTTAAAGTTTTGCTTGCAAAGTACCATCAAGTCCATGTCTCACCAACCAATCAATGCATTTGATTGAAACATCAGACAAGATTTCCAAGTCATCAAATCTACTACAATAACTAAGTAAGATAACTCTTGCTTGGATTAAATGTAAATTATTGCTGTTGTTTGACTTGGAAATTTTGGTTAAAGTTTTGCTTGTAAGTACCATATCTCACTAACAACTTAATGTATTTGATTGAAACCTCACACAAGACTTTCCAGTCATCAAACCTACTTATACAACTAAGTTAGATAACTGTTGGATGACTATTATGCAAAATTATTGCCCTTTGACTTAGAAATTTTGATTAAAGTTATGCGTGCAAGTACCATCAAGTCCATATAACACTAACCACTCAATGCATTTGATTGAAACTCAGCAGCCACTGCATGTATTGGATTGAAACTTCATACAAGGTATTACAGTTATGAGACCTACTCATTTAGTAAGTTAGATAACTTTGTTTACTTGGATTTGTCATTAGTCTCAATAAAATCTGTACTTTTGTGACACACATTCGAATAGTCGAGCGCGTTGTCCATCCGAAAGTTCTTGTTATATTATGGCCTGCCTTTTATCTCTTTCTGATGTCTTTTTTACGATAAACATTATATTTTGCAGATCTTGTACACATATACAAATTATTCAAGTCCATTTTTGTTTCTTTTTAGTATCCTACAACTCTGCAGCATGGACAGATATTCTGTTTCAGCTTAACCTGGACGCCCATAACTTTATCAGGAACAATTCTGGATTTTGCCACGCTGTTATTGGACCAGAAGTGCAGCTGAATGATGTAAGTTTCATATGGTAATACTTTGCCTTGCATATCAAGTTGAGAGTTTCAAATGTTCACAGCGTTTCTATTGTTGGTATCTGACTTTCTTGTAAAGTTAATATCTTTTTTTGCACTGATTGACCCTTTTGTTGTAAAAGTTCACATGTCTCTAAACTCCATTCCAATATTGGTTATGTTGAATGATTAATGAAAGAAAATTGGTTTATAGCAGAAGATAATCTTATTCTCTGTCTTCTTTCTTTCTTATGTTGAATTGAAAAAACTGCATTTATAAAGATACAATATCAATAAATTGTCATGTTTAAAATTAGTATTAAGGAGACACATTTATATCAACTATACAAGCTTTCTTTTGAATCTTTATGTACTACTATAATATAATTGTACATTATATGTATGTTAATAAAACTGTTGAAATTATAAATAAATCTAGTTTTATTTCGTTACACAGAGTATACTGAACGCTATACAGTCACTTGTGAGAATTGCTCCAGATGTGATTCTGCCCGGTTTAATCACAAATATTAGCGAGTTGCTAGGGAACCACGACTTGGTGATGGTTACCAAGGATGAATATGGAGCATACATGTGTGCAGAAGGAGTGCTATATGACAAACAGCTCGCGTCCAGGTACGGGAAATCATCACACAAACATGCAACTATGGTTTGCTATTTATGGAAGGTTCTGTTTAGATTCATGTCCATGCATCTGAGGTATTCATCTGCAAATAAAATTGGTAACAATGTACTATTTAAAATGTATTGAAAATGGTGTTTAATTCTGCTTAAAATAGGGGGGAAAAAAACATTGTGCCATTTAAGAAGTTAAACAAAATGTTGATGAACTAGCTTTTTAATGCAATATATTTCTTATTCAATTGGTTGTGGAAATGAAAATTTTACATATATGTACCAGCTAAGTGTTGGATACAGAAAAAATAGAGTTAACACCACCGCCATTAGAAGAATGGTAATGTTGCCCCTGTTAGAGAAGAGTCCAAGGTCAAATTGGTTTCCGATCAGTAAAATCAGAAAGGTTCTGTGTATTCAATTGATATTTTTCAATGTCTGTCAAATTTTAAAGGAGTCGTGGCCCCTTTTTGACATAATTTTTTATAAAAAAAATTGTTTCCGATGAGTAACTTCTGGCAGGGTGCATGTATTCAATTGATATAGGGTATGTAACTGTATGATTATTAAATACAGACCAAGTTTGATATTGATTAATGTTGATCAAAGTTTGTATGAGTTATGGCCCCTTTTTTATTTAATTTCCCTGGGTGTCGTGGTTTGACCCTCGGGGTGGGTACTACTTTACTTTATCTTTATAACAGAAAATGATGTGATTTGTTGATGCAGATGTAACATTCAAAATCCATGTTTATATTTTTGCCACTTCCCAAAGGACAAAAGTTGGAAAATAGGTTCATATTGCTTCATGTAATCAACGATAATCATGTGACTGTTAAGGTAATATGATGTTTTCTGATTAATGTGTTTATGAATTACATGCAATTGATATTGGTGTTTACCTGTATAATTATTAAATACAGATAAAGGTTTGAAATTTTGCCAAAGTCGGTCATATTTTAGAGGAGTTAAGGCCCTTTGTCAACTTAACTTTCCATAATATTTGTCCGGATATAGCAGAGACATCCATGTCCCATGGACACATTTTCAGTTTTAGACATAACAAGATGGATGGCAAACCTCAGTGATTTCTGATGCCAATGAAATGGTAGTGATTTCTGATGCCAATGAAATGGTAGTTTCCAAAATATCACGGGGTACATTATGATTGCAATGTTGTCTTTTATTTACAGTTTAAAAATGAATGTAGTAGAAAATCAAAACATACGCCGAGAAAACAAGCTGTACTCATATAAAGAACAAATGGAGGAAATAGCCCTACGAAAGGTAATAACTATATACAATGGGGGTTGACACGGTATCCATACAATGTGTCAAGTCGTGTTTCTGACTGTAGCATGGTTAACCAATGTAGCAGTTCTATAAATTTGTCTCAGCTTCAGAAACATTGTTAAAAGCAGTACTATACATGGTACAATATGTATAGATTATTAATAAGTGTACCATCGGACATACATACTTAAGGTGTGACATGAACATCTTTAGAAAGTTTACGACAAAAATAAGCACAGTTCGGTCATAAATATGATCTATTATAGATAATACTGTTTTCCAAATAGTATCTATAGTACAGAACTTGTTAATGCAGTTATACCCATATATGTGAATTTCTTTCAGATATTTTTGTGGATAATTACTTTCATTAAGTTGGATCTAAGTAATATCTAGTCTGTATACTTCTTAAACATTCCTTACCAGTCATAGACCAGGAAATAACTAACCGATTCTTATACATGTACATATATGTGCAGGAACTAGAAAAGAAGAAAGGCAAGCCAGCCGTTCAGGCTCCTAAATTGACAAAGAAGCAAGAGGAAGCACTACAGGCCCAGCTGAAGAAGGAGTCTGAAATACGAGCCAGACTAGCAATTGTAAGTTCATTCATATACGAGTAGGTTCCAAAAGCAATAGTTGCTTGTTAGGTCCCCTGGCTTCTGTTTCAACATACTGAAGTATGATATCTACTTTAATACTTAAAAAACTTAAATCTAAGAAAAGTGATCATGATTTTAGAAGCAGTTTTAGTACAATTGTATATGGTTTCATTGACATTCATTAAATAATAAATAACCAGTCAACATTCACTATTAAAAGTTTTTATGTAAAATGTTGGCAAAACAGAAGCCTGATCAAAGGTAAACAGAGCTAATGATTTAATGTGTCATCCAGCCTTCGGTCTGAATGTTTGTATGTAGCATCGACTCATCGGACATCTGGTTGGAAGTTTATAAAAAAATACAGGAATGCTACACATAATGTCTGGTTGATCCAAGGTGAAATTCAGGTCAGTTTTAACATCCAAAGAGGCTTCCACAGCTGAAAATGTGATCACAACTTTGTATCAAACAGTGTTACTTAATAATAATGAACAGGCGAAATACATGTAAACAAAGCTTGCTTGTAGCTAATATTAGGCATTTATAATGAAAGGGTAGCTAATATTAGGCATTTATAATGGAAGGGTAGCTAGTATTAGGCATAGATCAGGGGATCAGGGCTTTCATTTAGTTTTGAAGTAGGAGGGTGAAAGAAAAAGGTAGAAGGGGGTTTCTGGAGGAAACTCAATTGAAAATAGCCAGGTGTTCAAGTAAGAACCGACGGGGGGAAAACCCCAGCTTCTAATGACAGCCCTTTCGGTAATAAAAGGGTAGCTAATTATAATAGGCATTTATCATGAATGGGAGCTTGTTTTTAAAGTAACAAAACAAGCTCCCTGTTATTTATTATAAACGCATAATATAATAAACCAACTAACTTTTGTTTTCCATGAGAAATATGGTTCCTGCTTGCTTGCTTAAGTATCCTGGCACAATTTCAAAGGTTAATTGCTTGCATGTATATTCAGACCAGATTCTTTTCTGGATTATATGATATGTAACATTTGTGTGGCCTATGTGACAGATCAGATTGATATTAAATTGAATCCCATGACACATTTTGATACATGTCATAAAATGCATTGCAATTTTCAGTGAAAAATTTATATTAGTTTTATCTGGGCACATGGGCCAAGTTAGGAAATCTGTTTTCTCTATAATAATTTGACATGTTTTAAAAGATAACCTTATTGTTAGGTGAGTATCATCTAAGCACTCTTAACTTAATTTTTTCCATGCTCATTCTACAATCTTAAAATGACATACATGTACTGTCTTTAACCAGTCGTTGTGATGGAAGTCTTGAGAGCTCAGAGCATAAAGTTTCACTTAAGTCAACATTACTTATATACTGATATTACTTATATACCATTATTACTTATATACCGTTATTACTTATATACCATTATATATTATATACCGTTATTACTTATATACCAACCGTTATTACTTATATACATGTACCATTATATATTATATACCGTTATTACTTATATACCATTATATATTATATACCGTTATTACTTATATACCATTATATATTATATACCGTTATTACTTATATACCATTGTAACTTATATACCGTTATTACTTATATACCGTTATTACTTATATACCGTTATAACTTATATACTGTTATTACTTATATACCGATATAACTTATATACCGATATTACTTATATACCGATATTACTTATATACCATTATATATTATATACCGTTATTACTTATATACTGATATTACTTATATACCGTTATTACTTATATACTGATATTACTTATATACCATTATATATTATATACCGTTATTACTTATATACCGTTATAACTTATATACCATTATTACTTATATACCGTTATAACTTATATACCGATATTACTTATATACCGTTATAACTTATATACTGTTATTACTTATATACCGTTATTACTTATATACCGTTATTCCGTTATTACTTATATACCGTTATTACTTATATACCGTTATTACTTATATACCGTTATTACTTATATACCGTTATAACTTATATACAGATATGACTTTATTACTTATATACTGTTATAACTTATATACCGTTATTACTTATATACCGTTATAACTTATATACCGTTATTACTCGTTATTACTTATATACCGTTATAACTTATATACCGTTATTACTTATATACCGATTTTACTTATATACCGTTATAACTTATATACCGTTATAACTTATATACCGATATTACTTTATTACTTATATACCGTTATAACTTATATACCGTTATTACTTATATACCGTTATAACTTATATACCGTTATTACTCGTTATTACTTATATACCGTTATAACTTATATACCGTTATTACTTATATACCGTTTTTACTTATATACCGTTATAACTTATATACCGTTATTACTTATATACCGTTATAACTTATATACCGTTATTACTTATATATCGTTATTACTTATGTACCGTTATTACTTATTTAATAAAAAAATTATGAATACAGGCAGCGATATTTTAGGCAGAATGTTTCAACTTGTCTGACAAATATAAACTATTAATTTGTAGCTGAATGCAGATTTAAATCGTTGTTGTGAAGTCCTGGCAGCCATATTGAAGGGTAATAGTCAGAGTTGTGGCCTGTATATGAAGGATATATGTCGACTTCTTGTACCATTGCTCAAGTCCCCCATCGCAGCCATGCAAAGTAGTAAAGCCATGATACAGCTCGGTGCATCAGCATTTGAAGATCCACTTCTAGGCAAGTATTGAAATCATTCATTATTATTCAAGTTCCATAAAAAAATTTAAAAGGGACACAAAGCAGTTTTGATAAATGTTCACGTAACATAATTTAGGAGCGTTTTATTAGGTCACCTGGGACTTTGTTGATGAGAGTGTTATATTATACACATGACATAAATATGAAAATAAAAGTGAAAGTTGGGCTCAGTTAGTGCAGTCAGTAGAGTGTCTGACTCATTTCAGCAGTCATGAGTTTGAATCCTCGCCCGGCCAGTCACCATGATGATTGATAAATGACATTGCTTCTCATTGTCATTCATATCCCACTGGTGATTCAAGTGGGAAAGTTATCAGTTACTTGTTGAGGTTTAAACAGATAAACATTTGTAATTAGTGTATTTATGATTAACAAGGCTTTTTAACTTTTAACAGATGCTAATTTCAATTAGGCCATCTCTCAAAAAAATGTGTTTGCTGTTCTCAAATCCTTTTTTTTTTTTTCATGTGTGTAGGTAGGTAATTATTATTTTTGTGCTAGATTTTGCAGTCCTTTCAAACAAAAGTAGACAGAAATCATCAGTCAATGTTTTGAAAGTCATTAAAAAGTTTGGGTAGTTGCAATTTTGAGTGAGTAGGTAGAAGCACGACAAGATTTTTGTTTAAGGACTGCCTTGCATCTCAATGCAGAACTGATGTTTTTCTTCCTATTGTGGTCCGGACATTTCAACCCCTCTCCAACCTACCAAAATCTTCAAGTGTTAGGATGGTTTTCCTACTGAATTAGTGCATATTTTTTTAGATGCATGCATCTTATGTCTTCCGAAGTTCTACGCCGCCCGGCAACAGTCTCTGTGATGATTGATTTACGACATTGTGTCTCATTATCATTCGTCTGTCACTGCTGATACAAGTGGGAAAGTTATCAGTTACTTGCGAAGATGGGGTGTGCTCGAGTACTAGTTAACCTTTCAGGTTCCAAAGAAACAGTGGTTAGGTTAACTGATCGTCTGTTAGCCCTCGATGGTATAAGAATGATGCTCACTATTCAATCAGTCCTAAGGTTCTTGAGCCAATGATATGTTAATAATGTTTTCACAATTTTCAGAAAAAGCCCTGTATTAGGAAACTTTATTCCATTGCATCAAGACAGCCTTTTTAACCTTATTAAGTAGAGGCCACAATACAGTGGCTTCCCAATTTAAAAATCATGTTTTTTTCTCAATTGAGGCAAAAAAAAAAATCCAAAAATGAAAAAAATATTATATTTTACATTAGGAGATAAAACCCCGAAGTGGATTGTAGTATTGTAGTATTATTTTTATATCTGATAATTATTGGTTAAAACACGATCTTAACACTGTTCCGCTTTATTTTCCAGATTGCTTAAGACTTTAAAAAGTTGCCAATTTTCCCTCAATTACACTCTTTTCCCCAACTTTGAGGGCTTGGTCCTCTTCCCAATTTCCAGAAAAAAAGCTCTGCAAGTCATATAAGGATTCATGATGAGTTTCATATTTATTTTGTTTGTTGGTTTCTAGGATCATTGATAAGCCATGCAACTGTTCATCTGTTGAAGCCACATAGGTTTCATGATGAGTTTCATATTTATTTTGTTTGTTGGTTTTTAGGATCATTGATAAGCCATGCAACTGTTCGTCTGTTGAAGCCAGACTGTGTCTGTGATCAGGAATGGTGGGAGGAACTACTGTCAAAACAAGCAACTCGCATTCTAAATATTCTCTATGATGAATCCATTGGTGATGGTGATGATACGAAGCAGATGTTTCCAGCAGCAACGTTCGCCTTCATGTTTTACTTCTTGGACTGTGTGCTGATGAACAATGGAGAGATTCTGGGTCGGGATTCAGACTTGATGTCCAAGGGTCTGACATTGATAACCAGGCATGCCAGTATGAGGAGAGACAACAGCGATTCAGATAGAATAGTAAGTTATAATTTACCTGCAAGAGAACATCAGTTGTTAGCTATAGATTTATAACGGTTGATTACATATACATGTATACAAGCAGTGGTAGAGGATTGGACTAAGGATTTGGGTGGGGGACATGGTCTAGTGGTAGAGAATTGGACCAAGGATAAGGGGTTGTGGGGGAGGTCCAGTGGTAGAGCATTGGACCAAAGATTGGGGTGGAGGCATGGTCCAGTAGTAGAGCATTGGACCAAGGATTAGGGATCTGGGACATGGTCCAGTGGTAGAGCATTGGACTAAGGATTTGAGTGGGGGACATGGTCCAGTGGTAGAGAATTGGACCAATGATTGGGGGTGTGGGGCATGGTCCAGTGGTAGAGCATTTGACCAAGGATTGGGGGTGGGTGGAGTGACATGGTCCAGTGGTAGAGCATTGGACCAAGGATTGGGGTGGGGGGACATGGTCCAGTGGTAGAGCATTGGACCAAGGATTGGGGGTGTGGGGCATGGTCCAGTGGTAGAGCATTGGACCAAGGATTGGGGGTGGGGGGACATGGTCCAGTGGTAGAGCATTGGACCAAGGATTGGGGGTGGGGGGACATGGTCCAGTGGTAGAGCATTGGACCAAGGATTGGGGGTGTGGGGCATGGTCCAGTGGTAGAGCATTGGACCAAGGATTGGGGGTGGGGGGACATGGTCCAGTGGTAGAGCATTGGACCAAGGATTGGGGGTGTGGGGCATGGTCCAGTGGTAGAGCATTGGACCAAGGATTGGGGGTGGGGGGACATGGTCCAGTGGTAGAGCATTGGATCAAGGATTGGGGGTGGGGGACATGGTCCAGTGGTAGAGCATTGGACCAAGGATTGGGGGTCGGGGGACATGCTCCAGTGGTAGAGCATTTGACCAAGGATTGGGGGTGGGTGGAGTGACATGGTCCAGTGGTAGAGCATTGGACCAAGGATTGGGGGTCGGGGGACATGCTCCAGTGGTAGAGCATTTGACCAAGGATTGGGGGTGGGTGGAGTGACATGGTCCAGTGGTAGAGCATTGGACCAAGGATTGGGGGTCGGGGGACATGGTCCAGTGGTAGAGCATTGGACCAAGGATTGGGGGTCGGGGGACATGGTCCAGTGGTAGAGCATTGGACCAAGGATTGGGGGTGGGGGGACATGGTCCAGTGGTAGAGCATTTGACCAAGGATTGGGGGTGGGGGGACATGCTCCAGTGGTAGAGCATTGACCAAGGATTGGGGATGTGTGGGAGTGGCATGGTTTCCATCATCTGCCAAGGCTATTTGTGGTTTCCTTGAGCAAGGCATTTTAAGGTCATATGCTTAGTACTGGTTCTACCTAGGAAGAACTGGAGTGTGATTTGTTTTAGTTTTAAGAACAGTCGATGTAAAATAAATAAATAAGTTTAAAGTAAACAGAATAATTTCATTTTTCAATTTTTTCTGTATGGAAGATGTACCACTTAAAATATCTAATTAAATGTTTTCTTCTAGAAAATGCTAATAATGGATTCGAGTTATAGATATGTAAAACAGTGCAGGACATGGAAGACTTGGATCAGGAAAAGTGTTTTTTTAAAAGTCACTTGTCTTGGACAAATGTTTCAAAACATATTTGTACAGTCATGCTAAGTTTATATTTAAAAACTTAATGCAATCATTATAGTGATTTAAATACAACAATCTTGTTGGTGGATCATTTTGTTGTTGGTATCAGTGTTTCTTTTATACTTTTGTTGTAGTATGATCCAGAACTATTCCCGAGACGAGAGATTTTGAAGCTCCTGATCAACGTGATTGGCGTGTGTGGAACCCCGCGGATCCAGCAGCAGGCCAACATGGCCCTTGTGGAGGTGGCCCAGTGCGTCAGTGGCGGTGAGGGATGTGCCAAGGTCACAGAGGAAGAGATTGTGGTACTACTTGAGGCCCTCAAGTCAACATGTATGGCATCCAGGGAGTCAGCACTACAGGTAGGCCATGTCATTTAATATGCACTTCAAATTTATAGCTCACCTAAGCCAAAGGCAAAGGTTAATTTTTACAAGTATGGCCCCTTTTTTCTTAATTTTTGGTAAAATTTAATTACATCAAGCAGGGTAATCCATGTTCTAGTGTTAATAAATGCTATAAGCAATTTCTTAAATATAAAGTTTTGGATATTAATACTTGGATATTAATATCTTCGTAGGGTTATACAGTCATAGATGTAAGATGGTAGTAATACTTGGAGATTAATATCTTCGTAGGGTTATTCAGTCATAGATGTAAGATGGGAGTAATACTTGGAGATTAATATCTTCGTAGGGTTATTCAGTCATAGATGTAAGATGGTAGTAATACTTGGAGATTCATATTTTGTAGGGTTATTCAGTCATAGATGTAAGATGGTAGTAATACTAGGAGATTAATATCTTCGTAGAGTTATTCAGTCATAGATGTAAGATGGTAGTAATACTTGGAGATTAATATTTTGTAGGGTTATTCAGTCATAGATGTAAGATGGGAGTAATACTTGGAGATTAATATTTTGTAGGGTTATTCAGTCATAGATGTAAGATGGTAGTAATACTAGGATATTAATATCTTCGTAGGGTTATTCAGTCATAGATGTAAGATGGTAGTAATGCTTGGATATTAATATCTTCGTAGAGTTATTCAGTCATAGATGTAAGATGGTAGTAATACTTGGAGATTAATATTTTGTAGGGTTATTCAGTCATAGATGTAAGATGGGAGTAATACTTGGAGATTGATATCTTCGTAGGGTTATTCAGTCACAGATGTAAGATGGCAGTAATACTTGGAGATTCATATTTTGTAGGGTTATTCAGTCATAGATGTAAGATGGTAGTAATACTAGGAGATTAATATCTTCGTAGAGTTATTCAGTCATAGATGTAAGATGGTAGTAATACTTGGAGATTAATATTTTGTAGGGTTATTCAGTCATAGATGTAAGATGGGAGTAATACTTGGAGATTGATATCTTCGTAGGGTTATTCAGTCACAGATGTAAGATGGCAGTAATACTTGGAGATTCATATTTTGTAGGGTTATTCAGTCATAGATGTAAGATGGTAGTAATACTAGGAGATTAATATCTTCGTAGAGTTATTCAGTCATAGATGTACGATGGTAGTAGTACTTGGAGATTAATATTTTGTAGGGTTATTCAGTCATAGATGTAAGATGGTAGTAATACTTGGAGATTAATATCTTCATAGGGTTATTCAGTCATAGATGTAAGATGGCAGTAATACTAGGAGATTGATATCTTCGTAGGGTTATTCAGTCACAGATGTAAGATGGTAGTAAATTTGGAGATTAATATTTTGTAGGGTTATTCAGTCATAGATGTAAGATGGCAGTAATACTTGGAGATTAATACATGTATCTTCGTAGGGTTATTCAGTCATAGATGTAAGATGGGAGTAATACTTGGAGATTAATATCTTCATAGGGTTATTCAGTCATAGATGTAAGATGGTAGTAATACTTGGAGATTCATATTTTGTAGGGTTATTCAGTCATAGATGTAAGATGGCAGTAATACTTGGAGATTAATACATGTATCTTCGTAGGGTTATTCAGTCATAGATGTAAGATGGGAGTAATACTTGGAGATTAATATCTTCATAGGGTTATTCAGTCACAGATGTAAGATGGTAGTAATACTTGGAGATTCATATTTTGTAGGGTTATTCAGTCATAGATGTAAGATGGTAGTAATACTAGGAGATTAATATCTTCGTAGAGTTATTCAGTCATAGATGTACGATGGTAGTAGTACTTGGAGATTAATATTTTGTAGGGTTATTCAGTCATAGATGTAAGATGGTAGTAAATTTGGAGATTAATATTTTGTAGGGTTATTCAGTCATAGATGTAAGATGGCAGTAATACTTGGAGATTAATACATGTATCTTCGTAGGGTTATTCAGTCATAGATGTAAGATGGCAGTAATACTAGGAGATTGATATCTTCGTAGGGTTATTCAGTCACAGATGTAAGATGGTAGTAAATTTGGAGATTAATATTTTGTAGGGTTATTCAGTCATAGATGTAAGATGGCAGTAATACTTGGAGATTAATACATGTATCTTCGTAGGGTTATTCAGTCATAGATGTAAGATGGGAGTAATACTTGGAGATTAATATCTTCATAGGGTTATTCAGTCATAGATGTAAGATGGAAGCAATACTTGGAGATTGATATCTTCATAGGGTTATTCAGTCACAGATGTAAGATGGTAGTAATACTAGGAGATTAATATCTTCGTAGAGTTATTCAGTCATAGATGTACGATGGTAGTAGTACTTGGAGATTAATATTTTGTAGGGTTATTCAGTCATAGATGTAAGATGGCAGTAATACTTGGAGATTGATATCTTCATAGGGTTATTCAGTCACAGATGTAAGATGGTAGTAAATTTGGAGATTAATATTTTGTAGGGTTATTCAGTCATAGATGTAAGATGGCAGTAATACTTGGAGATTAATACATGTATCTTCGTAGGGTTATTCAGTCATAGATGTAAGATGGGAGTAATACTTGGAGATTAATATCTTCATAGGGTTATTCAGTCATAGATGTAAGATGGCAGTAATACTAGGAGATTGATATCTTCATAGGGTTATTCAGTCATAGATGTAAGATGGTAGTAAATTTGGAGATTAATATTTTGTAGGGTTATTCAGTCATAGATGTAAGATGGCAGTAATACTAGGAGATTGATATCTTCATAGGGTTATTCAGTCATAGATGTAAGATGGTAGTAAATTTGGAGATTAATATTTTGTAGGGTTATTCAGTCATAGATGTAAGATGGCAGTAATACTAGGAGATTGATATCTTCATAGGGTTATTCAGTCATAGATGTAAGATGGTAGTAAATTTGGAGATTAATATTTTGTAGGGTTATTCAGTCATAGATGTAAGATGGCAGTAATACTTGGAGATTAATACATGTATCTTCGTAGGGTTATTCAGTCATAGATGTAAGATGGGAGTAATACTTGGAGATTAATATCTTCATAGGGTTATTCAGTCATAGATGTAAGATGGTAGTAAATTTGGAGATTAATATCTTCGTAGGGTTATTCAGTCTTAGATGTAAGATGGCAGTAATACTTGGAGATTGATATCTTTGTAGGGTTATTCAGTCTTAGATGTAAGATGGTAGTAATACTTGGAGATTGATATCTTTGTAGGGTTATTCAGTCATAGATGTAAGATGACTTAATGCGTGAACATGATAAAAATGTGTTTTCAACATTGCTATGTGTGCAATTGATGACAAATGATTTAAAATGAACAAAATGTGCTTCATGCATGTGAAGTGATAGAACCTAGAACACTGTCTCAAGAAGACACAGTCACGATATGACTAAAAAAATTGAAAGCAACGCAAACACCCTACAAGAACAACTCGTGGGTATATCAGGGGATGATTTAGCGGGTGGTCCTTGGCCCAAGGTCATTTACAAATCGGATTGGGCGAGTCAAATTACCAGGAAGCCGGCCCGTTGGTCCAGTCAAAATCTTCAATAATCACCAATGGTTATGGATTTGATTTGATTTCATGACATTGTGTTGAATGTCTTGGACACATTTTAGTGTCATGTCTACTGCTCAGTATGAACACACAGAGCGATGAGATGTTTTGTTACAATATAGAAGTGATGAATTATAGGGAGGGATTGGGGAGGAGAGATTTGTTGTAGTTTAATCTCTGGCTTATTGCCACATGTACGTTACTATTGTGTGACTCCACATTTTTACAGGGATTGCAGTGTCTGAGTGAAGTTCTTCCTGACATTGATGACAATTTTGAACTTGGCTTGCAAATAGGTCAGCGTGTCTGGGTCGCTACGTTTGATGTTGAGAAAGATGTGCGATCACTGGCTGAAAGGTTAGAGTCTACACCACTTTCTCCATGAGTTTTATCTACAAATTTGATAATTGTATTTATCATGTCATTGCATTCATTTCTGTTAATAAACTGCCTGACTGATGGACATAGGTTTATCATGTCATTGCAAGTTTATCAGGCACATGACGTCATTATGTATACTTTATGACGTTGTTATGTATACTTATACATTTTTAACCTGGATGGAACTACTTTTAATTTACTTAAAATGAATAAAAAACAAACTAGAAAATATTGACATGATAAATAGAATACCATGTAAATGTCTAATATTATCAACTTCATTAGGTTCAGCACAAAAAAAACAAAGACTCGTCAGAGCCTCACCTGATAAGTTGATAATATCAGACACTTACATGGTATTCTCTATATGTATGTTCATGACAAAAGTTTTAGGCTTTGAATATGTTATATAATCCTACCCAGGATGTCCTGCAGATTCTATCTTTTTAAAGAGCCAGTGGTGAAAGTGATTTACCTTACATGTATGTACAGAGACGAGAAATAAGTTAAACAGATGAATTGCATATGATACGGTCCATGACCTGATTTTATCAATTTATGCTGCATCTGTTTTGTAACATATCGTATCATTGTAAACATAAAATGGTTAAACTAAACTGTTGAGAATACTCTTATATAACTGTTTGTTAATTTAGTCTACGAGAAGACTTGGGTCTGGACGAACCGTATGAAGACATGTGTTCACCGTTGGTGGAAGATGTTATCCACCCGGAGGAGATTGTACGTAAAGCTGCGGCAGACACGCTAGCGAAGACACTGGACTGTCACGGCGAGTACATTGCTGCCACCATAGAGCAGCTTCTGCAGAAATATGAGGATAAGTTGGAGGTAAAGTGTATGGTACACAGACATCAGGGTCTGAGCTCAAAACTTTGTTCGACGCTCAACTCAAGATTTCATGTTCAACTCAAAAACAATTGGACTTGTTACAATTAAATAAATGTAAGGTAACTTTGTACCTTAAATCAGCATTTATACTTTTAAATTCAATGCTAAGTCGAGTGTTGCAATTTAATTTGCATTTTTAGATGAGTTCTGGAAATTGTATGTGAGTATGTATTTGAGTTGAGCATGGAAAGTGTTCCATAAGCCTTGGGGTTAGAATAATATAATATATGTATAATTTTTTGTCTATATAGAAATTAAGATATATTTCTGTTTAACATTGCTTCTTCTCCATGGTCAAATGGTCCTAGGTGGGATTGTGGGTCCGAGCCCAGCTACAACTTTATGTGAGAAAGCATTGTTACTTGGGATATAATGGTGGCATCTACAAGAACATGATAATGTTTGGAAAACAAAGTAAAACTCAAGCATTTAATCTATGTATTTTATTGTTTGATGGGGCATTATGCCATTGTCAACAAATTACAGGTCGTATGTAGCAACTACATGTAGTTTATTGGATGAGAAAGGTCTCAAAATGAATTTGATAAAAAAAATCTTTTTGCAAGTAACTTTCAAACTTTCTGACATGAAGTTATTCAAACTTGAACTCATGATTTAAGTGGTGAGAGGTAAGTTATCGTAAGATGGCGTCTTCAACCATTTGGCCACAGTTTTTATGGATAGATAGTCATGAGGAATGTCTTGTTCATAAATCTTAATGTATCTATTTTATGCTTTTTTGATGAATTATAGATATTTCTTAGTGGATTATTTATGGTAATCCATTGTTTCAAACAGTGAATTATGGAGAAAAAAAAAATTTTTTTTTGTTCTGACATATTAATTTAATTTTTTTTATATTAATCCAATAATATCTGATGGTAAATAAGGTAAAAATAAACAAAAAATTATGTAAATACATAAAATAAAAAGAAAATTTGTTTGTTTTGGTGTAAGATCAAATGATATTTCGTCAGATGATCACCAAAAATGATATTCTCACTCGCGGCAAGCCAGTCGTGAGAATGACTTTTGGTGATCACTTGATGAAATATAATCCAATCTTACACCAGAACAAACAAATATCCTCTATATTATAAACAACAGCCAGTCTGTAATTGAACTAGTAATTAGAAAGTTGTTATACTGTGTGACCTCTGCTGTAAGGCATTATACTAAAGGGATAAAAAAGGCGTGTGAATTACAGAGCCACATGATCAAGCTAATATATTAAAACAATATTTACAGTTGAAGAATACATGTATGTTTGTGATGGTATCTCGTTAATGATGTTGTCAATATGATCATTGTTGTTGACAAAATCATTATTGGAATATCTTTCCATTACGAAAAGTACCAGTAGTACAAACAGACAGATGAAGCATTAATACAGTCATGTATGTATAGTCATGTGCGTAGTCATGTATGTACAATTATGTATGTACAGTTATGTGTGTATATGAAATAAACATACATGTATTCTGTATGTAATACACACATTCTAAAACTGTAAAACATTGCTTACAATAGTTTGATAATGTAGCTGTGAAATTTACCTGGCATTTTTTTTTTACCCTTTAAATGTACAGATATTGTATAAAGAAAACCTACAAAGTTCCAATATGTATGAAGCAACCAGTGTTCAAAGTATGCTTTATCCATTCTCTGCTGTGGCTTCAAATAGGGTTCTGACATTGTATGAATGTGTTATTGCATTTTCAAACTTGCCGACGTTTATATTCAGATGCCACCTCCCCTTCTGGATGAGTTTGGACGTATAGTGGAGGAGCAGTCCCAGGATGACTGGTCTTCTAGAACAGGAGTCGCTTTAGCACTTGGGAAGATTTCATACATTCTCCAAAAAGATCAGTTACTGCCTCTATTCCATTTCTTTGTGCCTAAAGGACTTGGGGATCGTAGCAAGGAGGTCAGATCACAGATGAGAACAGCAGCTCTTGCCACTATAAATGAACATGGAAAGGTTTGTGTTGAAAATTGGGGAGTTCTGAAAAATGACAGTACAATAGTAGCATTTTAATATTCCCCAAATTCAAGTATATAGCTGCCAGTTTGCCCATATGCACACACAAATGGATATTTTAGTGTCTAGGGTTTAGGGTTAGTAATTATTTGGAAGGTTGAAAAACAGAGGGGAAAAAAATTATGTGACTTAAACAAATTGAGTTTATGTGGTTAAAATATCTGTTGTGTGGCCAAATGTGTGGCTTTAATTAGCCACACAGATAATCAGCTGAATGCATAGAAGCATTTGTTTCTGTCTGTCTTTGCATCTGAATTCTTGTTAGAAACATAACTCCAAAAGTATGGAAGGGAATCCAACGGCACTTGAAAAGAAGATAAAGGACAATATGGAAGTGCAGAGAGAAAAACTCATAACTATCTTGAACAATGACAGAATTATCTACGCTGATGTACTTTATTCAAACTTATATTTGCTTGTCTGGATACATTATATCTGAACTATTCTCAGTACATGTACCCTTTACATCCCCTGTTATAAGCACAAAGTACAATGAAGCTATTACTCGATATCAAACATTTGTTAATGGAGCATCCATCAATTTTGCCGATACCCTTGTTAGTTCAGTTGGAAAAATGAATTTTACTTACCACAAGTCGTAAATACTAATTCACGGAAATGAAGATCAGCTTGTAAAAGTGTCTGATATCAGTTAGAAAATAATAGTTTACTTTCTTGATTTAAACTCTCTGCATCTGTTGGTAAAATAAAACACATTTGAAATAAGATTCCATTAATTTGTTACATGAAATTTAATAATAACAATTCAATTGTAACATTGTCACAGCAAGATATAGCCCTGTTGCTAATGACCATTAATTAGTTGGATGCGAAATGGGTAATAACATTACTTTTAACAAATTAGGTTTAATTTGATTTAAAATGAAAACATGTAGGCAATGGGGAAGTTGAAGAGAAAAATGTGTGCAGAAATATCAAACTAAAACAGGAAATTCAACTTACAGTTCACAGACATGTTACATATTTCCCTGTCTGACGTCCTACTATATAATTATAAGAGAAACCTATTTGATAAAGAAATGTTGGCAGCATCTCTAGATAATCTTTTTTATAAGATTCAAGTCTGCTATACCATGTTAAACATACATGTACGTAATTAGTAAGTTTATTGTTCAATTCTTCATTCATTTTAATGAATTTTATTTATTTGATCAAATAAAATTGATAGTAACCTGTACATGCATGTAACTGTAACTTTCATGCATTATACTGCAGGAAAATGTGAATACATTGTTGCCAGTTTTTGAAGAGTTCCTCACAAGTGCCCCAGGAACCGCCAGTAATGACGCAGTACGACAGAGTATTGTGATCTTGATGGGGTCACTTGCCAAGCATCTGGACAAGGACAACCCAAAGGTGAAGCCAATAGTTGGACAATTAATAGCTGCTCTTTCCACACCATCTCAGGATGTAAGTATATTTTGATAAGTTTTAAGCGATCTTTTGCACCAAAATGAACAAGATATTTAGATTTACAGATGCAAGCAAAGTACATGCAATGTTTTCTTACATCTAGTTTGTGTTTTGATTTTTTGATGGATCTGGTGTTGAAGTCCCTGATGTATATATTGTTCGATCTGTCTGTCTATCTTTCATTCCATCTGTCATGCTATTGCATCATCTGTACTTGACGACTTCAATCTTCCTATAGTTTACATGGGATTATAGTCAATATTGGCGTACAACTTCAGCATCCAGCGGACAAACATATATATTGACTTTTAAGAAAGAGCAGTTATTGAACTCGCGTTAGCTAGGGTGTAGATTTTGGTTGAAAATTTTAGACATACTTGCACAGTAACCTTCACCGATATATCAGTGAATCTTCATACAAGTGCTTTCTACCATAAACAGTGGGATAACTTCATTTTGATATTTTTTAGTAAAAATTATGGCTATAATATTTAAAGTTTGATTAAAGCGTTTCAGGACTTATGGCAATGAAACTTCACATACTATTTCATTATCATCAAAGGGACAAGTGGGGAAACCTCAAATATAACTTAAACATAGTTCAGTTTTTGCTTTTAGCTCCTTTTCTCAAAAACCATTTGACATTGAGTCACTAAATGATCCATAGCTGAATTTTGAGTAGTACCAATCAAATGTAGAATTTTTTCAGGTGACCTTTACAAATAATTAACTTAGTCTATAAAATGTTTTGCGTTTGCATTTTCCTCTGTTTCTCAGAAACTATATAACCTTGAGTTACCAAATTTGGTTCATGGTTGTGTTATGCGTAGTACTAGTCAAAGGATGGAAACTTCCTTCAGATGACCTTGATCTCTACAAATAATAAACTTATGCTATGCCCCACTTGTGGAAGTACATGTATATACAAATTACAGTCTCTTTTCGTTCCGTCGTACATCCGAGATTTTGTGTCCAATCTGTAACTTTGCTATACATTTATATTGATGAGATTTTAGCATGACTATTCGGAGAATAAAGAGAGCTATTCTACTGACCAGAGAGTCGGTGTCACACCTTGGTTAATGTTTTGCGTGCAAGTCCCTATCTCAGTAACCATTGCATGTATGACTTGAAACTTTACACAAGACTTCCAAGTCATCAAACCTTCTACAATAACTAAGTTAAATAACTTTTGGATGACTATAATGCAAAATTATTGCTTTTCTTTGACTTTGAAAAGTTTTGCATGCAAGTACCATCAAGTCTATATACCTCAAAAGTCTGTTTGAGATTTTGTGTCCAGTCTATTACTTTGTCATTTTCAAAAACACTTGCAATGTATTAATTGATGAACATAACATATCATGTTGCATGTAAAATCATACCTTAAAGGTCACACTTTCAGTCTGGCTGTTGTTTTTAGCTCTACTGGCCAAAGGCCAGAAGTGCTTATGCGATGGCGCGTTGTCTGTCGTCTGTTAGCAGCACTTTCTCTGAAACCACTAGGCCAATTAAACTGAAACTTCACATACATGTTTCTGTTGCATAGGAGACTATACAGAAGATTTTTTTTTTTTTCGATCTGAAATTCAAGATGGCCGCCATTACTAAAAATAGTCCAAAACTTAAAAAATCTTCTTCTCATGAACGGCCCAACAGATTTTCAAAATGTTTATGTAGTAATGATGACCAACTGTAATATTGTTAGATTTGTTCAAATGGTGTCCCTAGGGTTAAATATGACCCCGCCCCGAGGGTTCAATTAGGAGACACATGTCATTATTATATTTTTTTTTTTTTTTTTTTTAAATTGAAATGATTTTGCCTATATCTTCACAGAAGCATTGTTTGGTGAAGGAGGTTCAGATTTGTAAAAATGAATGGGTTCCACTGTCTAAAGGGGTCAGGAGGGGCCCCAAAAGGGTAAAAATTCAGAATTCTTGGGAACCAGTATGTCAGATTTGTTCATATTTGGCATAAATTATCCCTATGTGTAGGGGTTTGATTGCAGATAAGAATTTAGGGGCTAAAATTTATAGGGGCCCTGTAAGGGGACTTAGAATTTTACATAGGGATACTATGGGAAAACAGAAAATTCTCTTTTTCTTTCATTTATTCTGAAACCACTAGGCCAATTAAACTGAAACTTCACATGCATGTTTCTGTTGCATAGGAGACTATACAGAAGATTTTTTTTTTTTCGATCTGAAATTCAAGATGGCCGCCGTTACTAAAAATAGTCCAAAACTTAAAAAATCTTCTTCTCATGAACGGCCCAACAGATTTTCAAAATGTTTATGTAGTAATGATGACCAACTGTAGTATTGCTAGATTTGTTCAAATGGTGTCCCTAGGGTTAAATATGATCCCGCTCCAAGGGTTCAATTAGGGGACACATGTCATTATAATATTTTTTTATTTTTTTTTTAAAAATGGAAATGATTTCGCCTATATCTTCACAGAAGCATTGTTTGGTGAAGGTGGTTCAGATTTGTAAAAATGAATGGGTTCGACTGTCTTAAGGGGTCAGGAGGGGCCCCAAAAGGGTAAAAATTCAGAATTACTAAAATCGTTTTCTTGAGAACCGTTATGTCAGATTTGTTCATATTTGGCATAAATTATCCCTTTGTGTAGGGGTTTGATTGCAGATAAGATTAAAGGGGCTAAAATTTATAGGGGCCCTGTAAGGGGACTTAGAATTTTACATAGGGATACTATGGGAAAACAGACAATTCTCTTTTTCTTTCATTTATTCTGAAACCACTAGGCCAATTAAACTGAAACTTCACATGCATGTTTCTGTTGGATAGGAGACTATACAGAAGATTTTTTTTTTTTTCGATCCGAAATTCAAGATGGCCGCCGTTACTAAAAATAGTCCAAAACTTAAAAAATCTTCTTCTCATGAATGGCCTAACATATTTTCAAAATGTTTATGTAGTAATGATGACCAACCATAGTATTGTTAGATTTGTTCAAACGGTGTCCCTAGGGTTAAAAATGACCCCGCCCCGAGGGTTCATGAGTCAGTAGAGCGTCCTCAGGCCCTCTTGGGCCTCTTGTTTTAGACACTAACTTGGGTCTGTCCATCTGTCTGTCACTGGCTCTGTTTGTCTGTCTGTCACACTTTGGTTTCCATGCAATAACTTAAGAATGCCTGAATCAAATCTTTTAGAATTTTATTGCAATGTTTTTATACGACAAAACACAGGCTTCAATTTTAATGGTTTTGGCATTTGTTGTTCTATAGTTGTGTGCCTTTATTAGTTAAAAGTCATATTTTTGTGAAAAATCATATTTTTGGAGGTTTCATTGCAATAAATTAAGAATGTCAAAATTAAATCTTTTGAAATTTCAATATAATGTTTATAATGACAAAACACAGACTAAGTTTGATTTTAAGGGTTGTGGCATTTGTTGTTTTTCAGTTATACCCCTTTAATTTGAGAATAAATGTATTTTTTGAGGTTTCCATGCAATAACTTAAGAATGCCTGAATCAAATCTTTGAAAAAAGTGGGAGACATAAATTCACTGAATTTGCTTGTCATTGAATCTCTACTTATAAAATATATTATTATGTTCACAGATGACTGGGCACCTGTGACATTTCCTGTTTGGGTTAAGCTCCTTTTATTTGAAACTATTTTCCAAAAATTCACCAAATTCTCTCACTGATAGTGTCCTGCTTGTTCAAAAAACTTCATGTGAGAAAATTTGCCAATTCTTTGCGAAAAGACATTGGTTCTACTTAGATTTATTCTGAGGTCTTCCTTCACCAATAAAGATAATTACTGGAATGCCATAATCATAAATTTATTTTGTGGAAAATGTAAAAATAATTTGATATAATTTAAAAGTATGAATAAATGAAAGACTCCACTACAAAAAAAATGTATGTGTGTTAATCTGCTGTTATTATAATACAATACAGGTGCAAGAATCTGTGGCCAATTGTCTGCCTCCACTGGTACCAGCCATTAAATCTGATGCCCCAGAACTGGTGCAGAAGCTCATGGATCTATTATTAGAGTCGGACAATTACGGAGAACGTAAAGGTGCAGCTTACGGTCTGGCAGGACTTGTCAGAGGTCTTGGTATAACCGCTCTTAAACAACTCGAGATTATGAACACACTGGAGGAGGCCGTAAAAGACAAGAAAAATCCAAGACGTCGGGAAGGTAAGTCATAGAATTGTGTTCAAGTTCGAACTTTGGAAATGGATTTATGTTGGTAGTTTTTGATTGATTAATTTTTAATCCTACAAATAATAGTTACACTGCGGTTAAGATGTATTAACGCAATTCTGGTGTCAAAGGGCCAGACCACAATAAACATGTAGAAGGAACCATGTTCTGCAAACGTTATATATATAGCCAAACTTATCCTGAAATGATTATTTATATTCTTTCTGTTCTGTTATTATTTTTGTATATGTCAATGATTTGGACAAAATTAACTTAAATTTGTAATTAAGATGTTCTGCATCATTCTTTACACACCCTTTTGCCTCCTATGTTTTTTATTCTAAGAAGTCCATATAATTATATTAAATCGGATATTAGGCCGTCCTTAAAAAATGAATTGTTTGCCGTGCTTCTACCTACTCACTCAAAATTGCCGCTACCCAACTTTTTTTCATTGACTTCTAAAGCGTTTAATATTTTTTCATGATTTCTGTCATTTACTATGCAAATTAAAAAAATGTGGCAAAAAAAAAAATTAGCTACCTACCTACCCACATGAAAAATACTGGGTAAGAGCACAGCAAACTAATTTTTTTTAAGGATGGCCTAAAGTATTAACACTAGTTTAATATATATCCATAATAGTTTGGATGTTTTTGAATAATTATTTTGTGTTATGGCCCTTGAATCATCAAATTTTGCTTTATTTGATGTGTGCACTCTAGCACTTGCAGTTTGATTTGATCATCACTAAACTTACACAGTAGTTATTTTACCATAATATCTCAGACAAGTTCTTGAACTGGCCAAATTGGATAATTAATGTCTGAGATATAGCTTCTGTTAAAAAGATCAAATTATGTATTATTAATATTTGAGTTTGCATATTTGTTATTGTGTGTTTTGCATGATTACAGGTGCTTTATTTGCCTATGAGATGATGTGTACGATGTTGGGGAAATTGTTTGAGCCATACGTTGTGCACATTCTGCCCCACTTGTTGCTCTGTTTCGGTGACTCCAGCCAGTATGTCAGAGAGGTAGGTGCTATTTTATATTCCACATCCTAGTGCACAGGTTATATGTTCTAACGTGACATACATACATACATACATACATACATACATACATACATGTAGATGTGTTTTAAGCTGACTTTCTAGTGGAGTGTACTCCTGTTTATATAACATGTACCTGTAGTTTTACTTTATTTTTATTGTATGCTCATGATTGACTCTCGGGCTTTATGTAAGAAATTATTGTTGACAGGTATCAAAGTTTAACTCAGTTATTACAGCTGTAAATTATTGTTTAAGATTTCTAACCTTGAATTGACTTTGCCATATTGGTGCATGTTATTTTATGACTACATTTAGTGGTGAATGTATGATCCTTCGTTTAGTCGTACAGTATGTGATGTAAGTTTAGTTGTTTACGTATGCCTGTTGGTTTAGTGGTGCATGCATGACTCAGTTAAGTGGTGCATGCATCGTGCATGCATGACTCAGTTAAGTGGTGTATGTATGATCCTTGGTTTAGTGGTGTGAATAAATGTCAGTTTAGTTGTTCACGTACATGTATGCCTGTTGGTTTAGTGGTGCATATATGACTAAGTTAAGCGGTGCATGCATGACTCAGTTAAGTGGTGTATGTATGCTCCTTGGTTTAGTGGTGTGAATAAATGTCAGTTTAGTTGTTCACGTATGCCTGTTAGTTTAATGGTGCATATATGACTAAGTTAAGTGGTGCATGCATGACTCAGTTAAGTGGTGTATGCCTGTTGGTTTAGTGGTGTGAATAAATGTCAGTTTAGTTGTTCACGTATGCCTGTTGGTTTAGTGGTGCATATATGACTAAGTTAAGTGGTGTATGTATTACTAAGTCAAGTGATGTATGTACATGATTGTATAGTCCTTGGTTTAGTGGTGTGTGAATAAATGTCATTCTAGTTGTGTCAGGGCTTGAGATTTCTGGTAAAAACTCCTCTTCCTCCCTTTCCAACATTTTTATTTGAATGCTTAAAATCAACAAAATATTAAGGCCAGATTCTTAAATCTTACTCATCCTGACCAAATGTTTACTCTTCATGGTGAGCGGACGAGTGGAATTTTCCAGCCCTGTTGTTTTTGTATGCCTGTTGGTTTAGTGGTACATGTACAATGTTTGTTTAGTGGTGCATATATGAATGTGAGTTTAGTTGTTACAAATCGTCTATTGTAGAACTGTTACTAAGTATTTGCAGACAGTCTCTTGCTCTAGGAAATCACACTGGACTGGGGAATAAAACATGACATATGATTGTAAATTGACTTTGGACGTTTGAATCATGAACATTACTTCATACATTCCAGGCTGCAGATGAGACTGCAAAGGCAGTGATGAGTATGCTGACAGCTCATGGTGTGAAGCTGGTCTTACCTTCCTTGTTGAAGGGATTAGAGGAGGACTCCTGGCGAACAAAAGCTGGTAAGTAGTGTGTGCACTAGTCCCTGGGAAAATGTTACATTTTCTTATATAACAAAGGCTGGTAAGTAGTGTGTGCACTAGTCCCTGGGAAAATGTTACATTTCCTTATATAACAAAGGCTGGTAAGTAGTGTGTGCACTAGTCCCTGGGAAAATGTTACATTTCCTTATATAACAAAGGCTGGTAAGTAATATGTACACTAGTCCCTGGGAAAATGTTACATTTCCTTATATAACAAAGGCTGGTAAGTAGTGTGTGCACTAGTCCCTGGGAAAATGTTACATTTCCTTATATAACAAAGGCTGGTAAGTAGTGTGTGCATTAGTCCCTGGGAAAATGTTACATTTCCTTATATAACAAAGGCTGGTAAGTAGTGTGTGCACTAGTCCCTGGGAAAATGTAACATTTCATTATATAACAAAGGCTGGTAAGTAGTGTGTACACTAGTTCCTGGGAATATGTTACATTTCCTTATATAACAAAGGCTGGTAATTAGTGTGTGTGCACTTGTCCCAGGGAAAATGTTACATTTCCTTATATAACAAAGGCTGGTAAGTAGTGTGTACACTAGTCCCTTAGAACGTGTTACATTTCCTTATATAACAAAGGCTGGTAAGTAGTGTGTGCACTAGTCCCTGGGAAAATGTTACATTTCCTTATATAACAAAGGCTGGTAAGTAGTGTGTGCACTAGTCCCTGGGAAAATGTTACATTTCCTTATATAACAAAGGCTGGTAAGTAGTGTGTGCACTAGTCGCTGGGAAAATGTTACATTTCCTTATATAACAAAGGCTGGTAAGTAGTGTGTGCACTAGTCCCTGGGAAAATGTTACAATTCCTTATACAGTATAACAAAGGCTGGTAAGTAGTGTGTGCACTAGTCCCTGGGAAAATGTTACATTTCCTTATATAACAAAGGCTGGTAAGTAGTGTGTGCACTAGTCCCTGGGAAAATGTTACATTTCCTTATACAGTATAACAAAGGCTGGTAAGTAGTGTGTGCACTAGTCCCTGGGAAAATGTTACATTTCCTTATATTACAAAGGCTGGTAAGTAGTGTGTGCACTAGTCCCTGGGAATATGTTACATTTCCTTATATAACAAAGGCTGGTAAGTAGTGTGTGCACTAGTCGCTGGGAAAATGTTACATTTCCTTATATAACAAAGGCTGGTAAGTAGTGTGTGCACTAGTCCCTGGGAAAATGTTACATTTCCTTATATAACAAAGGCTGGTAAGTAGTGTGTGCACTAGTCCCAGGGGAAATGTTACATTTCCTTATATAACAAAGGCTGGTAAGTAGTGTGTGCACTAGTCCCTGGGAAAATGTTACATTTTCTTATATAACAAAGGCTGGTAAGTAGTGTGTGCACTAGTCCCTGGGAAAATGTTACATTTCCTTATATAACAAAGGCTGGTAAGTAGTGTGTGCACTAGTCCCTGGGAAAATGTTACATTTCCTTATATAACTGAATGTTCTGCATAAAATTGAAATCTGTTAAAGGAGTCATTGTAAGACTACATATGTAAACAAATTGTTACATTTAGTGAAACTTCAATACACATTGGCTAATCTAGATCACACTTGAACACTAATGTCACAACACATTGGTCAGTCAAGGTCGTGTTCAAATACTAAAAATCACATGTGGGCTACTCAAGGTCAGATTTGAAAACTAAGTCCCAACTTATTGGACGGTCAAGGTCAGACTCAAACATGTACATGTATGTTATAGTCCAGCTCAGTACCTTTATTTGAATTATTTTCATGTTCACTGAAAATATAGAAAGTTGTGTGGATGTAAAACACCTATTAAATGATTACGGAAAACAATTTTCTAATTATTAATAATTTTATTTGTTTTATGTATTGGTAGGTGCGGTGGAGTTGCTAGGTTCTATGGCATACTGTGCTCCCAAACAGTTGTCAGCCTGTCTCCCTAATATTGTACCCAAGTTGACGGAAGTACTCACAGATTCTCATATACGTGTACAGAAAGCTGGTGCCCAGGCTCTCAAACAGATTGGCAACGTTATCAGGAATCCTGAAATCTTAGGTAAAGTTATGTTGGTCGCAATAATGTTGGTCAAATTTCAGTTTTGAAACAAGAAGTTTTGTGAATAAGTTTTTATTGAAAAGAGGCCTAAATATCTAAGTGTTTGAATGTAAATTTGGTTTTCATTATTCAAGGACATATAAAATCATTGTGGTCTGTCTTAACAAAGATTTTGGTGTATCAGAAATTTAAAACAATGAAATACAAATAATCTGTAAATTGACTAAATGTGCATGTTTTTCGAAGATAAAAGTATTAATTGGTCTCAAAAATTAATAAAATAAAAATATATTTTTATCGTTTACTTGTAATCCTCCATTTTTCTCATTGTTAAGTTATATTATTTTTGTTTTCAGCCATTGTTCCAGTGTTGTTGGAAGCCCTCCAGGAACCTGCCAAGAGAACTTGCACATGTCTACAGGATTTACTTGCTACAAAATTTGTCCATTTTATTGATGCCCCGTCTCTTGCTTTGATTATGCCAGTAGTGGAGCGTGCTTTCCAGGACAGAGCAACAGAGACAAGAAAGATGGCCGCACAGATCATTGGCAACATGTATTCGCTCACAGATCAAAAGGTTCATTTCATGCTTTATGCATGTTACATACCTGTACATGTAGTTAAATCTGTATAAATAAAGGGTTAAGTGTCGCCATTAAAACAAAAAATTTGTGGCCATTAAAAACCATGTACGGTAGCAAATTTCGAAATTACAGTATACTTAACCCTATTCTAACGCTCTTGTATGTTTTATCATTAAAACTCATTTGCTGAACCAAGTTACTTGAGCGACTTGTGTTCAAATTGAACTTACCATTTAGCCGAATGACGCATATCAGCAATTGATGCACTACAAAAGTAGTTTTTTTTATAAAAATCAATTTAAATTGCCAAAATGTTTGCCAATATTTAATACACATTACAAGTAAATAGAAATTAAAATTGACAAACAGGTTTTACACTGTTTTTTGTGATGTTGTAAAAAATGACGTAGTAATACATACATGTAGAATACGAATAGGTGGTGATTTGACTGACGGTATATGCAGTTTTTGATACCCGCAAATCTAAGAGCACCAACCAATGAAGTCACAGGGTGTTAGACTAGTTATTATCAGAGTTTATGGTCATACATGTAGTTAAGATCAGATATGATAATACACGTTTATCCATGTATATATATTAAGTATTTAATACAAGCAATTGTATTGGATCAGTTCTTTAAATTTCAAATTGAAAATGCAAATGGTACATTTTCATGTAGGTAGTGTCTGTCAGTTTTGCAGTCAATTTGTGGTTAAAGGTCACCAAGCTTTCATTCTGTAACTTTTGAAACTATTGGTTATAATTTATGGATATGCAGGTAAAATTTCATCAACTGCTCAGTTGTATATTTTGGGTTAATATTCTTTGCTTAAAATTTTATGACTTCAGTTAAGATAAACAACATTTATCCATCTTCAAAAGTGCTAAATTATATGGAACATCCATATTTTAGGATCTTGATCCCTACATAGAGAAGGTTATTCCTGGTTTGAAGCAGTCTTTGTTGGATCCTGTACCAGAGGTGCGCAGTGTCTCCGCCAAGGCTTTAGGAGCCATGGTTAAGGGACTTAGTGGACCGAAGTTTGATGATCTCATGGGCTGGCTTATGGAAACGTTGAAGTCTGAAGCTAGCTCTGTGGACAGATCTGGTGCTGCTCAAGGTAAGTTATCTTCTGATACATACAGCTTGAATGTAACATGGCTAACAACTACTATAAACACATCTTCACTAACACTCGGATAGATGACTTGTAAGTGCATGCATGTCTCTCTCAATCATTTGGAAGGTGCAGGTGGCGTTTAAAACCTTTTTCCATACATTAAACTTTATAGGTTATATGGCATCCAGTTCTATTGGTGGAGGAAAACACAGTCGTCTTGTGGCAGTCCTTCAGACCACTCTGCAATCGAGAACCTAAACTATCCTAATGAACAAGTTTTATATAAGGTTTTAGGAGCTGTATCATGATCACTCTGTTGTTGGTTTGAGTCCAGCTTTATGCAAATGCTTTATAGAGATAGAGATTGCTGGTTACTTTTTGGAGGACAATGGTTACATTGTATATTAAGATTAATGTATACAATGTACATGTATGTAACTGATGTCATTCTCCATAATAAAACTAGTTTCTGTACCTGTAACATGTTCAAAATGGTGCCTTTCCAAACTGAAATATATATATATCTATGGAAAAGGATCCAATGATTTACTAATCTTCTAAAAAAAAAGGTTTAATATCAGCTCATGAACGTTTGCAGTCTGCATTTGTTTACTTTCCAGCAGCATGTTGCATAATTTAGTTGACGATTGTTGTTTTGTCATAATTTATCACGCACACTTCTAGAAAAAGTTGATGTTCTTGAACTGGAGTAGTACAGTAGGCCTGTTTTCTGATGTAAATGTCATGTACTGTAGGTTTGAGTGAGGTTGTTGGAGGTATGGGTCTGGCAGATCTTCACAAGCTGATGCCAACTGTGATACAAACCGCCGAACGCACGGACATTCCAGCACACGTGAGAGACGGTTACATCATGATGTACATTTTCTTGCCGTCCGTGTTTAAGGAGGAGTTCAAACAATATATTGGGCCTATTATACCCTCTATTTTACAGGTATGTTGTTAAGATTTTGTTTTCTTATTCATTTATCACTAAGCTAGAGGATCCTAGGGACAGTGATAAGGTGCACTGACTGAGGTTGTATAACTGAAATACTTGGGGTCAGGGCTTGAAAATTCCATTTGTCCACTTGCCATGAAGAGTGAACATTTGGTCAGGACATGCAAGTTCTAAGAAACTGACCTGAATATTTCTTTGATTTAAGCTTTCAATTAAAAATGTTGGAAAGGGAGGATGAGTAGCTTTTATTAGAAATTTCAAACCCTGATACTGTTGGAAGAAAGTGTAAATCACCATACAAAGCTTGTGTGCAAGAATGGCTGTGTTTCTGCTAATCTCCTCACAAATGTTTGTAGTCATGTTTATTTTTGAACATAGTTCAAGCCTCACTATTCTGATAACGTTGTGCTCCCATCACCTGTCTGCTTTATTAGGGGTTATATGCGCTCGCGCACCGCCATTCTTCACTGGCTCTTAACCAAATTTACCACATACTCGGCATTTGTATAACTATTATAACTCAGACAAACAAGTTTTTGAAATTGCCAAATCAGATATAAATTAGCTAAGATCCTTAGCTAATAAAGAATTACTTATCAAATTCTGTGTACTCTCTAGTTGTAGCATTTATCAATAACCCAAACTCATGTTTTTAACAGACCTAATTTGATAATAAAGGTCTGAATTTTGTTCTAATACAAGCTATTGATATGTAGCAGTAATTAGACACTGATTTGAAATTTAATTTTCAAAATGATTTATTGTACGCAAAATGTGTCCAATTTCATTTTCTGTTTTTATAAATCACTTGAAAAATCTGTTGTTTTTTTTCATTGTATCATTTAAGCATCAATTTTGATATTTGACTTGAAACACTACACATCTTCAATTTAATTCTTCTATTTACACCCAGGCATTGGCAGATGAATCTGAGTTTGTACGAGACACAGCGCTACGTGCAGGACAGCGTATCATAAACACCTACGCCAACACGGCTATAGAGCTGCTACTGCCAGAACTGGAGAAGGGATTGTTTGATGATAACTGGAGAATTAGATTTTCCTCGGTCCAACTCCTTGGGGATTTACTCTACACTATATCTGGTAAATAATATTATTTAAAATACCTATTTTTTATATAAATGACAAGGAACTGTATTTTGGTGTTAATTTGGTATTTGGTAAACCGTTTACATTCTGTGATGTATTTTCATTTTCATGATGTTTTTATTATTGCCACCAAAGACTTTGATCTAAATTTCTGAAGTTAGAACTGAACATTACATTGATTGCTAACAAATTCTTCTTGTAACTTGGACAACTTTCAGTGTAGAACCAATGCAAAGCATATGCAAATGAATTTCTCATGGACTCAAAACATAGTCTGGGTTGGGAATCCTTTGATCTTGGGTCCAGTGCTCTACCAGTAGACTATGTTTTCCACATTCTAAATTTCCTTTTTTCAGTATATTACATATTCTTGTTTAATTTTTACTCTGGGTAAGTATCATACCTATCATATATGGATGAATATGTAGATATTTAAATTAGCCTACTAATTAGCTGACTATTGATCATGTTTTATTCCATATTTCTAGGTGTATCGGGCAAGATGTCTACAGAGAGTGCAGGAGAGGATGACAATTTTGGTACAGAGTCTTCACAGCAAATCATACTTAAGATGCTCGGAGACGAACGGCGTAATCGCGTGCTATCTGGACTTTACATGGGCCGATCTGATACTGCACTTCTTGTCAGGCAGGCAGCACTTCATGTTTGGAAGGTTATCGTGTCAAATACACCACGCACACTGCGGGAGATCTTGTCTACATTGTTTTCACTTCTGCTTGGTTGCCTGGCTAGTACTAGCCACGATAAACGAACGGTAGGTCTTGCCTTACACACACATAATGAAAATTAATATTATATACTTTTCAGTTTGTTTAAGTCGGATACAGCAAGCTTATTCAGTAAAGCATCTGACTGTAAATTCAGGGGTTGTGAATTTGAATCTATGTCTGGCCACAGTCTATGTGATGATTGGCCGTGAGATTTGTTCTACGGCCATGAATCTATCATCTAAATATGCTGGGAAGTAGTCAGTTACTTAAGGAGAAAAGGAAAAATCATAAAAAAAAAAAATTAAACAATAAAAAAGTTTGGGTAGCTGCTATTCTGAGTGAGTAAGTAGGAGCACAGCAAACAATTATTTTTTAAGGATGGCCTGACTGCTGTTATATTACTGAAATTTTGTTGGAAAAAAGATGCAAAACCACATACAATCATAAAAGAAAAAAAAGTATGGTAATGTTTTAAATTTGTCTTTATGTTAAACATGTAAAGAATTGAAGAACCTGTCAAACATTTGTATCTTGTCTTTTATCCTGTTTGTTATACTTGCTGACAGGTTGCAGCACGGACACTGGGAGATCTGGTAAAGAAGCTGGGTGAACGAGTTCTGCCGGAGATTATCCCAATTCTGGAGAATGGACTGGATTCTGAACAAAGTGACCAGAGACAGGGTGTGTGTATAGGCCTTAGTGAAATCATGACATCAACACAACGGGATCATGTAAGTATAGTCTTATAGTCGTACAGCCACTGCAAGGAAGGAGTTAACATTTATTTAATATGGAGAAACTACATGTAATCCAGGCGTTCATGTTGTTACAGTGACTTCTTATTTCACCAGAAACTTAATTAGGAGTTGATACCGTGACTTCTTATTTCACCAGAAACTTAATTGGGAGTTGTGACCGTGACTTCTTATTTCACCAGAAACTTAATTAGGAGTTGTGACCATGACTTCTTATTTCACCAGAAACTTAATTAGTAGTCATCAAAGTGACTTCTTATTTCATCAGAAACTTAATTAGGAGTTATTACCATGACTTCTTATTTCGACAGAAATTTAATCTGGAGTTGTTACAGTGACTTCTTATTTCACCAGAAACTTATCCAGGAGTTGTTATAGTGTTTATTCTTATTTCACCAGAAGCTTAACCAGGAGTTGTTATAGTGTTTATTCTTATTTCACCAGAAGCTTAACCAGGAGTTGTTATAGTGTTTATTCTTATTTCACCAGAAGCTTAACCAGGAGTTGTTATAGTGTTTATTCTATTTTCACCAGAAGCTTAACCAGGAGTTGTTGTAGTGTTTATTCTTATTTAACCAGTAACTGAAGTAGAAAGTATTTTAGATAATTAGATAATAAAAATTGCTATTTCTAACTATTTTTGTTCCAGGTGATAGTTTATTCAGATAGTCTGATTCCAACAGTACGAAGAGCCCTTGTTGATCCTCTTCCTGAAGTCCGGGAGGCTGCTGCAGATACATTTGACAGTCTACACAATAATATAGGTCAACGGGCCCTTGATGAAATTCTCCCAGACTTGCTCAAGAAGTTGGTAAGTTACCTTTAACACTTTCTCTTATAAGGTCCATTGTAATGTAGTTCAACTGAAATATTAGTATTGCTGTTATAAGCTGTCCTTCATGCTTTCATTTATCTGCCATGATTTAATGATAGAGTACTTACCTAGTTTATTTGAATGGGTGGCACTTGCCATGCCAATGATATGAAAGGTTGTGAGTTTTGATTCCTAATTGTTAGCAGAGATGACCCTCTGAAGTAGCCCATTCATTAACTTCAGTTAGGATAATAAATTGATAAATACTAAATACATTGTATATAGATAATAAATTGATAAATACTTAACACATGTGACAGATAGGAGACTGCTACAAATAATTTATATGTAAGATTAAATTCCAAATGAATTAATTATATCAAATTTCAGGCAAACTTCTTTTTTTTTCCAAATCTCTGTTATGTCAAACTATGGGATATCTCAAATTATAATTTATGGTCCTGTTTATCACAAACTTCTTGCTATCTCAAACTATGTTCCTGGTCTCCATGTCTCTGAGATTATGAGAGTGAACTATACTACATATTGTGAGATTTTGTCCCTTGTCAGGGTACAGATGAAGACATGTCGGAGAGAGCCCTGGATGGTCTCACACAAGTAATGATGGTGAAGAGTCGTGTCGTATTGCCATACCTCGTACCACAAGTAAGTTTAATATCACTTGCAATTGTTGTTAAAACTTCAAATTTGTTTCAAAGATCTAATATTTTTTACTTTCTGTTTTCAATTTTTACTATGTGAATAAAAATATTCGAGGGAGGGCCCGGCTAACTCAGTTGTTAATGCCTGACTCTTAATCTAGGGGCTGTGTGTTCAGATCGTTAACTGGCCACAATTTCTTTGAACATTGGACATGAACTTTTTTCTATGGTCAGTGACTTGCAGAGAAAAAGTGTGTCTGGTACTGGTTAACTACCTTACAGATCACAGGAACAATGATAAGCTGTACTGACAGCCGTTATTTTACTTTAATACTGTTATAAAAAATCCCATATAAACCAAACCAGACTATTGAAGAATCATATCAAGTATTATTTAAGAACATTGCATGTAATGTATGTATGTATGTATGTACAAATAATACTAATGATAATAATACCAAATACCAATCAATGATTTTTATTACATGGCCATTCTACAATTGTGCTCTTGTATAATATGTATTTACAACTTGTGATGCATGTCCTTGTAAAATTGAATCTACATTCTGTAGTGAACCTGAATTCAAATTCTTATCTAATATCCATAAATTTCATTTTTGCTGAACCAAACAAAACTTGGCACAAATGTTAACAGTAAGATCATAATAAATTAATTGCTTGATTATCACCCCCGCCCTCCCAATTTTCAAGCTGCTCCTATCCTTTTAATTTTCATTAATAAAAAAAAAAGATAAAAAAACTAAAATACACCCCCACCCCCCTTTTTTAAACCTATGAGATATAGTGTTGGGTGCAAGACTGAGTCTGTAGCTTAGATGGTATCAAGGTCAGAAGTAGGTATGGTATTGTTCCCTGCTCTGTATCTAGAAATAACATGGCACAAATAGTCACCATAGCTCCACCATAGTTCAGCTGTCAAGGTCACATGTAGAGGTTCAAGGTCTGAAATAAGTACAAGATTCTGTGTACACTCCATATGTTATAAACCACATGACAAATTTTGAAATATTATGCCCACAAATGTTCACTATAATTGGATAGAATTAATGTTCCAAGCAGGTCAGTGGTGGTGTGCCGCCTTCAAATTCACCCCTTGGTGAAAATATAATATTATCACCCGTCCTCCCTAGCTCCCTCTTAAAAACACACTTTTATCCCAAGTTGATTTTTTAACACTGTAATGACTATACTTAAACAAACAAAAGTAATCATAATGAGACAGTTACCAAATGTATTTTGTAAGAATAGAGGGGCGGGTGAAAATATTATATATATAGCCATAATATTTTTACCCCCCCCCCCCCCCCCCCCCCAATTTTCATATTTTAAAAATTATAATTTGATTCTCTTCACTTTATTTACAAACTGTACTGGAACAAGCAAAAGCAATCTAAATGAGATAGTAACCAAATGATTTTTGTAAGAATATAGGGGCGGGTGAAAATATTATAGTCATTATATTTTTACCCCCCAAGTATATATATATACATCAGTCAAGGTACGCAGTAGAAATTAAGAAATAGGGCAGTGTGGCATATATAAGTGTATTAATTGGATCATTACACATCTGAAGAGTGAACTTTTTTTTGTTGAAATATTGATGTTATACCAGTCAGAATTATCCCATTTTTACATGTATACATTATCCCATTTTTATATGTATACATTATCCCATTTTCATGTATACATTCTTCCCTCTTTAGCTGACCACTCGTCCAGTCAATACAAAGGCGCTGTCGTACCTTGCCTCTGTGTCAGGAGATGCCCTGACAAGACACTTGCCAAAGATACTCCCCGCTCTGATGTCCTCTCTTAGTGAAAAGGCTGGTACATCAGAGGAGACCGAGGTTTGTACTTAATTAATGGGTTATTCAGTCTGAACATTGTAAGTGTTGCTGCCAGAACCAATATGAGACTGAAACTATAGGAAATCATGGTTTTTGATACATTTGGATCAAGAAAAATGAATTGTTTTCACATGTCAGTTAAATTTGTGATGATCGACTGGTGATAGTTTCAAAACACCATGAAGTCAGTCACCTCTTTTCTGAGTATTCTGAACTGGAAGATTACATACACATGATTAATGTAAATAACTGAAAAGTAATGGTGTTACTTTAATATATACATTAATATTTGGTAATGATGTTACCAAAGATATAATTTTAAACTTTTGAGTATCTGTTACATGAAAAGGATCAGCGCATGTTAAAAATATATTTGTCTACATCAATTTTTAATAAAGTTGCATTATGAAGCTTTTTGTAATTGAAGCATGATTGTATATTTACCAGGAATTGCAATACTGTAAGACTGTGGTACTGTCAGTAGAGGATGACGTAGGGGTATGCACCATCATGGAGGAACTCCTGAGTACTTCCAAGTCCCAAGATCCACATCTGTGTCGTGCATCTGTTAACATTCTTCACTCGTTCTGCGCCAGCACGAAGACCGACTATGAAAACTTCATGCCTGCGCTATTCCGAGGACTGATAGCTCTGTTTGTAAGGGATGATGATCAAGTCCTGTTGGCTGCCTGGGAGTGCCTTAATGCCATCACCAAGGTGTGTAATATATCAGCTGCTGAAATATATATCTCTTTAGTTTATACATGAACATTGCATGAAATAAATCACCTGCACTTCAAACTTGCTATAAAGTGGTCAGAGGCTGCCAAAGAGCATTATACACACAACTAGGTTATAAAAACATCCGCTACTAAAAAAACTTCCAATGTGAAGGCTATATGTATTATGCAGAGTGGGTGATGACATTTTCGGAAATCAGTAGAAATGTGTTTATTGGGTTAAACAGGCTTTCAAGGAGGCATTTACAGAATGGCTACACTGATTAGAAAAGTGTGTTCAAGGTAAGGGAGAGTATTTGAGGGATTAAACAAGTCAGGTAACAGGTAATCCCTTAAAAAGCTATCCACCTCACCGATTAGTACTTTTCAAATGACTCGTACAGTGGCCACATTAGATGCTTTTATTGGCGTGCTCAAAAATATGTTTATGATCAAAAAGAAGTCTAGTATAAAGTGAAATATACCATGTTATGTATTATATGATAGAAATTTTATTTTGGTTCCGACAGAAACTGCAAACATCTGAAATGCTGGACCACATACAGAATGTAAGACAGGCCGTTAAATATGCTGCACAAGATTGCAAACAGCCAGAATTACCAGGCTTCAGTATCCCGAAAAAGGTTCGAACAAATTTCTGTGTTACTTTTTATTATAAGTTTTATAATAGATTGTTGTATAAGTCTTATAACTTTTGCAAAGTATCAAGAAATTTCCAAAATGCAACAACTTTTATGTGTATTGCAGTGCTCAAGATAAGCTTCGTATTTGTGTATTTCACTAGAATAAATTTATGAAAAACGCAAACGTTTTTGTTTTTGAATCGTTACGCAAATAATTTTCCTTTCACGCAAAACATTGTTAATTTGACATAATTTCAAAGTGAGTACAAAAATCTCAGCTTGCAAAAGATACACATGTTTTAACTCAAATCAATGTACAATTTTGGTTACTTCTTCCCTCCAACACCAATTTCTTCAATAAATAGTTTTAAAACAATATTATTCAACATTGTCAACAACGAATGAGACCATAAATTCTGAGATGCAGGCAGCTGCATTTGTACAGGAAGAAACTAGTTGGTTCAGTCACATTTGATACAATACTGATAATGCAAATTTATCAATAGTTGCAAGCAGTAACCATTTTGCAATACTGTGCATTTAATATAGAATAGTTTAATCAAGATAAGGCATTTTAATTACTTTCATTTAGACAATTCTCCATGTTTCACTTATTTATTGTAAACTTACTGATTGAAATGCGCCTAATTAAATCTTTGATTTAAGATTTCACTCAATTATTTTAATTTTGAAGAGTTTTCACCCTATTCAGTCAATTCTTATCTGGGGCACTAGTATTGTTTTCCCTGACTAAACATTAATGCTACAATAAAACTGCTTTCAAGTAATACTGATGCTATAGTTAAAACCTTCAAGCATTATTCATGCAGTTACTACATAAAAAAATTGCAGTTCTATATGGATAATTATTACACTACAATTACTGCATCTTGTGTTATAGACACATACATGTACATGTACGTAGGCATCTTGTTTTCAAGTTGTCATCCTTTATCCAAATATTAATACTTCAGAAGTTTACTGCTGCAGTTGTTATGATCAATATGATCATTCAGCTACTCGCAGAGATGAGTGTACTCGGTTACTGGTTTACCTCCCAGGATCCCAAGAAAGAGTAGTTGGGTTGACCGATTGTATGTTAGCCCTATATGGCATAAAATTGAAGCTTAATTTCAAACAAACAAACAAACATTGTTGTAGGACAGTGGTTATGTTTAGATTTATTTGGAGTTCTTCTTCTACCAATAAAACTGGATGTCACATTTAAACTGTCATGACGTAAAACCCCATGGCCAAAAAATAAACAACATAATTCTGCTCACCCGACTGTCAACAAATTCTAAATGTTTATCCTCTAGACTAATAACCTCAGCCATATAAGGAGTTTTCTTATTGATTTATATACATGATGCAGGGTATTGTGCCAGTGTTGCCAATTTTCCGAGAGGGCATTCTGAATGGATCCCAGGATGTGAAAGAGCAGGCTGCCGTCGGTCTCGGAGAGCTAATAAACAGGACCAGTGCCGAGGCTTTGAAACCCTCAGTTGTCAATATCACAGGACCACTGATCAGAATTCTCGGAGACAGATTTGTTTGGAGTGTGAAGACGGCTGTCCTGGAGACATTGACACTGCTGTTGTCGAAGGTAAAGTATTATCCTCTCTTCTTGTTAATTTTTACATTAAAACCTTGAAAATTCATCAATTTTTGCTTTCTTCATTTTAAATACCCCCAAACCATTAAGCTAAAAAAAGATAAATATTTTATAGAGCTATTTTTATCTTTTACTGTATAGAAGCTTGTATAAGAACCGTTTTAATAGTAGAATTTTAAGTCAGTATATTGTATTGTAAAGTATTATAAAGAATATTCAAAATATAGGTTACTGAAAATGTAAATTCCCCAGTGATCACAGTCCACAAACAATATGAACGAATAACATTTGAGTAATGGTCACTGTCAAAAAACATTGGAAGAGTACAAATTATATTCACAGTAGCTTACAGTAAAAACAAATAGGTGTCAGAGTCGAAATTTAGATCACATTAATTAAAATTGTGGTCTTACATGTATGTAAGTCTGAAAACTAAATTTTTAATCCAGGTGCAATCTTTACACATAAAATAAAGAACGTGAAGTCTTGATCACAGCAATAAAACTTTTTGAAGAACACAAACATTCATTTGTGATTTAGACTTAAAATATTCACAATTTTTTTATCCTTTTCTCAGAGGAGGTCCTTCCTGGGGAAATAATCTAAGGTGCCTTCTCAAGTTCACTTGCCTGCCACAGCTTAGATTGTCTGTCTAAGTCTTGCTTGGTCCAATATGTCTTTGTGAAAACTTTTGCCAGTTACTTGCAGAAGGACCGTTAGTGAAGCATTCATAAATCACATTCATTTTCAGGTATTATAAATATAAAACCTGTGATGTGTTGAAAATGATGTTAAACCCCTTTTTCTTCACTTCCCTTATTCATACAATAAAAACCTTAAATTAACATCGCTATACCGTCAAACCTGTGCAAACGGTCACCTTTTTAAACAACCACTTGCCTTAAGCAGAAAAATATGCTATTTCCAATGTCTATGCTTTCAAATTATTCTGTATTAAGCAACAACCTGTCTTAAAAGGTCACTTTTGCCCTTCTCTTGATTTGCTGCTTAAGACAGGTTTGACAGTATACATTTTCCAATGACATGATATTACAGGTTGGTGTAATGCTGAAGCCCTTCCTGCCTCAGCTGCAGACGACATTTATAAAAGCGCTCAATGACCCAAACAGAGCTGTGAGGCTGAAGGCAGCAGCTGCACTAGGAAAACTCATTGTCATACACACGAGGGTGGATCCTCTCTTTACAGAACTGCAGACGGGAATTAAAAATGCAGATGAAACAAGCGTTAAGTAAGTGTTTATGTAAATATATGGGTATATGGGTGTAATGATTCAGTTTACAAACATGTATTGCAGAAAATATGTAGAATGCAATTGTATTATTTATTCTGCTTAAAAGTAGAAATAGTGTCCATTCTTTATCGCCTGAAATGCTCCTCAAAGTGTGGAAGTATCAGTATGATGTCTAGTTGTGCATATTGTCACTGTGTTCCTGTCTGGTGGTTTATAACAGTTATGGTTCTTTGAATATTGTAAGAAACTTTATTTGCAGTATTAGCATAATGTCAAGTTTTGCATATAGCCACAGTGTTCCGGTCTTGTGATATTTAAGAGAGTAGAATGTTTAAAATACAAATCATCTCCTTTAATTTACCATCAGATTTTAATGAAACCTTATAGAAAATACCAGTATGACATTTAGTTCTACCACATATTGTAGTTGCATTCTGTTTTGAAGCGTTGACTTGTTTGATGGGGGTGGGGAGTCTTGAGGCCCATGATTTTAATAATTTGGTGCACCTCTTCTCGAAACTGAAAATATTTCTGTAAAAAGCGTGTACATGTACAGTCAAACTTGCAGAAGCGACCACTTGTTATAAGCGACCCCCTGATGTAAGCGACCATATTAAATCACCCCCAATGAATTTCATTCATAATTACACATGCAATAACCTACCACTTGCTCTCTGCGACCAGCGACTGCTTAAAATCCATCAAATTTCAACAAATATCCTTTAACATACGACCACGAATACATGAGGTGTGAAATTTCAGCATCATGTTTTGTGTACATGACTAATGTGTAAGTGTAAAATTGTCGATCTCCGAGGTAATGTGCTAAAAATAACCCGAGGCCAAATACTGCAGTGTCTCGTGGTGAAAGCCGATAATTGTTTGATAACAAGTTATAGAGTTAAAACACTTTAACCCCAATTATGAATCAACGTTTGATCATTGTTTGGGTGGAATAAATTGACATGTTTGCTATTTGTTTTATTACGATTACAGGATCGTCAATTACTTAAATAAAATTGGAATTAAAGATTGGACAGTTTGAGGTTTGTTTGTTGTTTGTTTATTTTACGACAAAAAAGATTAAATAGGTTTGATTGGACTTTTGGAAAATTGAGATTGGACTGTGTGCCGTTTGTTTTTATATTTTTTATTATGATTAAAAATTATAATTACGTTTGATTATTTGATCGGCTTTTTGGTTAGATTAAATTGGAAACTAAAGACAAAACAGTTTGTCATTGTTTTCATGGACGGTTTGAAAGTTTTTACAACAAAAATGATTAAACGTAAGACAATGAATATCAAGGTTTATTTGACTGGGTTTCAATATTGTGGTTTCATACTGCGATATTCTATCAACATTGCCATATTTTCAGCAAAGAGAAAATGTCTAACATTAGAACAGCGGGTGAAAGCCCTAAAAATGATGGAAACGTACATGCATTATATAAGACAAAAAAAAAAGACCAACAAATTTTTTTTTACCCCAATAAGAGACCACCTGCCTTAAGAGACCACTTTTCAGATTTCCCTTTAGTGGTTTCTTAAGACAGGTTTGACTGTAGTTGTATTTTTTTTACAATAATGTGTATTGTGTCTTGTTTTCTTTCCATTAATAAGTAAAAAAAAAAGTTTAGTTTTCATCAATAGGTAACACATAATATAACCCATGAATCCGCAATCACTAAAGGAGAATTATCTCGCTTCTGAATTAGATGTTTACAATATATTGGTAACCCAACCAATGTACAAGTTAAAAAGGTGAGTCTTAAAAATAAGACTTTCAATGTACATGTAAATTTGAGTTATTTGAGCATGAATATTAATTTTGTATCATTCTACATGTACGTACGTAATCAATGGCAGTCACAATGCACCAAGTGGCATTAGTAAGCAGGATATGGGAATAGTGGACTGGGTGCTGGTTGCTCACAGCAGAGGTTACAGGTTCGATCCCAGGCTTAACCTGATGGCCTCTCAAAGCCACCACCCAGCACTGGTTTTACCAAGGAAACAAAATCAAGAGTGATTCATAATAACTGATAGGATTTTTTTGCATTCAAGCTTTAACCCTTTACTCCATAGATACGCGTTTTCACGCACCAATCACAGAAAATCTTTGAAAACAGTGCAGGAAGAGTTCAGATTGCTCATTACGCGTTTTCCACTCTGTCAGTTTATATAAACATAGTTCACCCAATAATTCAAAAGCCTTCTATATATGGTGTCCAAAGACATCTATATTAGATGTGTCCAAAGGCGTCTATATGAAGCAAAGGGTTGATATATTGGGATACAGGCAGATGAAATGCAAATAGTATTTTTTCTTGTTAACAGAGATACGATGTTGCTTGCACTGAGGTACTGTCTGGCTGGAGCTGGAGAGAAGATGGCTCCCATTATTAGAAAACAAGTGACGCCAACATTAGTGGAGTTGATTGGGACTGGAGAAGATTCTACGCGGACAGTGGCTGCGGGTTGTACGGGAGTATTGTGCAGAGTGCTGCCTGAAGAAGAACTTACAGATCTGTTAATTCAGCAGTTATTAGGTATTACAAAAACCTCTCACGCGGTTTAATGTTTATATAGAATATTCTTGCACACCAGGTACATATATCTGCATTTTTTACCAGAGTTAGATATCTCGGGGTTAGATACCCTAGTCCCGAGATAAAATTCTCGCACCGTGACATAACACTGATCTCTCGGGATAACTGTTTTGGCGGTTACTCAGCAGAGCCTCGTTACCGCTAAAATATCCCGTCCTTGGGGTGAATGTTTTGTCCTGTCCTGAGTGATATATGTTTTATCCCGTCCTGGGGGATAAATGTTATATTCCATCCTGAGAGGTAAATGTTATATCCCGTCCTGAGGGATAAATGTAATAGTTCGTCCTATGGTATATCCCGTCCTTGGGGTGAATGTTATATCCCGTCCTGAGGGATAAATGTTATATCCCATCCTGAGGAATAAATGTTTTATCCCGCCCTGAGGGATAAATGTTATATTCTGTCCTGAGGGATGAATGTTATATTTCATCCTGAGGGATAACTTATATCCCATCCTATAAATGTTTTATCCCGTCATGAGAGAAATGTTATATTCCCTCCTAAGGGATAAATGCTATGTTCCGTCCTGAGGGATGAATGTTATCTTCCATCCTGAGGGATAAATGTTATGTTCCGTCCTGAGGGATAAATGTTATGTTCTGTCCTGAGGGATGAATGTTATGTTCCGTCCTGAGGGATAAATGTTTTATTCCCTCCTGAGGGATAAATGTTATGTTCTGTCCTGAGGGATGAATGTTTTATACCCTTCTGAGGGATGAATGTTATGTTCCATCCTGAGGGATGAATGTTATGTTCCGTCCTGAGGGATAAATGTTTTATTCAGTCCTGATGGATAAATGTTATGTTCCATCCTGAGGGATGAATGTTATGTTCCGTCCTGAGGGATAAATGTTATGTCCTGAGGGATAAATTTTATGTTCCATCCTGAGGGATGAATTTTATATTCTGTCCTGAGGGATGAATGTTATATTCCATCCTGAGGGATGAATGTTATGTTCCGTCCTGAGGGATAAATTTTATGTTCCATCCTGAGGGATGAATGTTATGTTCCATCCTGAGGGATGAATTTTATGTTCCGTCCTGAGGGATGAATGTTATGTTCTCTCCTGAGGGATAAATTTTATGTTCCGTCCTGAGAGATGAATGTTATGTTCCGTCCTGAGGGATGAATGTTATGTTCCGTCCTGAGGGATGAATGTTATGTTCCGTCCTGAGGGATAAATTTTATGTTCCGTCCTGAGGGATAAATGTTATGTTCTGTCCTGAGGGATAAGCATTATGTCCTGTCCTGAGGGAGAAATGTTATGTTCCGTCCTGAGGAATAAATGTTATGTTCCATCCTGAGGGATAAATGTTATATTCTGTATTGAGTATTAAATGTTGTTTCGTCCTGAGGGATAATGGTTATATTCTGTCCTGAGGGAGAAATGTTATTTTCTGTCCTGAGGGATAAATGTTATATTCTGTATTGAGGGAGAAATGTTATATTCTGTATTGAGGGAGAAATGTTATATTCTGTCCTGAGGGATAAATGTTATATTCCATCCTGAGGGATAAATGTTATGTTCCGTCCTGAGGGATAAATGTTATATTCTGTCCTGAGGGATAAATGTTATATTCCATCCTGAGGGATAAATGTTATATTCTGTACCGAGGGATAAATGTTATGTTCCATCCTGAGGTATAAATGTTATGTTCCGTCCTGAGGGATAAATGTTATATTCTGTCCTGAGGGAGAAATGTTATATTCTGTCCTGAGGGATATATGTTATGTTCTGTCCTGAGGAATAAATGTTATATTCCATCCTGAGGGATAAATGTTGTATTCTGTACCGAGGGATAAATGTTATGTTCCATCCTGAGCTATAAATGTTATGTTCCGTCCTGAGGGATAAATGTTATATTCTGTCCTGAGGGAGAAATATTATATTCTGTCCTGAGGGATAAATGTTATATTCTGTCCTGAGGGATAAATGTTTTGGCACGAATGAGGCTCTGTTGATTTCTTGCATGCAAAACACTTTTTTGTTATGGTAGAAAAATCATTGAATGGCCCTTTGTAATAATATTCATAGCATGCTGCTTTAATGGCATTAATGAATACATAAGATGTTTTCATTATTATTGACAGTCCTTAAAACAGCCCTTAAGGTATAAATGAGGTGTTTGATATCTGCTGGAGACGAGCCGTAGTAAATTTGGAAATGTTTGTAACTTTTGAGAGCTGTGTAGATAGACCCCTCACCCCCCAATAGAAATTTTCATTGTGAGTAGGTTAAAATGTTTAATTTATATAGGCAGGTTGCCATATGAAGAAATAAAATGATTGTATTTCATGTTACTCTGACATACATGTAGTTTTACAATTCATGTCAGTGATATCATTGACAAACATTGTAGACCCAGATCAGTCTGTTAGCAACTTTCAGATTTCAGATCAGGCTGTGCTTATTTTATTTTGCACGAGTATCCAATTTAAATGATAATGATAATCAAATAGCAGTAACAAAGATGTGAGAGTTTGGAATAGAAATTCAACAATTAAGCTGTTAAATAAATATAGAAAACTTTCTCTCTATTATAGATTCTAGTCAGACCACAGATTGGACATTACGTCACGGTCGTGCTCTAGCCCTAGGTGTGGCAATAAAGGAGGCAAGTTTGAAACTATGGACAGACAAATATCAGAGCAGTGTTAGAAAAACAATTTCATCTCTCATCAGTGCGGACAGGGTAAGATTGTTTAGAATATTGACATCACTAACATTCACAAGCTTACGAACCTCTTAAGTATAATACATGTATTTAAAGATACAAAATATAGTTGTGAAATACATTCAATTTAAAACATGTAACATCATCATGAAAATGTTCATAAACCTAAGAAATATTTGAGTTTATGTTTTGTTTTTCCATTTGACTGTCTGCCTGTCACAAAATCTTTAACTCCTCCGATATTTGTGGTCAGGTTACTTGAAACTTGCTGGGATGCATCTGGTCGAGATACAGCCCTTTTCAATGTTGGAATGACTAATTTTACCTGCGCTTCTCTAGAAACCATCAGTTGAAATCACTGAAATCTTACTGGGAAGGATTAGCATGATCGAAGCCTTCTTTTGCATATTTCCTGCATTCCAGCTCAGTGAGTTTTGGCAATATAAAATCCTTTTAATTTTCTGAATGAAAAATCTTGCTTCTTACAATCAAAGATCATTTTTTGACAAAACATTTTCTTTTTTTTTCTTTCTTTTTTTTTTCTTTTTTCTTTCTTTTTTTTGTCTCCTGAGCTTCATTCGTCTAACATTTGAATCTAAAATTCAGACTTCAAATTCTGAAATTTTGTAATTTGCATTAAAAACATTTTACAAGAAATTAGCAACATTTTCATGCAAAAACAGCCGATTTTAATGTTACATGTTTAGAAAATACCTAAAAAATGTTCTATAACTGAACTATAGCTATTAAATAATAGTAAAAAAGTCGGCAATTTTGAGTTTAAAGCCTCATTAAACTTCAGAAAGGCACATTCTTTGATAATAACAAAAATGATATGTTTATGGTATTGCTAAAATCATTCCAGTAGACCCTTTAGTGACTGATTTTTAAAAAAACGAGAAAATAATTAACTTTGATCAAATGTGTGTTTCTTAGACGAGCGGACCAAACTTTTAACTTTTGTTTACATTTTTGTAATTCTGTAATGACTCGGTTGCTTTCTGACTGTCCCTCCGCCAGTCTTCAGAAGTACACAAATGAATACTGCAGTGGTAGTGTGCAGATTAAGACAGTTAGATAAGATTCTTCATTAATATGATTAGAAAAGTTATGGCTTCACTATTATTATGTATCGTTATTGGGTTTTCTATGTTTAAAATATATAATATATTGATGTCTGCAATAAAACTGTATCGAATGTAGTATGCATTATATTATTTATATGCACTGAAAAACAATGAGTACAGAATACTAGTTTCGTCTAGTAACTCTTGCTCGGGATCCTCCCTTGCATATACACGTGATACTATCGCATGCGCTATTACGTCACAAATCACTTTATAGCAGTCAATATTGAGAGGCTCTCAAGGCTGGCTTGTTTAATACAGATATCAAAAAAGTAATTTTATTTTTGTTTTTATATGAACGATTCGTTGCTTACGTGCCCATTGGTTCCAGTTCATTAATACACTGAGGCGAATAAAATAGACATTCTTAAAAACTATTTAACCGCAAGCGGTTATTTGATTTTTAACCGCATCACCTACAGTTCCCCATACTATGTTTTTCTCTGAAATGAATTTATCATATATTACCGAACAACGTGTTTCTGAACAAGCTTCGTAACTTTTCTGCCGAATGTGTTAATCAGAAAGAGACGAACATTAATTTGTAAACCAAACCCGTTTTTATGCCCACCAAAAAATTTGGGGGGGGGGGGGAGGGGGGCATATAGTAATCGCAGCATCCGTCTGTCTGTCCATCCTTCCGTCCGGTATTTCGTTTCCGGCCTGTAACTTTGTCATGCATAGAGGGATTTTGTTGATACTTGCAACAAATGATCAACAGAACATGACGACGTGTCGCGAGTAAGACCCACACCCGTACCTCAAAGGTCAAGGTCACAATTTCAGTTTGTTTGACAACACTTTCAGTTTATGTGAGATTTCGTTTCTGGCCTGTAACTTTGTCATGCATAGATGAATTTTAATGATACTTGCTACAAATGATCAACATAACATAATGACATGTTGGGGGGCATGTGACACTTAACAGTGACATTTCTTGTTAATTATGTACTAATCATGTGCTTTATATTTATTTTTTTGTTTGCAAAGTCTCTCAGTGATCAAATAAACATATATTTTATCATCTGGAAGAGTTAAACTCACTAAAATTAAAACTAAAAACGACCGTTTCGGAAGTTTAATGAGCCTTTAAGTTGTGAGTTTTAGGTTCGAAGTTCTGTGAATTTTTAGTCTTTAGTTATAACATAAATTGATCAACATGCAAGTAAAGAACATGTAGTTGTTATAGTTTTCAATTGATAAAAGTATTTTTGTTTTTCTTTTTGGCTCCAAAATATTAATGATGGATGTGAAGTCTCTGTGTGTATATCCACATTGTTTTTCAGTCGTTGCACTTTTTTTCTTGCAGTCCCATCACCAGTCCTAAAACTTGCCAGTTTTGAACATAAACAATAACATTTCTCATTAATTGTTATTGTTAAAACTTTGTTATTGTGGAAAAGGAATTCAAGATATTACAGGAGCTATTTGTAAGGCTCTCTTTTAAATGAAGGAGTTCAATCATAAACTGCAGTGTTACTTCTGCATGGACCAAGCCCGTGTGGTTCCGGCTAAGTATAGAATCACTGTCAATCTCTGCAGAGGGGTAGAAATCCTCCGGATGGGTGTCATGTTCATTTTATCATTTTTTGTCATGTTCACTATTGTGGTTAAATTGTCAACCCCTGTGTGGTTCCAGGGAGCCATGAGTGATGGCAAGAAAAGGATCGCTGTGACTTATGCATGTCGTAAGAAGTGACAAATTGAGTGATACGATAGAATTTGCTGAAACTCTGCAGTTCTGCAAGTATCAAGGTTCTAGGTTCATTCTGCATATTCATTTGTTGATGTATTTTTTTTAATTGTATGTTAATTTGTTGTTTTTGTACATGTAGAAACCTGTAATCTTCCTTCCTGTTAGCGTCGAATAACCTATAATGTGTTAGTACGCCATAAACCCCTATTCATTCATTCATTCTGCATGGACCAAGTTCATCAAACAGTCTCTAGTTTTGTTTGTATTGTCCACATGGCTACAATGTCATCACTTTAACCAGACTAATTCAACCATAGTCGAAGAATTGTGGAATGGTACCCAGCTGATAGTGGAGCAATAAGTTAATTAGGGAACCGTGGAGAGTTCTGGTTGGTTAAAAATTAATGGTTCTGGAGTAATGGCTTTTATGGTTATGGTTCATTGATCGAACTCACTACATGTGTAGCCGTAGCAGGTATCTTTATAGTTGTCATCTTCCATATTACTTAACATGGCAAGAAATAGAGACTTGATTATAGGAAACTGTTATTAGTTACATGTACATAATTGTACATAATGAATTTTGTAAGAGCTGATTTTTATGCCATTTTCTTGTTTTTCTTGCAGCCCCGTCTCCAGTCCTAAAACACACCTATGTAATATTTAAGATAATAATCTCACAATTGTGTGATGTGAGACATAGTTTTTTGATGAATAACAATTTCTAGTTCTTATTTATATCTGTGAACTGAGTTTCCTGGGGAAAAACAATACCATAACAGTGTTTTGTTTTTGTGAGGTCATTGGGGGTTTTAGCCTGGAATTGAACATCTGAAATTGATGATCTTTTCTGTTAGTTTCCAACCCTGTTCATTACATCACCACCAGTTTGGGGTAATTAATGGATAAAGGTATTCCTTGAGTGTGGTTAGCTAAGTGTATTTTTTGGTTACTTAATATATACATATGATATACATTTCTCTTTCAGATACCTCTGTGCACCAGTGGCTATAAATGCCTAGGATATTTATTAAATCATCTAGTAAATACAGATGCCATAGAAACAGAATTAGTCTCAGCATTAATAAAGGTAAGTTTCATTGTCATATACTTCAAAATGACATGTAGTTTGCTTGCAAAAGTATATACATTGGGCAGACAGGCATGGTTATAGTTAAGATATTTAACAAGTCATTTATGGTTATTGTCTCTTATCAAGTTTGTTAAAATCTTGATTTACAAATAAAAATGATTTTACTTGTTACCATTACTGAAGATGTAGCCCATTGTCCAAATTTGTGCAGATTATGATCCAAAACTTACATGTATTGTCACTAATATCCAAAACTAACATGTACATTGTCACTAATATCCAAAACTTACATGTATTATCACTTATATCCAAAACTTAATGTATTGTCACTAATATCCAAAACTTAATGTATTGTCACTAATATCCAAAACTTTATGAATTGTCACTAATATCCAAAACTTACATGTATTGTCACTAATATCCAAAACTTACATGTATTGCCACTTATATCCAAACATTAATGTATTGTCACTAATATTCAAAACTTAATGTATTGTCACTAATATCCAAAACTTACATGTATTGTCACTTATATCCAAAACTTAATATACATGTATTGTCACTAATATCCAAAACTTACATGTATTATCACTAATATCCAAAACTTACATGTATTGTCACTAATATCCAAAACTTACTGTATTATCACTTATATCCAAAACTTACATGTATTGTCACTAATATCCAAAACTAAATGTATTGTCACTAATATCCAAAACTAAATGTATTGTCACTTATATCCAAAACTTAATGTATTGTTACTAATATCCAAAACTTACATGTATTGTCACTAATATCCAAAACTTAATGTACATGTATTGTCACTTATATCCAAAACTTACATGTAATACATGTATCACTAATATCCAAAACTTAATGTATTGTCACTAATATCCAAAACTTACATGTATTGTCACCAATGTCCAAAACTTTATGTATTGTCACTAATATCCAAAACTTACTGTATTATCACTTATATCCAAAACTTACATGTATTGTCACTAATATCCAAAACTAAATGTATTGTCACTAATATCCAAAACTTAATGTATTGTTACTAATATCCAAAACTTACATGTATTATCACTAATATCCAAAACTTACATGTATTGTCACTAATATCCAAAACTTACTGTATTATCACTTATATCCAAAACTTACATGTATTGTCACTAATATCCAAAACTAAATGTATTGTCACTAATATCCAAAACTAAATGTATTGTCACTTATATCCAAAACTTAATGTATTGTTACTAATATCCAAAACTTACATGTATTGTCACTAATATCCAAAACTTAATGTACATGTATTGTCACTTATATCCAAAACTTACATGTAATACATGTATCACTAATATCCAAAACTTAATGTATTGTCACTAATATCCAAAACTTACATGTATTGTCACCAATGTCCAAAACTTTATGTATTGTCACTAATATCCAAAACTTACTGTATTATCACTTATATCCAAAACTTACATGTATTGTCACTAATATCCAAAACTTAATGTATTGTCACTAATATCCAAAACTAAATGTATTGTCACTAATATCCAAAACTTAATGTATTGTTACTAATATCCAAAACTTACATGTATTGTCACTAATATCCAAAACTTACATGTGTAACATGTATCACTTATATCCAAAACTTAATGTATTGTCACTAATATCCAAAACTTACATGTATTGTCACCAATGTCCAAAACTTAATGTATTGTCACTAATATCCAAAACTTAATGTATTATCACTAATATCCAAAACTTACATGTATTGTCACTAATATCTTACTTTTACTTGGATCCTCCATGGCCCAGTCATCTTAGACAGCTGAGGTCATTAATACGAATACAGGTGCATCCAGAGTGGATTGTTACATTATAAAATCCACATTTTTGTATTTTGTTTCAGGGTTTAAAACACGAGTCTAATGATGTCAAACAGATGATAGGTTCACTAATATCGTATATAACCACTGGCCGGTCTCCGCCTTTACAAGCAACTGTAGCAAAACTTATGGTACCAGCTCTGGTCATGGGAACCAAAGAGAAGAACACCACAGTACGATCAAACTGTGAATCTGCACTGGTCACATTATTGCAATTAAGAAAGGGAGATACATATTTAAAGGTATGTAGAACTTGGAGCTTAATACATATTAGTTTTTTACCATATGGTACTTTAGGTTTACCCTCTGTACATCCATACACACAAATGGGTATTTATGTGAGTAGGTTTTAGTGTTTTTTGGTTTTTTTTTGACGATTGATAAAAATGATGTGGATGTTTCTGGGCGCTTCAAAATGCTTTTATTTGGCTAAAATTTAGCAGCACAAGGAATCAGCCGGGTGCAAAGAAGCAACCTTAATACCCATTTAGAATGTTCATCTATATTTCTGTCCAAAAATATAAATCCTTCAATAACTTAAGTACTATTTGTACGTTTACAGAACTTAGCCGTGAGTTTTGTTCTACTGCCGCACATCTCCCACCTCTGAATATATGAGGAAGTGGTCAGTGACTTTCAAATATGAGGTGTACCACCTAGCAAATCCTAGGAATAATGATTGGGTGCACTGGCTGAAATACTATTGAAAAAAGGTGCAAAATCCCATACAAACAGAACTTGGTGGTATGTGCATACATGAAGTTCAGTTGCAAAAATAGTAAAAAAATATGGCAAAAATAGTAAGGAGCCTGTTATTATAATAAAAAAAAGTTATTTTTACAAAACTTGTCATGTAAGATGAGGGCAATGAGGAGATCATGCACATCAATTTGTGTTATTCACACAACATAAAATGTGGTTTCTATGGCAACTGAAATAATAAATAATGCCAAAAGTGTAATACAAAAGTACATACCTGTAATCTTGTTTTCTCTATTACAGACTGTGATGCCATTGTTAGATGGAGGTATGCAAGATTCTATAAATGAAGTCATTTCGAGGTCGCTGAAAAAGTTGTCCAATCAATTGGAACCTGCCCCAACAAATATAGATGACACAGTGCTAATTTAGCAGGATACGTTATAAATAGTTGTCCTGTGTACTTACATGTAACAAAAGTGACTCTCCTCTTAAGGAAACAAATTACTGCATAAACTGTGTATTCAGTCAGCATAGCTTTTAATATATGTTGGAAAAAATGAAAGAAAAAAGTGGAAGGGTGGTTGTATAATGTGTATTCATTATAAATGTATTGATAGTTCAATTTCAGCATGAAGATCATGTTTTCAGTCAATGATGATCGTTATATATAAAATAAGAAGGCTGACCAGATATAAGATGCACAGTTCTGTTTAGAATTGGCATCACATTTCATAAATACAAACATTATCTATGATGAGCCATTTCAAGATAGATATGCTTTTGGCTATTGTTTGGTTTTAAATTTTTTTTATTTTAATTCAAATATATCATTTATGTTATTTATGATGTTGATATACATGGTATTATAAATTATAGATCTTTATTTATTACTATGTGTATTTTTCTAAGATCACACAAGTTTCATACATGTACGTAAAGTGAATCTAAGAATTTGTTTTTCACCCCGACTTGAAGAATTATCTAGCCCAGTGGCTTGTCTGGACAAAATTTGATTGAACAGTTTTTGCTATGCTGTTTATTAATTTTGCAGATGTTTTAATGATTACATTAATGTGGTTAACAAAGTGTTGATTTTCTATCTACAATATTCAAGAATGCAACAAAAAGTGTTTAGAATATCAAAGTGGAAATCTCAATGAACAGTAAACTGACTTAAAGACTTAATTGTGGAATGGCGGTAAACAAATATTTTTCAAAAATATTTTTTTTACACAGATACAACCTCTACTCTGATGACAGTTTATATAATCATTGTTGAATTTAAAGGAGAGATGGGCCCCTCACATCAGCCATTGAGATTTCTTGAATATTAAAGAAGGTATCCATTTAGGTGAAATGGTGAAAACATATACTTAATACTCACTGAAATTTGCTGATCATTGAGTGATAAACTAGTACGAGTTACATATGCTTGGAGTCCACATAATATAATATACCATTATATTCACATTGCTATGATTATTTTTTTGACGATAATGTGAATGATTTAAAGATAATATTCAAAAGACAGTTCTAAATATTGCTCCAAGTGCTTATTAATGTGTAATTTGATGTTGAAGGGAGATAACTGTCCTACACATAAAATCTGTAAATCTGATGCAGAGTATTAAAATGTTTCGCAACAATAATGTGTCGTAGTCATTGTTTTATGTTCTATACTATATGCACCTATTATTATACCCTCAAATACAAAGTATATGGGGGCTGTATAGGAGTCGCATTTGCCAGTCGGTTTGTCCGAGGACAATTTTTGTAATCACCATTTCTCGCCAATCATTGGCTGGAATTCAGTGAAACTTCACAAGAGTGACTGGTACCAAACCTAGTTGTGCACATTGTCAGCATGTTGCAGGCAAATAATTTTTCAATAAGTTGTGGGCCTTTGAATTTTTCATACATATTTTTTGTGGTCCCTATTTCTCGGCAACCATTGGCATGAATTCAATGAAACTTCACAATAGTGATTCGTACCAAGCTTAGTTGTGTATATTGTCGGCATGTTATGCATGAATAATTTTTCCATGAGTTATGGCCCTTTGTTTTTTTCAGACATTTTTGTTTGTGATCACCGTTTCTCTGCAAACATTGGCGGAAATTCAATGACACCTCACAAAAGTGATTTGTACCAAGTCTTGTTTTGCATAACATCAGCATGTTCTGCTCGGTTAATTTTTTTTAATAAGTTATTGCCCATTGTGTGCTCAATTTCTCGGCAGATGATATCCTTAGCCCTAATAAAATTCAAAATTATAAGTGTCTTTCATGTGTAAAGTGTTAAACCTTCACCTTTCTCGTGAACCCGCAATCGAGCGTCAAAACACAACTGTCGGGCGCCGTGTGGGGGTATTCATCACCTTCAGTGATATTTCTTGTTTATTTTTAACTACATAGTTGTGCCCCCTTTTTGTGATTTTGTGTATTGGGCTGAAAAAAGATCTACATTATGTATTTTGTAAATGGTTATTAACCCATAATCCATAGATACCAATCACAGAAGGCCTTTGAAAACAGTGCAGGAAGAGTTCAGATTGTTCGTTACATGTTATATAAATATAATTCACCAAATAATTCAAAAGCTTTCTATATTAGAGGTGTCCAAAGGCATCTATATGAAGTAAAGGATTAAGTATGGGACTGATTTCTTACTGCAAATGAATAAAGGAAACGCTGGCATAGCAAATACTGCAATAAGACATCTCTGGTGTTAAAAAAAGTGACTTTTATTGGATTTTAACACGTTAATGTATTTTAGAGCATTTATAGAAATTCTTTCTTTACAAACCTGTTTGGTTCCGGCTAAGAATAGAATCACTGTCGATCTCTGCAGAGGGGTAGGAATCCTCCGAATGGGTGTCATGTTCATTTTATCATTATTTGTCATGTTCACTATTGTGGTTAAATTATCAACCCCTGTGTGATTCCAGGGAGCCATAAGTGATGGCAAGAATAGGACCACTGTGGCTTATGCATGTCGTAAGAAGCGACAAATTGAGTAATACGATAGAATTTGCGGAAACTCGGCAGGTATCAAAGTTCTAGGTTCATTCTGCATATTCATTTGTTGATGTATTTTTTTTAATCTGTATGTTAATTTGTTGTTTTTGTACATGTAGAGTGAACCTGGAATCTTCCTTCCTGTTTGGCGTCGAATAACCTATAATGTGTTGGTACGCCGTAAAATCCTATTCATTCATTCTTTCTTTACAAAAAACCTTGGGAATGTCACTGCACTGTCTTTAAACACAAAGCTGGTTATTGTACATTTTTAATGAGCAGGTACATTCCTGCTGTGGAAAAAAGTACTTTAAACTTTTCTTTGTAGAATTGTTGTCTTTACTCTGAAAGTCCTGGACCTTTTTTTATATAGATCATAGAACAAAATTAAACTGTGTAGTGAGATCTTTTATCTGCCTGAAACGGCAACAGTGGTCTAATGGTAGAGCATCTGTCTTGCATATGGAATGTCATAGGTTTGATCTCCGGCCGAAAAACTTGAAAAATGGTACTAGAAACTACCTTACTTAGTTCTCGGCATTTAGTGGATAGTTTAAGGTCAGGTCGGCCGGGTGTCAGTTCAATGTGACTAAGTTGGGTATCGTACCATGTGTCTGCAGCATATTACTCCAGTGTGGCAGCAATACTGTCTCAAGTGGGCAACATAAAACACCTGCCATGTGCTTCCAGTTATTGAGTAAATTTTCCCCAAACCAATGCTGCTATTGGCTGTTGTATTTGAATTAATTACTTTACCCTTGAATGTATTACAAATTAAATCTATATGAAACGACAAATTCACATTTTCTTTCTACTATTGAAAATGAAATAGATGTTTGAGTGAAATATATATATTTCAGTTGAAAATGTTTGAGTACTTGTTATACTGATTAACTACTGACCAAGATGTTTGAATGGATTTAATGCCATTTTCAACACATTTTGGGTTATATATGGCATATCCAATTTTACTGGTGAAGGAAGACCTTGGTCTGAGTAGAACCTTCATCCTTCCGCAAGTAACTGGCAGACTTCCTCACATTAAGTTTTTGGACTCGCACCACTATTATCTCCCTTGAGAACTCTAGAGCTACAGATGAAGGAGGTAGAAATAAAACTTTAGTTCTCCTCTTTTTTCAGGGCTTTGTGCTTCAATGATTTATTTTTCCCTACCATGTGTTAAATGGTCAGTATTTTAGAAATCACCACTGAAAATATAATGCTGATACAAGATTTCTGGGCAATTCTGTGTCATTTCACAATTGTTGGTTTGAACCATATCGTAGGTGAATAGTTGACATATTACTAGACTGAAAATTGATGGGTATCACAAAAGTATTGAATTTAAAAAAAAACAACCTGGTCAAGGTATGCTTATTTTCCTTTATAATTGCATACCTTCAACTAGTGAAAAAAATGAGCCCAGATGCTGCAGATTTTGTTTTTTCACTGTTATTTTGGACATAAATGTTAGAATGGAGCCTTATGGGAAATGTAATACAATGTAGTGGTACAAGACGTTTTGCAGGACTCATAACCTACGACCTTGGCAGTGCGAGGTGATCTTGAGACTACACCTTAGACCATCTGCCACGGAGGACCTCCAGATGTTTGAGTACTTCTAATATTGAATAACTACTGACCAAGATGTGTCCAGAGATAAGATCATTATCTGTGGAGAATGTTTATATAGAGAATACCATGTAAGTGTCCGATACCAACTTTATTAGGTGAGGATTACAGAAAATAAAATAAGGCTCATGTCAGTATTTCTACTTTGTCATTTTTATAAATTGAAAATCAGTTTAAAGTAGTTCCGTCCAGGTCGAAGTGTAAAATTATACATAATGATGTCATGTGCCAGATAAAACTTGTCAGATGAGGCTTAGAAAAATATACAAGACAAGGCTCATATCAGTATTACTAATTTGTGATTTTCATGAAATTAAAAATCAGTTAAAAGTAGTTCCGTCCCAGTCAGAGTGTATAATTATACATCATACATAATGATGTTATGTGCCAGATAAACTTGCATTGACGTGATAAACCTATGTTTATCAGGCAGCAGTGGATTATTTTGAAATCCCTCCATGTATGACAAAGCTATGGATCTGACACAATATATTCGACAGGATGGCGCTTCTACTCCGTTTTATGTAGTACAAAAAATACGAGGAGTGATCAAAAGTTCTTAGACTTTTGCCATAACTTTTTTATTTATTATTGCACTTTAATACTTCTCAGATAGCCTGTGCGGCTATATATTTGCAACCTTTTTACAAAAATTGGATAACTTTCCATCCTTAGTTTATATTCTATAGTAACTATGGAAATGTTGATTTACGTAGACTGGGCAGTTTTTGCTTTTTTTTTTCTACCTCTACTATTCAAACAAGCGTAGCGTTGCCAAAATGGGTTTTATTTTTAATAAAAAATGCAAATATGTGCTGTATTGTATGCTTGTTGAAAAATCTTTTTAAAAAATGGCACCAATTATGCACATCTCAAAATGACGTCAATATTATGATGTAACAGTATGCCATTTTGTTTGAAACAAAATGACATTGGAGGCACTTGAAAATGGATTAGCACGTGGAATACCACAGTTCTGTAAAGTTCTGGTCCATGTTAGGTAATACGCCTGCTCAAACAGGAACAATAGTAAGTACGGGGAAACTAATGTTTCAATGTATCTAGTGTTTAAATGTCGCAAAATTAATGTTTTGGTGATGGCCAGGAATCAGTCATTAAACAAGATTTGTCAGAAGACAACAAAGCTCGCCCCAAAAAGGGCCATAACTGTGCCAAAATGCAATTCAGAGTTATGGTTCTTGTCTGTGTGTGTCCCATTGGTGATGGTGAACACACATGCGAAGTTTCATTCACATCCAATGAGTGGTTGCATAGATATCTTAAACACAAAAGTTTAAACTGGGTGTCTACAGACGACGACACCAGGGTCATGGCAATAGCTCTCCTTGAACTTCATCCCGGCGAGCTAAAAAGAGCAAATGGGAAGTCGATTTGAAGACATATTGGAATTAAAGCATTTTTTACAGAAATTTGTGTCCAGTATACCATCTTTGAATTTCGTTAGCATGTTCACTCAATGGTGTAAATGTTGGCAACAAAGTATAGACCACAGAGGAGTATTTTGAGGAGTGGCTCAGTAAATACGATACAAAAGCGCCTGTTTAAAACATTGTCATCATTTTGCTGCGACATATCTTTCTGCTATGCTTTGAATAGTGCCTTATTTTTTTTAATAGTTGACGTATGATGCTAAAATTGCAAAATATGTCCCATAAATATTTATTTCAAATACAATAACACTGTTGAGCATTGTATAATTGATATAGATATGTTATGGTAAAAGTCTACAAACTTTCTGACCCCCACCCCCCAAAGTCTACAAACTTTCTGAGCCCCCCCCCCCCTTGTTTATGGAGTCTTGGGTTCATCCAAAGATTTAATTGGTTGCCATATAGCTTTAAATAGCGTACTATATAGATTGGTGGATGTTGGTTTCCATCCCCCTCAAGGGCAGTGTTGTTTGTCCTCTGGCAATGTTCTTTATGTACACTGGCTTTTTGGTTCAACATAGAAAAACGTAGAATTTGATGAATTAGGGTTGTAATAATTACCAGGTTATCACCTCCAAAATACATGAAATCCTCGTTTATTTGATTTTAAACATACTTCCTTCAGGTAAATAAAGTGCCCCAGGCTGTGATTGGAGCAATAAAAAGAGAAAGTATTTAAGAGTAATATTTCAAATCATTTATTTTTAAAATAAGTACAACTTTCTAATTATGTTGACAGCTGAGATCGACCAATCTTGCTTGCACAGAGTGCCTGTGTCTCGCAGAGGGTGAGTGAAAGCCTTCCGTCGTCTGAGCACGTGATGTGTTTATACAGATGACATCATCAACACTTCCTCCACGTAACAAACTTGGCATTCTGGGTACAACATGGTTGTATCGATGAAAGCTTAGTTGTGAAATGAAATGATGGTGATGATGAAATGTGAAAATCAATTTAATCAATAAATAAATAGCATTTCACAATATACATATAAAGAAGAAGGCGTAAGCCGAAAATTTGTGAAAAAAAAGTTTAATATAGACATTGATATAAAAAAATGTGTTCGCTGTTTCATTCTGATGATTTTTTTTCACAGATGAACATTAAATGCCATTTTGTGAAAAACCATGTAATATATTTAATCAAATATTTACAACTTGTTCCAGGATTAATACTGCCCTTGAATTGTCTTTTTTCCCTAAAAATTTCTAAAAGTACAATCTACACAATGTAAGTAGATGAAAGATAAATATCAAAATAGAGAAATAAAAACATCTGTTTATCTTAATCATTCAACCAATTAAAAAAAATGCATTTCCAAAAAATAAACACATATATTTATATTAAACTGAATCATTTAACAAATTTTCAAAAAAAAACAACTACATGTATTACAAAAAAGACGCATCTACCGACATCAAAATTGTACAATGGATCATTCAACCAAATTAAAAAAACGCATTGTCACAAAATAAACCTTCTCCAGCAGAGAGAGAAAAAATACTCATGTCCAGTAATGAATACATGCATACACAACATATTCCACATGTGCTAGTTGCATGCAAACAGTCTTCATCAGATACACTGTATGAAATTATGTTTGGTAAAGTATGTTTTGTTAATTAATGAATGTTTGCAAGCAAATATTTCCAACATCTGTGCACTATTATCTAAATTACCATTGTGACGGCTGTTGCTATTATAAAATGGTTGTATCTCATTACTGCTGAATCCCTCTATAGATTTTCTATAATTTATACACACGTTTCATTTTTAAGTTAATTGTACAATACCAGCCTGCCAGTTCTACGAAATGGAAATCGAGATGTGTAAAATAAAATTTTAGGTTGACAAAACATTTTCACATTCGTGTTATGTGAGAAGTGTAGTTATATATCGGACCCGTAATTTTAACTGTGAACAAGACGTAAACAGTAAAATGGGATCCAGTTTAAATGTATAATAATACTGACAAGTTACCTGAGAATTAAGATTGTTGGGGATGGAAGTTATTAATTAAATGGAGAGTAAATTCATTATACTCGCAATGAATTCAGAGGCAGAGGGGAGTGCAAGTGAAAATCAATGTTTAAACCAGCACATGGCCGCTACAATGGACAAAAACATGTACATATTACACGTCCCCTGAATTACCAAATAATATAATAATCCCTTTAGAATCAGCCAGATATTAAAACTTGCCTAAAATGAACACCCCCATCCCCCAAAATCCTGAATAAAATGATTTTCTCTGCATACATATTTTGATTGAAGATATGTTGGCAGACCTGCAACTGTATAATTTGTAAAAGGGTGTATAACATGGAATACCCATAATTATATATTTATATTTAAAACAGCTTGAAGTGAAATGAATATTTCTCCAATTCATAACATCACCAACTGTCTACAGCAGTGTCTGTTCTCGCAAGGCATGATAAAGCGATACGATTTAAATATTCAAATAAATGCATATTCAACTTGATAAATAAGATCTGGACATGTCAAAATATAAAATTTAATTCAAAGTACATGTAATGAATCATTGACGTATATCTTATGTACACGTATCAAAATGTCAGATTTTATTTTTTTATTGCTTTTTTGCCTCTGGCAATTTGTATACGCCTGATACTGATCACTGAATTATCGAATAATTGTACATAGTAACTACTTTTATAGAGTTTTTGTAAAATAATGAATCAGTCATGTATTTCTAAACAGTAAATATTCAGTAAAATGTACCAGTATACCGATATCATCGCCAACAAAATTTGTAGTAATAAAATTCATTTCCTTCATATGAATTAAATTGCAAGTTTAAAATTGTACAAATTGTATACATACATGTAATGTTATATACGCAGATTATTGTATACATGATAATAATGTAAAATAAATCTTCATTAAAACCATTGTGGAATTTTAACTGTGATGTTATTAATTCCTATTTAACTTGTTTCAGAGGCATTTTATTTTATAATTTATATGTGTTGATCATTTGAATGCAAAACAAACATGACGTTATTGCAGCATACATTTAAATTCTAATGGCACTTTAATAATATATTTTATGAACATTATAATTTAAAATAAAAATAGGGTTACTTCAATATTACATTTTTTATCATAGTAAGTTAACACAGTCACTTAGGATGAATTTTATCACAAAAAATGGGACTTGAGGTATTTCTACTTTTGATACTTTTCACTTTTTATGACTATGTACAAACAAATTGAGGTCTTGGTGCAAAAACACTTTAACTCCATATTTACTAATAGTACTGCACTAAGCCCTCAAAATATAAGATAGCGTAGCAAAGTTTGCTGTTTTTGTTAAAAAATTTGAGGAGTTGGTGCAGTGCTCGATTCCAATGGTAACCTCTGCGTTCCTTTCTGTAGATTGGTTCCTTCACACAAGCTGTTTTGTCTCCCCTAAATGAGGCGCCATTATGTTTCTTTTACATGTATAAGCAATGAGAGTTGATGAAATGTTTAAAACTAAAATAATGTTTGACAGATGAAATCGTGCTACAGTTCATCTTTACGTTTGTACTTCAAAACTACATCTGAATCGAGTTGTTCGTCTGCAGAAACCTTCTTACGGAAGCCTCGTTGTAACAGCTCATCATTGCAACCATCCCGGTTCATATCACTAAGCTCCACCTCCTAGTTAAAAGAAAAACAAAAATGATAGTTTTAACAAATTTTTCTATCAATTAATAAAAAAGGTAAAAACCATCTAAAACAAGAGGACCAAGAGAACCTGAGGTCGCTCTAGTGACTTGTAGTGGCCATAGCACTTTTTGAAATTCTACAATATTTACCCTCTTTGGGGGGTCGTCTTCACAACTTATGGATAAATACCCCCACCACACCCATACTGAACAAAAACTTTCTATGAAAAGGAAATACTTTAAATTCCCATACCATTCATCTGTAAAAAAAATATAGTCCCCTTATACAACCCAGCCCATTAATTTGTCAGAACTTCAATCACCCACTCATAGCGATTTGTTATGAGCAGAAATTATTCAAATTTTAAAAAGTTTTTGTACACATGGATGCAAAATGAAAGAATTCAGTTTTCCCTATAATATTCCTATGTAAAAGTCACATTACAGGGTCCCAATATATCCCAGCCCCTTGATATGCGGAATCTTCAATCCATGCTGATGTAAGGATAATTTAAACCAAATATGAACTAGTTTGGCTGAAAGGTTATTGAGGGGAAATTTGTGAAAATTCCCAATTTTAACCTTATTGCCTCATCCACCCCCTGGCCTCTTATGGAAATTCAATCCTCTTTATTAAACAAAATCAAATTTATTATTACTAGACAATGCTTTATATCTCAAATTGAACAACATATTTACCCAAATGGACAAAAAAATGAGAATTTTCCATTTTCCCATAGTATTCCTAAGTAAAACTCAAAGACCCCTTACAGGGCCTCTATACATCCCAATTTCCTTTTTTTGTACAAACTAAGATTTCTAAATCATAGGGATAATTTATATCAAATATGAACAAATTTGACTGACCGGTTGTTGAAAATAAGATTTTGACAATGTTCAATTTTAATAATTTTGTGACCCCACCTGGCCTCTTTTAGAAAGTCAATCCTTCATATTGAACAAAACCATATTTGTTCCAATATCAAAACTCAAACTGAATAAAAAAAAGTCATAAATGAATGATAAAAAAGAAAATTTTCTGTTTTCCAATAGTATTCCTATATAAAACTCAAAGTCACCTTACAGGGCCCTATAAATACAAGACACTTGATTTGTACAAACTTTAAACCCATACTCATTGGGATAATCCATATCAAATATGAGCAATTTTGACTGACCAGTTATTGAGAAGAAGATTTTTGAAAATTTTCTATTTTAACCCTTTTTATCCACCCTGGCCCCTTTTGGAAAATCAATTGTCCTTATTGAGCCAAATCTTATTTCCTATGACTGTGTGTGTAGTACTAAAATTTTTAGTCCCTCCGCCAGGTTATCCTAGGGGCATGCCCCCAGGTTGGCACAATAGAGTGTGGACTGTATTTCCTATGATTAGATGAAACTTCAGAACTCAAATTGAATAATAATTTTGCCTAAATAGATGAAAAAAAAGAGAATTTTCAGTTTTCCCAGAGAATTCCTATGTAAAATTCTAAGTCCCCTAATAGGGCCCCTATAAATTTTATCCCCTAAATTCTTATTTGCAATCAAACCCCTACACATAGGGATAATTTATGTCAAATATGAATCAATCTGACATACTGGTTCTTAAGAAAACAGTTTTTGTAATTCCCAATTTTTACCCTTTTGGGGCCCCTTCTGACTCATTAAGACTGTGGAACCCAGTCATTTTCACAAATCTGAAACACCTTCACCAAACAATGCTTCTGTGAAGATATAGGCAAAATTATTTCCAATTAAAAAAAAAAAAAAAAAAAAATATTATAATGACATGTCCCCCAATTGAACCCTCGGGATGGGGTCATTTTTAACCCTATGGACACCATTTGAACAAATCTAACAAAACTGTAGTTGGATATCATTACTACATAAACATTCTGAAAATCTGTTGAGCGGTTCATGAGAAGAAGTTTTTTTAAGTTTTGGACTATTTTTAGTAATGGTGGCCATCTTGAATTTCAGATCAAAAAAAAAATCTTCTGTATAGTCTCCTATGCAATAGAAACATCCATGTGAAATTTCAGTTTAATTGGCCTAGTGGTTTCAGAGAAAGTGCAGCTAACAGACAACAGACGACGGACAATGGACAACGTGCCATCGCATAAGCACTTCTGGCCAGTAGAGCTAAAAATGTATTATATAGAAATAACTGTTCAGAAATACTTATGATGTTGATTGGAAATAAAATTAAAACTTTATGAATACAGGGCCAGAAAGGTTCTCAAATATATAACAGCAAAAACCATATCTATTCATTGTGTAAAATACTTGGGAACTTCTCATTAATTCCACTCAACAGCCCTGAATTCTGATCAAAAGTTAACAGGGGCTGACAATCCCTCATGTTCTTGTACTTACATTTATATACTTGTGGCAAAAAAAATTACATGGCCCATTGTTACTTTCATGTTTGATATGAATATATGCTGTAAACATTGCGTTCTCTTTTTTTCCCCATAATAAATCCATACATGAGATGACCTTGTGGTGCATCTATAAAGAGTTAAGCGCATTTCATTTCTCTTAAAAAAAATGCAATCTAGACTTTATAATTGTATGTACGTGCCAAAAACAACTAGACTTGTACACATCTCTCACATAAATTCTAAATCAATATGCATGAATAATTGAGTAGCGGTCTCAGGGATGCAATTTCCATTATTTGTTTGGTGGACACATTGCATATATTAATGATAATAAAAACTTATTTAATTACAATTTTATCTCATACAATTCTGTATCTTTCTCCTTTATATTTATTTTATTTGTTTTACAACTGCCATACTCTGTATGTTATTTGTTAATCTGTAGGTGGAGAGCCGAATCCTATGTTGGAAGAACTTGTGGCCCAATCCCCACTTCTGATAGGAATACTATATGCTTAAACTAAGAACTTAATTTGTATTTCCATAAATTTGTTTGCAGAAGGTGAAGATGTGAGAGGAAATATGGTTTAGTGACATTTTCACCACGTTACAGGTTATATATATGGCATGCAGTATCTTTGGTAGAGGAACACCTGCAATAATAAATAAACTTTTCTACATGAAATCTTTGAACACAACTCGAAGACTCGAACACACGACTCAAGTGGTGAGAGGCACGAAATCTATGTTGAGATTTTTAAATTTTGGCAGACCCCTCCAAAAATAGGGAGCGCATGGTCCTTGTGGAGCGTGTGGTTTAGTGGTAGAGCATGGAACCCATGACCAGAGGGTCATGGGTACGATCCTCTGCCACGGCTATGTGTGGTGTCCTCGAGCAAGACACTTTTCTGCATATGCTTAGTACTGGTTCTAACCAGGAAGACTTTGAGTGTGATTTGCCCAAGTTATAAGAACTTGTTTCACAATCAAAGTAAAATATATAAGTTTAAACTAAAAATATAACAAAGTGGTACAGACTGTAGTTTCATGTAAAACTAGCCTGGCCCAATTAGCTTGGTCGGTTACAGGTCTATCAATCCAGGGGTCATGTGTTCGATTCCCTGCCCGGCAACAGTCTCCGTGATGATTGATATAGGACATTGTGTCTCATTATCATTCGTCTTTCACCGCTGATTCATGTGGGAAAGTAATCAGTTACTTAAGGAGATGGGGTGTGATTGAGTACTGGTTAACCTTTACCCAAATTACGAATCTTAAAAACATGTATATGCAGGTCTCTCTGTTTCCAGCGTTATAGTATATCCTGTATATATATATATATATATATATCATATATATGTATCATATTCAGCAATTATGCTAGGGGCAACAAACTTTATGCTAGAATAAATAAATTTTAATAAAGTTTGACTTACCTCGATCAATACATCATCTTTGTTAAGATAGCGGATCGTGGGAGGTGCACCACCCTTGGGCTTGAACTCCACATGGTGACTAAGTTACAGTTAAGAGAATATTTCATATAAAGTTTGCACCAGTGGGTCTAGAGTATTTAGGCACTAAAACTGGTCCAAAATTATGGTGATGCTTATCTGCATGTACTTACCAATTAAAAAGCCTATTACTTTGGTACTCAAAAAACTGCAATTTATTCATATTGTGGAAACAGTAGTATTTTCATCCAGGTAATTATTACCTGTATGTGACAGAGCAACATTTATTGTTTTTTAAATGATAATATTTGTTTATATGGGAAATAAACAAAGTCATGCTTTTCAATGTAATTTTGAGAACTAGGATCACAGGAGAGTCAACAAACATTATATTTAACACCAATATCATTGAACATAGATTTTAAAGAAATACATGCATATTTATCATACATGAAAAACAATAAAGATTTCATAGTGACAGACCCTAGTAGCAAGTTTATTTAAAATCAATTCATACGTTTAGGAGTCTGGACAAGACAGACAGATATACAGATGCATGCATGAACAGATGAATAAGCGAAACTATATTCATGTAGTTACATTCTGCTCTCGCATTAATAAAACATGATTCAAATGGGCATAAGTCACCAAAGTCTTGCTTAACAGTTTACTGGTACTGAGAATATTTTTATTGAAATGCTCAAAAATAAAGACTCCTTCTTTGAGAGCCCCTTTGATTCCTGAATGTAAACTGTCGGAAATCCATTTGAAGAAAAACGCTTTTAAACTTTGTGGCCTCCACAACCCTTAGTACCAATTGTCATCTGAAGAAATCTGAATCTCTCTAACCATGTCTTATGCTTCTGTGACAAAAATGAAAAATGTACTTTGGCAATTCTGTGTTGTTTAAAAGGAGAAGGTAATGAGGGCAATGATCAGATAAGCTCACTTTGACCATTTGAGTTAATAATAAACAATTGTTTTCACCATAATTGACATATTTTATATACATCATGTAGTAATTGGTCATACTTGATATTACTAAATCAGGGTTCTCCATGGCCTCTAAGGTGCCGTCTCAAGATTACTTAACTCTCACCGCTAAGGTTGAAGGTTCGAGTCCAGCTCACTCCAAAAACTAAGTGAGAAAGTTTGCCAGTTACTTGCAGAAGGACGTTGGTTCTACTCAGTCTGACTGTTTGACTCAGTCTGAGGTCTTCCTTCACCAGTAAAACTGGATATGCCATATGTAATCTGAAATGTGTTTAAAATGGCGTTAAACCCATTGAAAAAAAAAATTTATTAAACCAGGACAATTGATTTTATTCATTGCAGATGGTCTTTAAATTTCAACTTATTTTAATAACTACCATAAATATACAATGACAATTATGTATACATTTACATCATAAGTGTTATATGGTGACTTGTACGACAGTAATGTAATTTGCTTTACTTATATTTAAAAATGCTTTGGATTGGCAGATTAAAATAAGATGAAACATATTGTAATTTAACAAGCATTTTATATGACTGAAAACAGCTTCAAATGGTTAACCGACAGCGACCACTTTTTAAAACCAGTTACTTACGCAATGGTTTTACTGATAAACAGTTAATCAGGACCTGAAATGTGTCTTTGTGAAAAATAAACTATCAAAAGAGTCAAAACAGTGCAAGAAAAAAACTTTTTCATTGACACAAACTGTTTTTAAAGGCAGCATGACCTGAAACTTAAACTGAATGTAATTTGTAGCCAGCAACTAGTTCCTGTATTGTGGTATTATGTGTGTATTATATTGACCAATCATATCCGTTTTCTAAATATTCAACAGCTTTATCTGTATAATACTGTAATTACAAAACCAAATGATCTTACGTTAAAAATTATTAAAGTCAACATGAGCTTGGACGACACTCGGCGAAGTTTTATCAACTTTAATGATCCAAGTCAACTAATAGTAAGAAAGGATACAACAGAGGGACGTCCTCGAAAATAAACTTCTTCACCTGCGGAAGTCGATTCAGACGTCATCCAGAACAACTCTGAAAACAAGCAGCACAAGACTAATAATAAGTACAGTAGTGCATTAGTAAAACCTTACATGCAGAACAGTGAATATCATAGAAACATCTTCTAAAGATCATAGATGCTAAAGTTTGCTGAAATTATATTTGAAGGCGGGAAACATGTATTAGGCCTATAATAAAATATTATTTTTTATCCTTTACATAATGCTTTTATTGCCCAAAAATATTATTGATACTGTCTGACATTTCTGTTATATCTGCTGATTGTCACCTGAGCAATCCAAGAACTAATCCTGGGACAAGAATCATACTTTTGTGTTCATTTCCCTGACATTATTTTTTCCTACAGTGCTCCAATAACGGTTTCTCATATCTATAAAATTAGGTTCCAACAACAAAAATTGTCAATAAATTCATTTGCACATATCTAGCAACCATTCTAATACCAATGGTTGATGGAATTGGCCAATAATATATGATTTAATTGTAAATTTCACAGTAATTTTCATCAGTGAAATAGTTAATTCACATTAGAATTACTGATTTAAAATACAAAATGTAAAATATAATATAATTTACCTACCTACCTACCCAAGATGAAAATGATGGGTAGATAAAGGACAATCAAACAATATTTTAATTAAGGCCTCGTAGAGAAGAAAATGCAAAATGTTCAGGTCCTTTTAACTGCACATGTTCATGCAAACTAGGGAGAAATCTTTTTTTTAAATTATTTTAACTTCCTTTCATCCAACCCCCAAACACAATGGGAAATCTACTACATAGGCACGTAGCCAAGTTATGTTATAATAGGTAGGGATGTATCCGTGAATATCAAGAGTAATGGACTGACGTTTCAGACTAGACATACAATTTCATGTTGTTTTTTTTTACATTAAAATGTGACCTTGACCTTTGTGTAACCTTGACCTTGACATCTGATGTAATGGCCTGGGTATTTCTACAGGTAAATGCAGGTGACACATAATCATGACATGCTGATTACTTGTGTCAAGCTTTTTAAAATCCCTCCATGTAAGCCAAAGTTACAGACCAGACATGAATGAAAGTGTGAACTTGAGGTAAGGTTCTGGGTCTTAACTAACACATTGTCATGTCATGCTGATCAATTGATAAATTGAGTCAAGTGTTTTTGAAATCCATCCATGTATGATAAAGTTACAGGATGAACTTGAAATCTCGTCGTTGTCGTAAGTTTTTATTTATCCTCACGCTTTGAACTGAATCAGTTTGGAGAGCCAGATAAGATGTTTATTAAAAAATAAAAAATGATTACTCTATATATATGCAGTTGATGATGACGATGATTATTAACTTATAGTATTTCTAACCTTTAACTAGTATATCGGGTGATTATTATTTTAATTGCTATCATTTATGCAGATACTATATGTGATGTAAATTGATGATTAAAAATTGACGACTAATTATAGAATTTAGTTATATTTCTCTACCTTGTGCAGCCAAGTGATGAATTATACCAGTGTTATGTGTGAATTAATGTGACTATGATTATTTACTATATGTAATACCTATATGTTAAGCCAGACACTTTCTCTTATAGCACAAATAAATTTGCAGGTGGTATCAAAAGTATCTGGCTCAACCTGGATCTTCAACAGAAATTATTTCTATTGATTGTATATCTGTGCACAGTAATTGTGCTAGGTTCCTATGGTAGAATTTTATTTGTAACCCTTTACTTCATATAGACGCCTTTGGACACCTAATATAGACTCCTCTGGACACTTCTATTATAGAAGGCTTTTGAATTATTGGGTGAATTATGTTTATATTAACTGACAGAGTGGAAAACAGTGCAGGAAGTGTTCAGATTGCTTGTTACGAGCAATCTGAACTCTTCCTGCACTGTTTTCAAAGGCCTTCTATGATTGGTGCGGGAAAATGTGTATCTATGGAGTAAAGGGTTAAGACAATATCGTTTGCAAAGTTTTATACCACATATCATCAGTAGTTGTCAATATAAGGATATCAACAAACTAAAGTATGCCGTAAAATCCTCAACAATATTTTATTATTGTTGTTGGTATTGTAAATGTGACTTAAGATTTATTGTTGCAGAACAGGTATCCTATATTTAAATGAACTGTGTTTAGTTAATTAGTCTATTTTGGTTAACAGTCTTGCATAGCTCTATATTGAATGCCCTTGATACTAATAACATTATATGACATTCCCTATAACCATTATACAGTAGTGTTTACTGTTAATGGTGAACCATATAACCCTGTACATGAGTACATTGCTATTTATATACATTAAGTTGTATATTGATAGTGTACACGTAAAATATAATAATAAAAAAATTCTTTAAGTGTACACATATTTTTATTCAAAATATATCGGCAGGTACTAGGTGATTTGCCCAAACTGGCAGTAGACTGAATATATACGCTGAGCAAGAACTCATTTGAAATCTCAAACAGACTCAAAGTGTTGTCATACAAACTCAAAGTGTGACCGTGACCTTTGAGGTACGGGTCTAGGTCTTAGTTATGTGTGACACGTCTTCATGTCATCTTGATCAATTGAGTCAAGTTAAAGACAAAGTTACAGACCAGACACGCAATATCAAACAAACTGAAAGTGTGACTTTGACCTTTGAGGAAAGGTTCTGGGCATTACAAGCGACACTTCATGTCATGTTAATCAATTGAGCCAAGTGTTTTTGAAATTTATTTATAGGTAACAAAGACCTTGACTATTGAAGTGGGAGTCTGGGTGTTAAGTGTGACACGTTGTCATGTATTGTTAATCATTTGTAGCAAGTATTTCTAAAATCCATCTACGCATGACAAAGTTACAGGTCGGACACAAATCTCAAACAGTTACAGGCCGGACACAAATCTCAAACAGTTACAGGCCGGACACAAATCTCAAACAGACTCAAAGTGTTGTCAAACAAACACAAAATGTGACCTTGACCTTTGAGGTACACATGTGGGTCTTACGCGTGACAAGCTGCCATCTTATGCTGATGAATTGAGCGAAGTGTTTTTGAAACTTATCCATAGGTAAAAAAGTTACAGACTGGGCACAAAATCTCAATCAGACTGAAAGTTTCATGATCAAACAAAGTTAAATTGTGACCTTGACCTTCGAAGTAGGTGTCTGGGTGTAACGCGTGACACATCGTCATGTTATGTTGATCATTTGTAGCAAGTATGAACAATATCCATCTATGCATGACAAAGTTACAGGCTGGACAAAAAACCTCACACATACTCAGTGTTGTCAAACAAGCTCAAAGTGTGGTACGGGTGTGGGTCTTACGTGCGACATGTCGTTATGTTATGTTGAGCACTTGTAGCAAGTATTAACAAAATCCATCTAAGCATGACAAAGTTACAGGCAGGACACAAAATACCTAATGGACTGACCCCGCAATTATTATATGCCACCCCAAAATTTTTGGAGTAGCATAAAAATAAACAACCTCATGCTGTTATACATATGGTATTAATCCACCATATGAACAGTAGGTGCAGTTTTATTAACTTTCAGTATATTTGGGTAACAGTGATGTAATATGAATGGTGAAGGCAATAGGCATGTATTTGTTAACTTTCTGGTAGAAAAGTATTTTTTTATAGTTATATGAGTTAGTTATATACTTGTAAGCATTTAGTGTCAACATCAACATGTCCACTCTCACCCTCCCACCTAGTGTGTCATACTGCACGTCTCTAAGTAACCTTTTAAAGATTTTTTATTTTACGTCTCCCGAGATTGTCAGCATATCTGATATCCAAATGATACCCCCCCTCCGCACACACACACACAACACACACCACACTTACAATTGAACATTCTGGATATGTTTATGAATGTAGTGCAAAAGGCAAAACTAATATGCAGCAGTAAATATATTCAGAAAATGAGCTTGTAACACACATTCTCATTTCATTCATGATGGAAACAGTGAGTCAAAGCAAGCACTTATATAAGAAAAGAAAAGGGAACAGATTGATATTTTGTAAGCACTCCTGTATTCACGCAAAATCTCACGATTACTCATTTTCAATTATCTTAACTTCCATTCATCTCATTAATGCAAATCAAATTCTTGCATTGCGGAACGAAATTCTTATCAAAACAATACCATTCCCATCAATATGTGTTTAAAATTGTTGAAGTACTTCCGATTATTAAATATGTACAGTGCAGCTTAAATAACAAAGAATTACAAGAAATTTTACTACCATTCTCAATATCTTTAATCAAGATCAATTTTCATGACTGAAACACTTTAAAACATCTAAGAATACATACAACTTACATTTTATATACATTAATTCAGTTGCCTGTGAATTACAAATTATTAATTGCCTAAATAATCAATCCTTTGTGTGCTATTTCATTAACATTTAGTCAGAAGATGTGAGTTTCCAATCCTTCTATATAAGTACTTGGTCAAAGTTCAGGACTCTCGTTTACCCATTTTTGGGGCCGTTATTCCCATTTTTTTCCAAAACCAAATTAACAAAATTCCCAATTTCAAAATGCAAAGAAACCAAAAGAAATATTTGGAAAAAAAATAATACTATGCTTTTAATGTAGTCTTCTACAAGAACATCACATTTTTTATACATATATCAGAGACATAAACATGTAATTAACAGATTAATCCATTGTTTAATATACATTACACAGATATTGTTAAGTATATTGAAGGAATCTGTGCGATGTCATTTCCCCAATTTCTTTAAAAATAACACCCAATTTTTCCAAAGTCAGTGGCCCGACCCAATTTGCAAAACTTCGAGCAAGAGACCTGAAGGTATTAGCATCCAATCCGTAACTCAGCCGGTACAGATGACAAAGGCATCGACGCTGCACAGTTTTTAAGTGATTTAACACAATGTCATTCATTTTCGTCAAAGTAAAAATATTCGCACAAAACGTATTTACCTGAACAACAGCCTTGGCTATAGTATTATCGCCCTCATCGACAGAATCTTCGGAAATTACAAAAGACACCAGAAGTGTCAACGTCAGCAACCTGAGAGCTACCATCTTGGAAATGACTATCGTGCTCTATGCAACAACTGATAATATGTATACGTGGTACGTCATCCGAACCGCTGTCGCAAAAGCGGTCGATAACAGTTGTCGCTTGAGATAAGTCGATTTTAACAAGTTTACCGCTTGATTCGCAACCTGGTTTGTGATTTGAAACTGTTTAAACAGTCCTGCATATTGGTTTTAAGGTGAATCAAGGACTTATATTCTTTGTCACCGCCATCTTAGAATTCAGATTTATTAAATTGCCAATTCTTGATTTTTCTGTTATAGAAAACAAGAACCTATATTGTAACATCTATGAAGGCGGTAGTGATTGAAGATAACACTTGGTGTAATAAACCAAGCGACCAAATCGCTGCATTACTTAAGAACTATACATGGTGAATGCAATGGTGAAAATCGAAAACTGAAGAACGAAACCAAAGTACTCATAACCCGTTAACTCCTATGCCATAACTAACAAAATTACCATGTTAGCACATCTGACTTATAGTAACCAAATAAAAACAATATTTTGTGGCGGGTCTTTCCAATCTTAGTGAGTCAGAAATCCGGGAAACTGAACTAAAAGTGAGTTTGACGGAGCTTCTGGTTGATTCCAGCTGAGGCTAACTTATCTATATAACTGAAGTCTATCATAGTCGTGATTCTGTTTAAAGTCCAATAAATGATAAATTATTATCCAATACATGCCATTTATAATACGACATAGATAGTTTATAATACGACATAGTTAAATACACTTTATAATATGACATAGATAAAGATAATTTATAATGTGCTCCACTTGTTTGTGACATTTGAACTAAGCTAAATTTTACAACTGTAGTGACGCCACCTGGGATGTGGGATGTGGTTGGTTCGATACACGATGCCAACTGGGATATGGGATGTGGTTGGTTCGATACACCGTCGGACGCCACCTGGGGTATGGGATGTGGTTGGTTCGATACACCGTCGGACGCCACCTGGGATGTGGGATGTGGTTGGTTCGATACACCGTCGGACGCCACCTGGGATGTGGGATGTGGTTGGTTCGATACACGACGCGACCTGGGATATGGGATGTGGTTGGTTCGATACACGATGTCACCTGGGATGTGGGATGTGGTTGGTTCGATACACCGTTGGACGCCACCTGAGATATGGGATGTGGTTGGTTCGATACACGAGACGCCACCTGGGATATGGGATGTGGTTGGTTCGATACACGACGCCACCTTGGATGTGGGATGCGGTTGGTTTGATACACGACGCTACCTGAGATGTGGTTGGTTCGGTACACGACGCCATCTGGGATATGGGATGTGGTTGGTTCGATACATGACACCACCTGAGATGTGATTGTTTCGGTGTGTATATATACACGACGCCACCTTGGATATGGGATGCGGTTGGCTCGATACAAGACGCCACCTGGGATGTGGTTGGTTCGATACACGACCTGGCCATAGGCATACACTTGATTTGTAAAAATGGCATTATTTTAGAGAAAAGTTCTAGAACTGACGGCCGGCCTGGTGGCTGTGTAACATCATACCATAATTATGTCTGCGGCATGGTACTCCAGTGCGGCAGCGTTAATTATACTGTCTCAAGACATGTGTACTTTAAAAAAATAGCCAGTAGAAGTATCCCTTTACCGTTCGATAACAGTAATATCACACACAGTTAGTTACCACACGGCGATGTACCTTAACTTTTTCTCATTATCAAAGGGAACTCTTATATATTATCAAACATTTTTAAATCAATATCGCGCTGGCCAGTGCTATGCTCTTTGAAGGGATTTTATCCCCATAACTGGTAAACACTGTATTGTTTTAGCGCTGGATGGACATTTAAAAACGTGATTACAGGGAAAACACACCGAGTTCGCTCAATCCGGTTGGATAAGAGCAAGGGAGATAACGCAATTCTATTAAATTGCCATTGCCGGATCAGTCAGTTGCACATAGCAGTTACAAGTGAAATGCATTGAACTAATCACTTTCAGATTTTGTGGCTGCCATTACTTATATATTTAAATAGAAAATATTCAAACGACGTCTTCTCTGTGAAACCTCTTATTCCCATTACGCCCCCACCCCTAGATTTTGTGTTGAGCCCCAACTAAACTGAAATCGCGGATCCGCCCTGATCTTCATTGTAATCTCTTATTGAACGTTGGTCTAATTTCCTGTGCATTAACCTTGGGCAAGTATTTCTTAAGTTGGTATTTTCTTCTTGTTAGTGTTTAACCTTATTTGACAACCAATGGAATCGCTTCAATTTTCAAAATGATGTCGCTCTTATTTGTTAAAACAGCCTACAAAATGATTTAATTATTAAGTTTGTCCTTTATTATTAAAAAGTTCGTCGTCACTGCGCACGCGTGAATGCCATTGCACAGACTCCGCTCTTGATTCAATTCTGAACGAATCGTGTACAAACTACAAAGCCGCGCGAGCTATGCTTAGAAACGGCCTTACTAAACATCAACTTTCACAAAGTCAGTCATCTCAGATTTCATCGTATCTCTGCCCAGAGTCAAATGCATAAAACTATCAGTCAAATGACGCTTAACACTAAGCCAGTTAGTGGCCAGTTAGTGTTCATTAAGTAAAAATTTAACAATTAAGAATAATGAACACTAACTAATACGTAAAATATTCAATATGGTGGTCGAAGGACTGGGTGGTTGGACCGAATTATTTCTTGAATTGTGGTGAGAGTACCAAGGTCATCTTGTTAACATTTCAAAGGAAGAGGTAGATCTAGATCTAATCAAAATTAACTTGGGTGTTTGCAAATATAAAAAAAACCGCGTTCATCTTAAAAATGTTTATTTTCAAGTTAAATACATGTATACTTATTTTGATAATAGTAATCTGCTTCTGAAAATTATTGATCAATCTTGTTTACCCAGAGTGTCTGTGTCAGGCCGAGGGTGAGTGAAAGCCTTCCGTCGTCTGAGCACGTGGTGTGTTTATACAGACGACATCATCAACACTTCCTCCACGTGACAAACTTGGCATTCTGAGTACAACATGGTTGCGTCAACGAGAAGCGCACAGTGACGATTAACATGATGACTTAATGAACATGGTGGTATTAAAAATAACAAAACATGGTTGTTATCAAAAACAAATATACAGCATTTTCATAATTTCAAACACCATATATTCTACCAGAAACATACACATAGCATGAAAAAACAAGATTCATTGTTCAAATATTGGCGAAACTGATGTCATTTGCTGTTAAATAGTTGACGTGTTTAATAAGTTTACCAAGGGTCGGCTTCACGAAACATCTCAACTTGAGATCTCCAAACAATCTCAACTAAAAATAATCTCCGAATTTCTCTAAATGATTACTTGTACTTATTAAATACATGTAGAAAATTCATCTGACAGAATTGAAGTCATAACAAGTCTTTACCAATGGGTTAACTGCAAATGAAGTCACAGCATTTCAAAAATTAGAGCTGAAGAAGACATCAACGTGAGATGTTTAAATAGTGAAACTGGGGCCCGACATTCATTTTTCTATTCCTTCACTACATTAATGCGAATCCTATAACATTGGTGAAATCTTGTAAGCAAAAACATTATACATTTAATGGTCTTCATCCGTCTACCTAACAAGTGAACTAAGACTTTTTAAAAACAACAACAAACAAACGGGGATTCATTTATTCAACCCGTACTTGGTGTAAGAGAGTCCATTTTACAATATTTAGTACATATAGCACGGTAACATTTATATATTTTTAAATGTTGTATTCAGATAAAATATAATACAATGAATGAAAAATAAAATGTAAAATAAATGTATTTATTACTACTATCATTAAGAAAGGGTGTTTTCTCTGAGTTCAAGCATTTAAAAAATGGATATTTCTTCAGGTTATTGTACTGAAGCAAGGGGTTATATAGAGATGGAATGGAACTATATATACATTGTATATTGTAGTATCAAAACAGTATAGTTCAGTCACATTAACGCTACATCACTAATAAAAAACGATAAAGTTCTCTTCAAGGTATATTCTACATTTTAGCTCGGTCAATACTTTCGCAGACAATAAACGTCTCACTACACAGTTGCGCCCATTTTCTTGCCACGGTAACATGATTCTTGAAAGTCCTATGGAATTTGGTTTGAAATATTTTTTTAAAAAAATGGTTCATAAGGGCTGCGATTTCTTGCTGCAGCTGAGTTAAGCAAAATCTGACATAGCATTAACTACAATAAGCATCACTGGTGTTAAAAAGGGACTTTTATTGGATTTTATCAGATGCATGTATTTATAAGCATTTGAGGACTTCTTTTTTAAATAATCTTATGTTGTCACTGTACTTTTTAAAAAAAAAAAGAAGCAAAAGCTGGTCAACCTGCTAGTTATTGTGCACTTTAATGTGCGGATACATTCCTGCTATGAAATTTTTTTTTTTTTTTTTAAAAAGATTCTATATGGAAATGTTTTTGCCGTGGAAATCCTAGACCTTATCTTACCTAGAACAAACAACAAAATTCAACTGTGTATTGAAACTTATGTCACTTTGGTGTACTGGCTAAATTTAACTAGTCAAATGTTAACTGTTTTGATACAAAACGCGAAATTATAACTTATAGTTTTGTTTAATTTATTTGTATAACCGTGTCGTTATAAGAAACATCACACAAGCTGTTTGTTCAAATACATATGTTGTCCTAACGATTTCAAGTGATAAAAAATCATGGCTTTGTGTTTTTCCCATGTCAATCGACACATATTGATCAGTCCATAAGCTACATACGTCTGAAATACATGATTCGCCCGTATTTAGTTGATATATACTCGGAAAAAGGGTATTTGCGTTATAAAATGAAAATTGAATATCATACAGATATGTTTTATATATCATAATAAACAATGATTCAAACTTATCAAACAGGCGAAAAGAGAACAAAAATCCATTCATTTGTTCATTCATAATCTTATGCACATGTATACAGGGGTCGTCGGATAAAGATGGGTAAAATACAGGTAAATACAGTAATTGACAATTCAGTAACACCAAAGTGGATACACACATACTGTATTTTGGCCATTTTTGACTACTGACCCTGGTCTACTTTGACAATGGATTGGCGAATAGATTTTCATTCTGTTTTCACCTGTTCGTTAAGTTTAAATTATTATTTGTTATGATACATGAAACATATCGGTAAGAGATATGGTTGTCATTGTTTAACCCAAATATCCCAAGTGTGCAGAACTTCTTGTGCCGAATGTGTCAGTCAGAATCGGCCAAACTTTTAGCAAACTCATATGCTTTATCAGCTCAAATTAAACATTAAACAGGAATCGTGTTTTACTGAGTGATTCTCGTTTATGAAAAGAGTATTGCTTTTCTTATTGATTTAATGATCTATAATGAACAATCGCGTTGATTATATAAACTAATTTAACATAAAGCGGTTGGTGAAAATAAAATCTATAATTCATATTTCCGCTTGTAAGTGAAATGTAATGTTATGTCAATTGTTTCATCTTTGTCTGCTCTCTTATAAAACCCCCTTCGAATTAATTCCTGATTGCACTGTTCTTTGCTCATGGTTTTCAACTGGACCTCCTGCAAAAATAGATAAATAGATGTTTAATAAGGCAAAACAAATGACAATCATCGAATTGATTTTGAAAGAGGGAAAGCCCCTTGATGGTTTTGAACTGTGTACAAAAGCTCCTTGATGATTTGAAACTGTACACAGAAGCTCCTTGGTGATTTGAAACTGTGTACAAATGCCCCTTTATGATTTTGAACCAGTGGACAAAAGCCCCTTGGTTATTTTGAAACAAAGAACAAAAGCACCTTGGTTATTTTGAAACAATAAACAAAACCTCTCCCTCGAAGCTTTTCATAGATAGTGATTAGTATCCATTTGACTGTATTAATGTTACGTGTTGCATTTATTGAGAGTTGAGAATGCTCGCTGTGTTTCTTAAAGGGACACTTTGGATAAAGTATTTTGTCTTTCGGTGTTCAACTTGAATTTAAACGTAACCCTAGGTTCGAGTCTCGCTCTGGCGATTCAAAAACTTTATGTGAGAAAGTTTGCAGTTACTTGCGAAAGGACAGCGATTCTACTAAAATTTATTCTGAGGTCTTCCTCCACCAATAAAACTGGATATGCCATATATAACTATGCCATATATAACCTGAAATGTGTTGAAAATAGCGTTAAACCCAATTCAAAAATATATAAATGTTAACTTAACTACCTCCAATGTTGAGGGTTTTCACCACGCGATTCATTACAGAGGAAATATGTATAACAAATTTACTCCTATCTGATCTCTGGACAAGATAGAAATATGAAATTAGAGTACTCCATTTTGTGTTTTCTATTTTATGACTCTTGTATATAGGCGTATCCGTATATATATATACATGGACATGTGCATCGTCGAATCTCCACGGGTATTTCATTCCGATACTCTCCATTGATGAATAAAGAGTATCAGGATTGACACCCGGGGGTCATCCGACGATGTATATAAATGACAAGGAGTCAAACAACATATTTCATTTTCATCGAGTTTAATCGGTATGAGAACAAAATCGAAGCAAAAATCATAAGTATTTTTTAGGAAATTTTACTTTTATCATCAAACTGTGACTAACGAAACGCTAATAGTTTTATGAAATCGTTAATACTTATATAATAATCGTTAATACTTATATAGTAATCGTTAATACTTATATAATGATCGTTAATACTTATATAATAATCGTTAATACTTATATTATAATCGATAATAATCGTTAAACTTATATTTTAATTGTTAATACTTATGTAATAAGTGGAATATGATTTTCTCTTAAACGGCTTGCATGTTGAATCAGATCGTGAACATAAATTTGCACGAGAGACCTCTCTCAAGAAACAAGATTTAACATAATCTATGAAGGGAACACATATTCCAACGAACACGTAGGGCGCATCAAATATCTCTCAGCGCAACATTTGTAAACTGCAAAACCAGTCTTTATTGTACTGATTTAGGTTTTATATTAGTTTGACGTAGCATAGAAACTTGACTAGTGTACATAACACGCACTCTGCCACAGCTTGTGGAGATCTAACATGTGTTGTGCAATCTATAATCGCATTGGTTTGTGACACTAAACCCCTTATGTTCAGTATGGCGATGTGTGTGAGATAAAAGAGTATTGTTTCAATGGCAGAATTGCGGGCTGTCAATCAAACATGTCGATAATCCGATTAACGATCGATACTGGTTGCTACGTCGCCATTTTCTTAAGACACACAAAACGATGTCCATTAAACACTACATTGTATTTACTTGGACAAACAATGTCACGTGGTCTGTGGGCGGAGCGATTGTCACTATCGCGCCAGGCCAATTAAAGGATACCACGAATCGCAGTCCACTACTGCAGTACATGTAGACAGTTGCAGAATGAGACAAATACGTTCACTTGCCAAATGAAGAAAATGTCCAAAACGAGACAGCAATAATATCTCACACGAGCAATGCATCGTCGTGCAATCACAACGAGCATGTGTACAAAAGGAATGAGGATTTTTTTGTAATTAGAACCGTGGCAATTTTTACTGAAGCGTTATTTAAATTCCAATTTATTGGTGAGCAAACCCTTATCTTTCCTCCGACATCACATCTTCAAACGAGACAACCTAACAGTTACCTACCAGTGGCGTAGCTTCATATAGGCACGTGTCTACATTTTTTTTTCTGAGAAATCGAAAAAATAAAAATGACAAAAAAAAAAAAATGCAATAAAATCTGACCCCTTTGCTACTTCATTTTTACCTTTATTAAAGTGAACACAAATTAAAACATTACATTTATCTGATAATAAAACAGTGAATTCAAGGTTAATATTATGGATAACCAGGCCACTAAAAATAAGATTATACGTCATAAAGCACCTACGATATTTTTTCCGAAGGAGCATGCCGCGGACCCCCTATAACTTTGCCTACACATTGTTTTCAGTAAAGCTTCGCCACTGCAAACTTTCTGCTTTCCCGTAGTAACTAATATAGAGCGGTAAACATTTTCTGATAAAATAATCCATGGGAAGCCCAGAATACAACCAATAAAAACAGACTCGGTTACAGTTTTCCTTCATGAGGAGTAATAACATTTGTAACGTCCCTCACGTCCACTAGCAGCGGCTAACGCAGTATTCTATTTCCAAACAATACTTACTGAACTCCAAGGTCTCACTTACCAATTACCTCCCATTAATGACGGTAGCAAGAATATTGCACCTAAGAGATGAGAATTATGTAAACCAGTTGGGCATCATTTTTGTTGAAAATGCTTAAAATGGTCATATTTTATTGCACATATGAGAACATTGGGACATTTTCATGAGTTCTGCCAAGTTTGGATGGCACTGGGTACTGTTGGGTGAAGATATGCACGTTTAAAGATGCATAGTGATACACTGCAACAAATGGGCAGAATTGTCAAAAATGATGGGGTTTCATCAAAATTGTGAAAAAGCAATCTGGTCAACCCCATGTTTTTTTTCTGTATATTTGAACTAACAGAGGACAATCTATGGAAACATGATACTTTTAGAACGATTGGCTATGTGCTCAGTGTTCCAGAAGTGCCTGTCTCTATATGTAGAACAGTACAAAATAAAATGGTGTGTGACACGTCCTGGATGAGGCTAAAAGTGCACGATGTAAAAAAAAAATGCATAATTTAGAATAATGTAATGAACCTTGAAATAAAGTTATCTTCACGGCCAGATGAGGATGGATTAACACGATGTCGAATAAATATATAATTCAGAACAGTAAACTGGGCCCGAGGTTATAACATTTTGTTCATTCTCAAATCAAATTCGTACTTTTATCGCAATTTCCAGGATTTATACAAAACACAAGTTAAAGCGCTAACACTTGACTCGGCCTTGAATTTGAAAGTATTACTGTAGATTTGAGGTAAAAGTTACAGATATTTACATTCATTTATACTTATGATGAATATATTCGTTTTTTAATCGAGCGCTGATTCCTCAAGTTTTATAGCCTCGGAACCTGAATCTTGGGATATAGATATATTAACGACTAGATGAGGTTTTATAACCTCGGAAACTGAATCTTGGAATATAGATATTTCACGAGCAGATGAGGCTGGGCGAACACGATGTCAGAGAAAAGCACCAATTAGAAAAGTGTAATTTAAAAAATGAGATAAATTGACAATATAAAATTGGGACACCAAGCAATCAACATTTGGTAATGGAAGGTATCGACATACATGAAGGAGTATATAACTAACAATAGTGCGTGACAGTAGTGTGGTGTACATGTTGGTCGCTCACCTGAGCTTACTTTGCAATCGAACTAAAAGTAGTATATGCTAATTGTGCCTTGGATAGTACTACGCGATAGTACTACACGAGCCATATTCTTTTCACTTTTTTTGAAGCTACTGGTCTCAAAGCCAAGGAAGGGAGGGGGGCAGTTGACCTGAACGTGGGTACATATATGCCCTGTAAACATTAAAATATAGACAGAAACTCTACACTGCAGCCTTAAATTTGAGATCAACACTTTACATTCAAACAAATCATACATGGGTCAAAACGCTACATTTCATCTAAATAATACTTTGTCCACACAATTAGATAAACGTTGCATTTCATTTAGAATAAAAGTCAAGAGATTCCTAGGCTTGAGCTTCTGGGCAGGAGTAGATAGAACCTCGGATTGAACAAGGGTCGAAATTCTACATTATGTGTCCAGAAAGGAGAGTCAAAGCTCTACCTCGCAGTATGCAAAAGAAATAGGGGTCAAAACTCTACATGGACTGAAAACGGCGGCACATATATACTTACCAAGATATAGGGAGTTGTCTACCCTTGTCCTTCTAAATTACCATTATCAACATTTATATATACATATGTTCTATATATCTAGACATTCGGGAAACGAACCCACGACCCCTGCGGTGCCAGCGCCTAGCACATTAATGAGGACATGTCTACCGCGCCACCGCAACAACGTCAAAAAAACGGTGCACAAATAGCAATACCAACATTCTCTTCCAATTTTCCGTCGAACAAGGCGCATAAATTAATGGAGTAGAGAAAAATTGTTGGTTTCAGCGAAATGTCTTTCATCGAGTGAGAACTTAAGTGGAATCCTCACTCTTAACATCCCAGATGCACTTAAGTGGCATCCTCACTCCTAGCTTCCCATGAGCACTAAAGTGGCATCCTCACTTCAAGCTACCAAGGAGGATGCCATCGATTGAGCACTTAAGTAACATCCCCACTCCTAGCTTCCCAGAAGGATGCCGTCGGGTGAGCACTTAAGTGGCAACATCGCTCCTTGCTTCCCGGGAGGATGCCATCGAGAGCTTCCCAGGAGGATGCCACCGAGCGAGCACTTAAGTAGTATCATCACGTCTAACATGCCAGGAGGATACCATCGAGAGTTTCCCAGGAGGATGCCTTCGAGCGAGCACTTAAGTGACATCCTCATTCCTAGCTTCCCAGGAAGATGCCATCAGGTGAGCACTTACGTAGCATCCTCACGCCTAGCTTCCCAGGAGGATGCCACCGAGAGCTTTCCAGGAGGATGCCATCGAGCGAGCACTTAAGCGGTATCATCAAGCCTAGCTTTCCAGGATGATGCCATCGAGAGCTTCCCAGGTGAATGCCATCGAACGAGCACTTAAGTAACATCCTCACGCCTAGCTTTCAAGGAGGATACCATCGAGAGCTTCCCAGGAGGATGCCATCGAGCGAGCACTTAAGTGACATCCTCACTCCTAGCTTCCCAGGAGGATGCCACCGGGTGAGCACTTGAGTAACACCTCACGCCTAGCTTCCCAGGAGGATGCCATCAAGAGCTTTCAAGGAGGATGGTATAAAGCGAGCACTTAAGTGGTATCATCACGCCTAGCTTTCCAGGAGGATGCCATCGAGTGAGCACTTAAGTGACATCCTCACTCCTAACTTCCTAGGAGGATGCCATCGGGTGAGCACTTAAGTAAGTAACATCCTCACGCCTAGCTTCCTAGGAGGATGTCATCGAGAGCTTTCCAGGAGGATGCCATCGAGCAAGCACCTGTGTGGTTTCATCACGCCTAGCTTTCCAGGAGAATGCCATCGAGTGAGCACTTAAGTGACATCCTCACTCCTAACTTCCCAGGAGGATGCCATCGGGTGAGCACTTAAGTAAGTAACATCATCACGCCTAGCTTCCCAGGAGGATGTCATCGAGAGCTTTCCAGGAGGATGCCATAGAGCAAGCACCTATGTGGTTTCGTCACGCCTAGCTTTCCAGGAGAATGCCATCGAGTGAGCACTTAAATGACATCCTCACTCCTTGCTTCCCAGGAGGATGCCATCGAAAGCTTTCAATGAGGATGCCATCGAGCGAGCACTTAAGCCACATCCCCACGTCTAGCTTCCCAGGATGATGCCATCGGATAAGCACTTATGTGACATCCCAACACCTAGCTTCCCAGGAGGGTGTCATCCGGTGAGCACTTAAGCCACATCCCCACGTCTAGCTTCACAGGATGATGCCATCAGATGAGCACTTAAGTGACATCCCCACGCCTAGCTTCACAAGAGGTTGCCATCAGATGAGCGCTCAAGTGAAATCCCAACACCTATCTTTCCAGGAGGATGCCATTCGATGAGCACTTAATTGGCAACCTCACTCTTAGTTTCCTAGGAGGATACCAACTACAGAGTTTTAGAGTGAAATATAATTGGCATTTGACTGAAATAAGCATGTTTTTTATTTTTACTTCAGGATAGATATCAGTGAAATTACAATTAAAAAATTCACCATTTCAAACTTCATACAATAATGATTCATCCAGAAATCTCGACAATCCATAAAACATGAAATAAAATGCATATCATTCATTTGGTATTTGTTCGTATAAATTATTCAAAGCCTCAAGTACAGGAGAACGCATCGAACCAAATAATTAAATTAGTTTGTCTAATGTAGAGTTAATGGAGATGCAGTTCAGCTGTTTAGGGTGTATAAGGCTCCACGCGCCTCCACAAAAAGTGTGTTTCACGATACGGACTACACACTAAAAGAATATAGTTAGTAGCTAGGCTGTGTTTTATGAGCCCTAAGTAGGTTACCTAACATAGACCTAAAGTGGTCTAACATATCCACTTTGTTACATCTTCATGTGTTTTATTGAACGTTACATATATTCATTGGGTTGGGAGACAAGTCAAAAAAATGACTAAAGAAAACAATTGTTTTTATAATTTTACTTTTAATCCCGCAAATAGTGAAAAAAAATCGTCATTCGGAACAACTCGCCGGTTATCTTAAAACAGAAGATTAACGGAATTTGCCGAGTATGTACGATTGGGTCGGCCGGATAACCTGAACCATATACCTATATTTTGATTAAGCATTAGTCAGTGTCTTTATTAATACGCAATATACATAAACATAGTTTGACTTACCTCGATCAGCTCGTCATATTTATTCAGATAATGAATTGTTGGAAGTGCGTGAAGTTCTGCTTCAAACGTAACATCGTGACTTTAAACAACGGTTAAGGTTTATTTCTTTTTATAATAAACGTTCAATATAGCAGCAAGCTTGTTGTGTCCCAAATAAATTTTGTCTTGCGAGCGTTTTACTTCCGCAGCTTAATGAATGGGTGCATTTTCAACTAGCCTTGAACATTTCGCCACGCTTGCGTCTCTAAAAGACGTACGCCTAGAAAGGTTCCGCCTAGACTGATTCTCTTGCCCAGTATGCCCTCGTCGTTGTCTTCTCACATCCATGCAGAACATACCTGGTCCACTGACTCAACTCGTTAACGTGTTTCATCACTCCAGAGTTGCGTCCCTTGTTGGTGACGGTAAGACACTGTTTGCGCTATATGAGAGTCGTGTGATTTGGTTTGGAATATTTCAAAATGGTTCATTAAGAGTGTAATTTCTTGCTACAGATGAGTAGGACAAAGGTTAGCATATAAAGCAATAAAATCAATGGTACTAAAAGTGATTTTTTTTATTTTGGTCTGGTTGTACACATGTACATATTTTAAAGCAGTAGAGAACTCCTTTTTAAGAAAATAAAAGATATCACTGTTCCCTTTTTTATAAAAACATGACATTAACTGGTCTACATTCACGTTATTGTATATTTTTATGAGCTGATTATTTTATTCCACCTATGGAAATACATAATTAAAACTGTTTTGTTTTTTTGTGGGGAAATAGAATTGAAGATCTATACCATAGTTTATATAGAAAATGGAACACAATTCAACTGTGTAGCAATACCTCTCAATCAAATACATGTACATGTATATATAGAGAATACCATGTTAGTGTTTAATATTATCAACTTTGTCAGGTGAGGCTTAGAAAGAAAAACACAAGTTGAGGCTCTGCCGAGTCCTTGTTGGTGTCTTTTTCGTTGGGAACCTGATGAAGATGATGATATTATACACTAACATGATAATCAAGTCAATATTTCTTATTCGTCATTTTAATGAATTGATAATCAGCATCAAACCTTTGTTACATCCTGAAGAGATTCCGTCAAAATGTATAATTATACTAAATTACGCCATGTTCCTGATAAACATGCATTAACCGGACAAACTTATGTTTATCAGCCAGGCAGTTTATCAACACAAATGAATGCATTGGCATAATAAAAAGGATACAACAGAGGGACATCTTCATATATAAAAGTCTTCACCTCCTCTAAACGATGTAACTGTCAAGCAGTACAGCTCTGAAAATGAAATATATTAATGTTTACACAACTGCATGGTGTTAAATATAGAGTGTATTTCTTAGTTACTAGATCTACCTCGCTTTCCAATCCGCTGAACTACGTTATCGGCATGCGTACAACCAAACATTTTAGTGGGACAATATAGTGCTGTAAATTAAGAGAATTGTGCCTTTTTTGAGAAAAGCACCAAATTTAGCACAATGTTAACTGATTATTTTAACACCGAGACCCACTTTCAAAATGGCGGAAAATCCAAGATGGCCACCAAAATGGCCGCCAAATTTTACAAATTTCACGTTTGTCTTTATATTTACAGTATTTTATGAAATCTTGTAACTCTTTAGGACATATATTATTAATGTTAATGTTAAATTATTCTAAGAGAAAAAAAAGCAAACTAATGGCTAAGATCGTCAAAATTAGCAAAAATTAATTTTTCTATTATTTAGATATTATTTTATTGCATGTTTTTTTTTATCGAATTTACAAAAAGACATGTTTGGACATGATATATACAAAATTGCTAAAATAATGCATAGGAAATGTTTGTATCTATATGTAACATAAAGTGGGAGGGGTAAATCAATATGACATTATGTACCAGCATCAGTCAATCCTAGAACAAATTAAAGATTAAATATTAGAAATATCCAACAGCTACACTGGTGTATCATTGTGATGTACACAATACGTTAGTCTTTGTACATTTACAACTTTTGAAATACACTTTGTTAGCACGTAGAGAGAGACGACCAGATTGGTTCCCATACTTTTTCCAAATCAGTTTTTGTTTTGGCTTGGAATGATAATAGGAAAATACCTGATAAGATGTTTGTTTGGTGTGTTATAACTGAGCTGTCGATATAAAGGTTGATAACTTTTATGTGTGAACAATTCCTTTAAGGACTCATCTACATTTGATGAAGTACTTGTTGGGACGAATACAAATGACTTGTGGAGCGCGTTGTTCAGTGGTGGAACTGAGGCCATGGTCGCAGGGTCGTGGGCGTGCTCCTCCACCACAACCATGTATAGTAACCTTGAGCAAGACACCTTTTCCGCATAAGCATAATACATGTTCTACACAGGAAGCCGTCGAACGTTATTTGTATAAGAACGTGTTTCTCAATCGAAGTAAAATAAATAAGTGCAAACTAATCACTCTTTAAATGACATTACACCTTTATGGATTCTTTACAGAAAGTAGTGAATATAGTTGCAAATGTCTTATTGTTTCCGGATTCCCCTTCTCTATAGTTTTCCTTTCCCACTAAATAATTATGAAGGTTTGTCACATACCGTGAATGATTGAAATGCTGGCAGGGACCTCGTCCTCTCTTTATCAAGTTGATATGAAACGGTATGCATACTAGATCCAAAATCAAACCCAATTCACACTCAAATCAGTTTGTCATCTTAAATCAATGGCCAATTCCAGGACATATGTATCAACTGCTTTCTATCAAGACCTTTCATATACAATTAGAGGCAGACCATATCTGTGCTTGTTTGAAACACATACTAGTATACTACATATCATTGAAAATTCTTTCTTGTTGTCATTACCCCATTTTGCATGTGTTATATATTTTGTTATCATTTTATGTTCGTTTGTATATATTGATATATGCAACATACGTAATAAAATATGTTCAAACTCAACCCTAAGAAATACGTTCCGGAAGTTTGGAGCTTCACATGGCTTTCTATGTATCTCTTTTCCTATCTTAGATCCTGTTAAAGGTTATCATGCACATACTCATCCCTACCAATCTGCTTACATCGGAGAGTTCTTTTCTTATACTTAGTTTTAACACATTTAAACCGAAATATTGGGATGTCTTCCAGGTTTTGGATTTCACTTAGATTGTGTCACCAAGAATGACATATTTTTTGTGTTTTCTTAGTTGTACACTGGGTTTTGTTTGAAGGTCAGATTTGATCCAATGTGCATATTCACTCGATGGAGAGGAACTGGTGTTTTTTCTTCAAAACTAGGCAAGATCTGCCTTTCGGACATGACTTGACAAGCGGGGTAGTAGTGCCTTGATTGGCCAGTCATGCCAGAGTTCGTATGCAAACACGATCCTCTGATCTCTCAAAATCAACTCTGATTCTACCTAGATAAGGGACTCCAAAGTGATACATATAAATTCTGATTTTACTTCGCAGTCTAGCTATATAAATTGTTATTAAACCTATACCATTGCCTGTGTCAAATACCAACATATCTCCAGAGTGTTTTACAAATAGATTACCCATCGTTCCCATAGTCGCATAGAAGTTATTTACTTCAGATTATTGATGGAGTTATGCCCCTTTTTGGACTTAGATTATTGACAAATGTCAAGAAATTTGTTTCCGCTCGATATCTCTTGAAGGATTGGATGGGTTTGATTCATATTTGGTAGAATGATGTATGGTGGTAAACTACAGCTCAAGTTCGATTCCCGTCAAAAGCCCTGCATAATTAGTTGTTATTGGCTCTGATTGGCTGATAGTTTCAGACCTCTAAAGTCTTTATTTATGGACCGATTTTGACGAAAATTATATTTGGCTTTATATCAACATGACCCAGGTCAAATTCGACAATGGATGGAATTGGCACAAATTAATTAAGTGAACTGGACTCTGATTGACTGACGGTTTCCGACCTCTAAAATCCTTATTGATAAACCGATTTTGATAAAACTTGGTATTTGGCTTTATTGATATCTACAATGTAGTTACAAAGTGGGGGCATCTGTGTCCCATGGACGCATTTCTAGTTTATTTTTCAGCTGCTTTCCCCATCTTACCATACCATCCATATAAGAAGTAAGGTCAACATCCCTCCATCTCATTTTACAAACGTGTTATTGTATTCATGTGGTTGGTCGATGTGTTTGTTGTGAACTACAATTTTGCCAGTTCAACATGAAACATTTGTTAAGCCGAAGTTGCCTTTTTTACAGCGACCTGACAAAACTTCAAGGTAACAGATCAGGTAAAAATTCTGCGGTGATGCAAACAACAAGAAAAAGGTTAGCTGCGGGCCGGCCATCATCTGTATTTTGGTTATGTACGTATGTGAAATGCACAAGCAGTCACCTGATAGGCGAAACGTTCTTTTATGCGGGTAGTCTTGAGGAATGACCTGGACTTCTGATACATTAACTGCCCTTTCCAGAGCACTAATGCAGTCATTACCTCTTAGCCAGTTGTCATGATAGTTCATAGAAGCTGTCCCAATGTGAAGGTTTCCAAGTAATACTCAATACTAATATCTTCGAATGTACCTGGTCAGTTTTATTGAATTTGTTAGAGGCTGGTCACAAACAATAAAGGTAGTTTGCTTGAAATTGAAAAGGTTTACAGACGCCCAGTGATGTTTACTGACTGACGAACAGACTGAACAGATTGAGGTAGAAGTGCGCATTTGTCAATGATTGAATATGTAGCTGATCCTTCCAACATATTGGCGTGTGACAAAACGACTATGATTATTCTGCATTCTGTTAAAAATGGTAATCATGAAACTAATGATTCTTTTGAGTTATAAATTTATGAAATAATGAATAAGCAACAACTTGTAACTGATAGTTTTGAGACAACAAACACAATTAACACCAACCCCCTTAACTTATACATGTATATATATATGTTCATGCTGTATTTATCTTTTGAGTTTTGATACTTGTATTGCATAGTATGAATCAGCACAGCAAAGCATTAAATCAATAAAACCATACCAGCATTATAAGTTGTTTTTTTTTACATTTTAAACCAATATATATTTTTTCATATCACTCACTGAAATACTATTACATCTCACTTTTTTTTTCATTTGATTATGGACCTTTAACACATTTCGTTATATTTACAGAGTAAAGTACGCTAAATAATGTAAATACGAAGTCACATCAGTATTTATATACATTTAATATTTATTTACCCCACCCACCGTATTTTGCATATAAAAACAATATTTTGCTCTGTATCATTAGAAACTTTATTTTTATGTTTATAAAGTGTGTAACTATTATTTTGTAAAATATCTATGAATAAATGGGCAATACTACAATAGAATATTCAAATTATAGAAATTGTTGCTACTTTTTAAGATTTTAAGTCTACATTTTGCATATTTTTATATTTTAAATTTTTTTTTCGAAATAAAAGCATTAACTTGAACAAATATAAATATGTTTTGATAACATTAATCATAAAGAGCTATCAAATATCATTCACTACTGTAAATATAATTACAAATAGGGATTTTGTTAATTTTGGCGGCCATTTTGATGGCCGTCTTGGATTTTCCGCCATTTTGAAAGTGGGTCTCGGTGTTAAAATAATCAGTTAACCATGTTTTATGTTCGTGCCAAATTTGGTGATTTTCTCAAAAATGGCACAATTTTTTTCACGAAATTGCTCCACTATTACTGAACAAATAAAGTTATGCAATGTTGTCTACATCTGTGATGAAACTCTTTCGTTAGACATATATAAAAGCATGCCGTTCGTTGTGATTTAAACATATCTAATTGCCAAATGTGTACAAGTACATTGCAATTGGGTCGGGCCACAAGTGATACGCACATAAGTTACGGCCTTTCCCTAAAATTGAGTTTACAAATAACATAAATATGGCTAAACATATATAATAACATATATTAACATAGAGTATAGTTAACTAATGTTGCCTTTCGCACGCACGCACGCACACACGCACGCACGCACGCACAATCGCATTTACACACACATACCTTCAAAAGATAGAGAAAAACGAAAAATGAGATGATTTGAGATTTGAGAGAGAGAGAATTATTATGTAAGTAAGTGCTCGATTTCGGAGTCGGAAAACAAAGTATTGTGGATGGGGTAAATGTGGTTTAAGTTCAGTTTAAACTTGAAAAAATTTAAATCGACATACTAGAAGCGATCAGACGCGACAATAAACCCAATTGTTGTCGTTGAACAGTATAGTTATTATAATCAAAGAAAAAATGATACGCATTTTCACATGCATTTCCACAACTACAACTAGATTCATTTACAATATTAACTCTAAACAAATCACAATTAAGTGAACTGCATTGATACCTTAAAGCAACACATCCACGTTTGAACTTTTAAAAAAAAAATTTAATTGAGTTATGAGCACATTTCCCATACACACATATGATCAATTAGCTGTATATGAGCATATAAACACAATCCGGAACAAAATGATGCCCAAATTATAATGCGTGACTAACACTTTATAAAACAAGCGTGTAACTCACCCGAGTCAAAAAAAATTGTCAAAATGACTTTCAAGGCAGGTAAAGTACACTACGCACTAAAACGTGAAGTTTTTTAATACGACTCGCATAATTCAATTTGAAGCCAAGTTGGAATCCTCGGCAATTTAAAAATAATGTATAAAGCGTTTGTCACGCTTTATAATTTGGACATCTTTTTTATAATTCTAAAGCGTTCTCGATAGTGTTTGTTAGCACATATACAGCTCACTGACCATATATTCATGTATGGGAAATGTGCTCATAACTCAATTGAAAAACTTTTTAAAAAAGTTTAAACGTGGATGTGTTGCTTTAAGCGTGTATGTATAATATTTAATTTTCTTTTGCCGTGATTGTAATGATAAGGTAATGCAAATAACGAGTTATTTTCATTGTTATAGCTGTTTTATGACGAATCTTCAGCCATATCTAAATAGTTTAAAGTATAAACATCACAAGCTTCATCTATATTACTACATGATGTTAAAATATCAGACCAGTCAGTATCAATTATTTTCCAATTTAAAAGATCAAAATTTGACCTTTTGTACAACCATACTTTTCGTTTGTATGTTACTTTTAATAGTGAATGCATTTCGATATACACAAGAATTGCATCGTGATCGCTTTTGCTACGATCGACATAGATAACAGATGGTTCTACACATTTTAGATTATTACTAATGATGGCTAGATCAATAAGACTCGTACTGATTTCTGTTGAACGTGTGGGTTCTTTAATTACATTATTCATGTCAAATGTAGATATTATAATTGGCAGTGCATGGCGTTTATTTACAGATAATATGTCAACGTTTAGATCGCCTAGAATAGCAGCATGTGGTGTATAATCGTGTGCCCTGTCTACTGATGCAGTTACCTGATTCCAAAAGAATGCACTTGAGTTTGGAGGCCGATATAAACAACAAACTAGAATATTAAATTCAGGTTATTCAATTCAACCCATAAAGACTCAATGTTTTGGGATCCAAGGTCATTTAGATGCTTGTATTTTAAAAGTTCAGAGACGTATACAAGAACGCCGCCTCCAGCAAATGACCTATCCTTTCGTAAGGGCTTCATAATCCCAGGAATAATTAAATTTGAGGTTAAAATGTTTTCACCAAGATGTGTATCAGTAATGCAAATGACATGGTACTCTGCAGCAATGTTTTCAATATATTCTATTTTATGCCGTTTATTTTCCCATGAACGCATACCAATAAATTGCCATTTTACTCTTCGGTCATAATTGTGAATAAAACCAACCTTGTTCGAGATTATAATGTAAAAAATGGCATAGCTATCAACAGTTTTTATGTAACTTCGGATTTAATAAATGATGAACAATGAATAAGATGGACAGAAGTCGCTTGTATGGTAAAGATGTAACAACAAAACACGATGTAACATGAAATGGGCATTTTAATTTAAAAAATGCCGGGTATTATCTTACATAATTCCTGAAGAGATACATTAATTACCAATACATATATAGATCAAAACATATCTGGGCATACAAAACGCCTGATACAAAATAATGAGCATAAAAATAACAAATGAGAATCTGCCTAAAATATATATAAATGAAGGCTAGAATAAACATTACTAGAAGCCTATGAGGAATTAGGGTCGTTGTTAAAAATGGTGACTCGAAAAAATGTCACGTCAAGAACCTTGAGTATCCGGTCAGAAACTGACTGGTTACCGCATTCTGTTATTATTTGGGTTGAGCCTTGGAAACAATATATTAAAGGTGACGACGAATAATATTTTGGTAAACTATACCGTAAATCCTCATACATAAACTACTTGATCTTACATATAAACTACAGTTGGGATGTTATGAAGCAACAAGTAGTAAGTTAAAGACCCAACGTGTGCCGTTCCGTTCACGAACTTTAACTTAAGGATGCCACACACACTTGTATGCATGTCGGTGCTAATTAAATGTGGAAAAGGATAAGGTGATATGATATAAAAATAAACATGTAGATATAAATATAAACATCTAGATATAACATTAAGCATATAGATATAAGAATAAACTTATAGATATAATAATAAACATGTAAATGTAAGAATAAACATAGAGATATAAAAATAAACATATAGGTAAAAGATTAAACATTAATATATAAGAATCAACATGTAGATATAAGAATAAACATATGTAGATATAAAAATAAACATGTAGAATTAAGAATAAACATGTAGATATAAGAATAAACATATAGAAATAAGAATAAACATGTAGAATTAAGAATAAACATGTAGATATAAGAATAAACATATAGAAATAAGAATAAACATGTAGAATTAAGAATAAACATATAGATATAAGAATAAACATATAGATATAAGAAAACATGTAGATACAAGAATAAACTTATAGATATAAGAATAAACATGTAAATGAAAGAATAAACATATAGATACAGAAATAAACATATAGATAAAAGAATAAACATTAATTTATAGGAATTAACATATAGATATAAGTATAAACATGTATATATAAGAATAAACATATAGATATAAGAATAAACATGTAGATATAAGATGTAAGTTCATATATCGTGAATTTCAACAGATAACTTTCATTCATATAATTGATAACATAGCTTAAAACTAAATTACAATCAGACATACTATTTAATTGCAAACGCCAGTCCCGGTTGACTCAGTCAGTAGCATGTGTACAAAGTGGTGTTAAAACCATTCAACAACCCCCCCCCCCCACCCCCACCCACCCTAAAAAAACAGGGTAAAAAGGATAAACAGTCACGTTCAATGGGGAAAAAACAACAACATCACTGCGAGTTGATGCTTTTAAAGAACAAGTAGGACCGATGGGCATATCTCTTATTCCAATAAGGAAGTTCCACACATACAGAAGAGACACCTGGGTTTGCCGCGTTAGAACAGACACCAACAGACGATTACTGAACATACTAGATCAGCAGATGCAGGGAGTTTAACCCTGTTTTACGACTGCACTCAATCCAACCTGTAACTCATTAACATTTTTGCATTAGAAGAAGGACCGTGGTTCCACTCAGATTCATTCTAAGGTGTTCCTCCACCAATAAAACCGGGTGCCATGTATTACTTGCACTGTGTTGACAAACTTGGTGCCATGTATTACTTGGACTGTGTTGACAAACTGGGTGCCATGTATTACTTGCACTATGTTGACAAACTGTGCCATGTATTACTTGCACTATGTTGACAAACTGGGCGCCATGTATTACTTGCACTATGTTGACTAACTGGGTGCCATGTATATCTTGCACTGTGTTGACAAATACCCCTTTATCTCATTTCGACAGAACATACGATTTTTCTATTCTCTTATAAAAGTAACACGCAGTTGTACAGCATGTACAGTCAAACATATCTTAAGCAGCAAGTCAAAGAAAGGAACAAAAGTGCCTTTAAGACAGGTTGTTGCTTGATCAAGGTGAATGTACTCTGAAAACATAAAAAGGGAAGTAGCAAATAAGACTGCTTAAGACAAGTGGCTGCACACGAGAGGCGACCGCTTTCACAGCATTGACTGCACTTCTTTTTTCTTCAGTATCTCTCTTTTATTTTTCTCTCCATTTTTCTATTCCATACTTTTTGTTTTTTTTACTGATTTTTTTATTCATTTTCTGTTATTACAAATTCAGTAGTCATTGTAAAACCTTCGCTTCAGAGATCAAACGGACGGAAACTTATGTTGAGAGAACATGTAACCCAAACGACTTTGTAGTTAACGATTGTCAATGAGATATGTTCGGACTATCCTGCAGAACTAATAATATCTGCTAACAAATAACAGGTGATTAAAACAAAACATTAATGCTTACCTTGACTACAGCCTTCACTATAATTGTTTCAGCCTCATCATTAATTTCTCCACTATCATTTGAAAACACAGAAGACAAGAGAAAGAGTAATGACGCCAACCGTAGAACCGCCATTGTTGAAATAAAATTTAGCACTGACAATTATATATATATACATACATATTATGTGATTTGTATACGTGGCCCGAGTGAATTCGTGGCCCAACTGGCCAAACCACTGTTGCGGATCCAGTAGATAACAGTTGCCTCGAGAGACAGGATAAATTTATCCCAATTAGTTACACTTCGTTGATTACACTCGTTTACAGATAACCATGTACCTTAAAAAATACTAACATATTCGTATATTTATATATATATTTACATAGAATAGTCGGTGTAAGTATAAAACAGACCCGTACATACAAACAAACAGGACGGGTCAGAAGTAACCTCGTTTAAAGCTGGTTCATGGGTACGTCCGATCTCGCTCTTATCCCGGCGTCACATCATAGTACGAAGTCGCAGGTTCGATCCACGATCGATCCGATTGTCTCTAAATCTTTAAAAACAACCTCAGTACTGATTCTACGTTGGAAACGGACTTGCTATCAAGTAAGAATAAAAATTAGTAAATATTAAAGAAAAGAATTACGCAGATATACGCAGTCGATAGCTTTGCAAAGCCAGCGAGCAGCAAGAGATTAATAAATAAGAGTACGTCAAGACGGCAAAAAACACTGCAAAGTGTTAAAGTTTAGATTTATTGTGTTGTGCAAGTTGTATGACATGTTTAAGGGTAAAAAAAGTAAATATGTGGATGGTATGACACTTTTTCTGCAAATATACATATTTTGTTGAATGCTTTGGCTTATTTTTATTTAAAAATGCTTGTTTCTAGAGGTAAAATGTTTGGTGAATACGAAAATATATCTCTTACTAACGGCTGTTGGGGCGTTTTGTCACAAATCTAAGATGGCCACCAAAATGGCCGTCAAATATTAAAATTCATTTTATAATATGTAATCTGATAGAAAACCATGCAAAGTGTTAATATTTAGATTTATGGCTTTGTTGTAAGTTGTATGACATGTTTAAAGGTAAAACAGTAAAAACATGGTTGATTCATTTACAAGAAGTATAAATAAGGGGCAAAATGGCCGACAAAATACGAAAAAAAATCATACCTTTCCTGCAAATGTACCAATTTTGTTGAATACTTTTGCCTTATATTTATTTATCAATGGTTCTGAAAATACTGTGAATGTTTAAAGATTATACTTTTTACTTAATACAAAATGGAATATCTGCATCTTCTTCCCGTTATGCTTCTTTCACTTTAACAAAACAATGATATAAACACGTTTATATGAAATTTCCATTTTTAAGATATAATCTGAAAAAATACAATTGAATATGTAACTTAAACTCTAGTAAACTATTTTCTATAGATCTACATATATTTTATAGTAGTTTATTAAATATTTGGTTATTTGTTAAATGTTAACAGAATGCAAATATGAGTAAAACAGCCACCAAAAACGGAAGGATGTGCTTTTATTCAGTAATATGCATACATATATTGTTAATTTTTTAGTCCCTTTTTATGATTAATTGGTTCGTCTGTATAGTTATTATGTTGGTTTTAAATTCCAGGAGTATAAATTTTAATTTGTGATGTCAATTATAACGGAGGCAGTTTATATCACATGAGAACACTGACCTTATTCAAGGCCGGCAGATGTTGTTGATGATCTACCAGTCTCCGACTACAGAAGTACTAAAGGATAGATAAAGTACCAATCTTAAAGAACTCATTTTTTAAGTGTTTTTTACAGGTTTAAAATGATTCCGTCTAAGTACAGATACTTGTGAATTCTATTTAGTGAAAATACAGTATTTACCACACAATATGGGGCAGGAAAGAACAAGGAAAGCAAAGTTTGACTGGTAGAAATAAGTTTTGGACTTAGTTGAAAGTTCAGTAGATCAATGTTATACAGTAATAGCATTAGAAACACAAAAGTAGCAACAGAAACAAAGGCAAGAAAGCAGTACATATTGAATTAAACCAGACAACAGAGTTTTCAACGATTCAGCATGTAACCACAGCAATAAAAGTACTAAGACACTGTCAGGCAACGATATATCATATTATTGTTATAGGTATATCATATCAACACATTTCAAGCGATAAACAACCCATTGGTAATGATGTAACATTTCGTAAATTTGACAAAACAGAGGGGAAATAAATCAGCTCGACATTGAAAATTAATGAAATAAGCGAAACCAAAGATTTCTCAAGTAAATAGAACATATTTCATGAGTAGAAATATTTACCTATTCTGAATCATCAATTTATCCCCACACCAGCGAACACAAATGTCGACTGAGCAGGTAGAAGATTCAACAAATATCTTAATGAAAGAAACAATGAAACAGCCCTAGTATCTAAAGTACAGAGATGAGTGTGTGGCAATAATACGCTGTTCACTGTGCCTTAGACATCTATGCAAATTCAAACAGTTTTTTATGACGTTTCATATGTCCAGGTTCATTAATATCCAACATACTTCGGGTTTTGCTTCAGGTTCCTTGAACGAATTCCTTACAGGTTAGCCGTCTTTAGAAAAAAAACTATAGTAGAGAAGACATCTATAACACATTGAAACTAAATATAACTTCATAATGATGGCAGTATTTATTGTATCTATTGGTAAATAAGCAACCGGTAACGTCAGGGATGTCTTACTGGTGTATTGGAAAATAGACGACATGATACAAATAGATTGTTACTTTGAAGATAATAGGTTTGAAATGTCAATAGCATGCTGGAAAAGGTAAAAAAAAACACATTGGCTCAGATGCAGGAAAACACGAAATACTATCTCTCTTTCTCAGATTCAGAAACAAAAGAAACGACAACACGCACTGTTGTCTCCATAATTAAAGATGATATTCTTCAGATTTGTCACCCATGATGAAAGTATCGGTTATATACAATTCTACTTTAAAACATATCTTATACAGCTGGTATAACTGCAGAGGACAATGTGATATATTTTCATCGAAAAAGATCAAAAAGACATTTACAATATGGACATGAAGAATCAAACATAATATCGATATTTCATCTTAGGATGGCAATTGAAAAATTAAATTACTCAAAGTACTGGTGGCCGGTGCATGTTTTTATAAGAAAATATTTATTGAAGGTTCACGAATATAGTATAATAAGGAAGAGTGTTGTTAATTTTTCTCTTTTTTTAACCCAATTATTGAATTTATTTCTCACAATACAGCACCAACAAATGGTTGAACAATTATTATTCTAGGCACAAACATTCTTTTTGTCTAACATCTTCAGTCTACAGTAATGACATCATTTCAAATTGTGATATCTCTACTACAGTGAAAGATTTGTCACAATGCATTTAAATATCAGTTTCTCTGGCGACTCACACACTGACCACAGAGGACATATCATGAGATGATGCTACACCTCTACTATCTTGACCATGTAATGTCGTTGGAAGTTTTTGAAATTTTAAAAAAAACAACACAAGAGGCTCAAGAGAGTCTGTTGCCACTCTACTGGTAAATAGTGGTTGTTGTTTTATGTAACAAATTCGACTAATCAGTTTTTGAAATTTCACAAAATCAACTCTTTTTGGGTCCCTCCGGCTCCTTATGGAATTTCAATCCTCTTTACGAAACAAAAATTATTTGCTAATTATACACAATGTTTTAAATCTCAAATTCAAAATTGTTTTTGCAAAAATGCTGGAGAAAAAATAAGAATTTGCTGTTCTCCCATAGTACTCCTATGTAAAACTCAAAGTTCCCATACAAAGTCCCTATCCATTCCAGCCCCTTAATTTGTAACTTTAACCCCACTACCCTTAGGAGTAATTTTATATAAAATATAAACTTATTTGACGAATATTTGACTGACCCGTTGTAGAAAAGAAGATTGTTGAAAAAATTCAAATTAAAGCCCTTTGTGACCCCAACTGGCCCCTTATGGAAATGTGATCATGATTATTGAACCAAATCTTATTTGCTATCACTAGATGATGCTTTAAAACTGAAACTGAAGATTATTTTTGCAAAAATTGGGTGAAAAAATGAGAATTTTCCGTTTTCCCATTGTATCCCTTTGTAAAACTCCAAGTCCCCTCTCAGAGTTCCCATGGATACTAGCTCCTTGATTTAAACCCCTAATCATAGTGATAATTTATGCCAAATATGAACAAATTTGACTGACTGATTCTTAAGAGAAAGATTTTTGAAATTCCCGATTTTTACCCTTTTGGGACCCCTCCTGACCCCTTCAGACAGTGTAATCCAGTCATTTAAACAAATCTGAATCTCCTTGACCGAACAATGCTTCTGTGAAAATATAGGCAAAATGAGTTCCATTTTATTATTTTTTATTACAGTGTATTACAATCACGTGTCCCCTAATTGAGCCTTCGGGGCGGTGTCATTTTTAACCCTATGGACATCATTTGAACAAATCTAATAGAACTATAGTTGGTGACCATTACTACATAAATATTTTCACAATCTGTTTGGCTGTTCATGAGAAGAAGATTTTTTTTAATTTTTATACTATTTAAGTAGCGGTGGCCATCTTGAATTTTAAATAATAATAATAATAAAAAAAATCTTCTGTATAATCTCCTATTTATGAGAAACATCCATGTTAAGTGTGAGTTTTACTGGCCTAGTGGTTTCAGAGAAAGTGATGCTAAAGGACGACAGACGACGGACAACGCGCCATCACCTAAGGCCTTCTGGCCTTTGGCCAGTAGAGCTAACAAGAGGCCCATGTGCCTTAACGGTCACCTGATTTCCTTGATGACATAAAACTATATGAGTCTGTTTTCCAATTTCTGTCCTTCGGGAAGCGGCAAAAATTCAAACATGACTTTTGAATGTCATATCTGCATCATTTAACAAATCACATCATTTTCTGTTATATAGATTTAGTAAAGAAGTACCCACCCCAAAGGTCAAACCGTGAGACCCAGTGGCATGAAATTTACAATTTTTATTACAGACTCATAGGCCTCATTAATTATGCTTACAATTTGTTTTCCAGTGCTTTCTATAATAATAAGAAGATTTTTTAAAGTTTACCTTGAATTTCACTGTTTTGGCCCTGGTTCAAGGTTACAGTGGAGTGTGTGTTGGGGGTGGGGTGGGTGTGTGTGTGTGTGTGGGGGGGGGGGAGGGGGGCACTAAATAAACAACAAACCACACAAAAAACCAATCAAATGAATTTCAGTCATAAGAAATGACGTTTTTTGTCATTTTCTCTTATATAGATTTAGTCAAGACGGCCCCATCCCAAGGGCCAAACCGCGGAACCCAAGGGCATGCAATTCACAATTTTATAAAGTACCCATAGGCGTCTATTATCATGCTCACCAATTGTTTTCCAGTGCTATCTGTAATAAAAAGAAGATTTTTAAAGTTTACCTTGTATTTAACTGTTTTGACCCTGCCCCCAAGACCTCATGGGGGACGGGACCATGATATTCACATAGGTACTAACCGTCATGTCAGCAATAACAAACCACACAAATAAAATCATTCAAATTAGTCTATTCAGTCATTAAAAATAACTTTTTTGTCATTTTCTCTTATATAGATTTAGTCAAGTAGGCCCCAACCCCAGTGCCAAACGTAAGACCCTGAAGCATGCAATTTACAATTTTTATAAAGGACTCACATGCGTCCATAATCATGCTCATCATTTGTTTCCCAGTGCTTCCTATAGTAAGAATATTTTTAAAGTTTACCTTGAATTTGACTGTTTTGTCCCCGCCCCCAAGGCCCCAGTGGGGTGGGGACCACACAATTCACAAATCTGATTCATCCTTAGGTACCAAGACAATCAAGATTATTGTTCTACTCCAAGACAGTGAATGTAATATTTCAACTCCCAATATAATCAACACAGTAATTCAACTCCAAGAAAATCAACACATGTTTTTTTGCCACCAAGACAATAAAGAAGAGACTAATTCCCAATACAATAAACACAACACTTCAACTCCCAAGAAAATAAACACTTGTTCTTCTCAAGACAAGAAACAGGGATCCAGCTTGGCCAATTTAAAAATGCAGGCTAAAGGGAATAAGCAGCTAAGCTTGTTTTTAAAGTGGGTTTATGATTATAAACCCCAGTTTAAAAAAAAATTGTAAGGGTGATAATTTTGCAGTACTTATACGTAGCTATGCTAACAAACATAATAATGAAAAGATAATAACCAAGAAAATGGTTGTTTATCGAAAATAATCAACACATAAGATAGCTTTCAACTCAAACATAATAAACACTATATAATTCAACATAGTAAACAAATATAAAAACTTAACAAATAAACGGACTCGACCTACATTCCTCTCGATGAGTTTCTATTATTGCTAGCTACACCCACATACTAGAATGTGGCTATGAGAGATTCATCAAATTCTGCATCAAACTTGTCCATCGAAAAACACCATCAATATTGTGAAATGTGATGTCTAACTGTAAGGTATGCCGTAATAATAAGACAGAAAAACTCACTTTTGCCGAGTGTCCTCAATTTGATGAGTTGATGACCAGCTATCAGTATCAGGAAAAATTGCGTTTTCAGCATCAGTCACGTCGCAGCTATACAAACGTATTATTACATTACACACCAAATAACTAGTCTGTAGAGCGGATCCAGCTCTCCCGATTGGGTCCGTAAACTAGGAATGGGATTTGAGCACTTTGCTTGTTCAGTTGCTTCAGCGACAGTTGATGACGTCACAGTTCGGTAAGCGTTGAATAGCTATGAATTGTGGGACAGACATGGACTTCCATGCCTTTTCATTTGGGGTTCATAGACCTGATTCGGGAGATATCACGACTGGGATAGACTACCAAATAACCCACATATTTGCGAAAAAAATGTTTTTAAAAAAATATTGCTGCGAGCATATATAGATTAATTGACGAGGTTTATCATTTAATCTATGATTCAATTGATTTATAACTAAATACGCTTAAATTCAATTCAATTTTCAAACATATTCGATGGAACTACTTTTTAATTGGCTGAGTAGATTGAATTCCTCTCAGCTGGGTTGTTAAGTTTTAAGTAAAAGCGACGGGTGACTTCAAAATAACGGCTATAACCAGTGCTTACGCACCGGCCAAACATAAAAACCAATGCCAAAGTCTATCTTATTTTCTTTAATATATCAATGGATGGATGCATAATTCAGTAGTAACAACACCAGATGTATCAATATTCTTCCCATGAATGAACGTTTAAACTTGACTTTTCACAATCGTAATGCCTACCCTGCCCTGTCTGCCTGTCTATATGTTTGTCTCAAGTGGCGACGATTCTTCCCTAGTTTACACAGCAGATATACCAATATTGAAATTTATGCTTTCAACCGAGACGGTTCTCGCTCTCAGGTGTTCGATCGAGTTATACGATATTCTACCGAGAGGTACTGCTTTGACAGACGCATTTTATCAGGGTTAAAGGTTAAAGGTATTATTCTTCATGAAATAAATATGAATATACACGATATTAGCCATAAATGTTAAAATTACATAAATAGAAATATACTGCAGCGAGGAGCATAGCTATCGGGACAAGATTAAGTTAACTTGCCGCCGACAAGGAGAAATATACTGCAGCGCGGATCATATCTACCGGATAAGATTTAGTTAACTTGCCGCCGACAAGGAGAAATATACTGCCGCGCGGATTTAATCATATTAATCATTACAATTTATTTATATTTTATTTTAATAAAAGTTGAAAATCCATTGCTAATCTTGACATCTAAAAGGTACTTAAAACAAAAAATATTAAAATTTGACAAGCAATAGAAGCTCTTATGCGCATTTTAGAACGTGTTTTAAAACATCAATTATCACTTCAAATCAGATTTGTAATGAACTGATTAGAAATGAGCTTTCACACTGTAATAAAATAATGAAAATTCCGTTTCTTTAAAACGTTAAGACAGGTTTTGGCAGTAAATTTTATCATCTCTTTATTTGAAAATAGGAACATCATTTTATCACAATCATTAAAATTATAAAATTCAGGAGTAATCTCACTGGCTTTATGTAATAATCCTCTTCGTTCATCAATATATAGATTGCAGCTTAACATTGACATGGAACTCATCTTTAATAAATTCACTACAATGTGGACATAAGCGTTCATTTTCCGGAATATTTTCATATCGACCTGTTTCAAGTCGTAGTGGTGCTCCTGCACGACGAAATTTTGCAAACGGCAACCTATGTTTTTGAGATAAAATCTTTTTTACGTTATTGTTTTGTATTATATTCAGACTTGAATAGCCTGTACGTTCTTAACTTATTTCATCCAGTACCACTGACACCTGTGATTCGATTAATACTAGACTTCCACTCAGAAATGTAAATATTCATCATTTTTTTCAAAAACAGTGTCATTAATTTGGGATGTACTTATAGTTGTGTCATTAATATCAAAGAAATGTGGCACTTCAAGATTAACAAAGTTACATTTGACAGCAAAATACCAATTCTTACATGTAACATTAGCTTTACTATGTGCCCAGATACTAAGTCGAGAGACATTCGTATGGACATTGCGACTCCATTGTTTAAGAAATGGTGGAGTCCAGCCCATATCACCGAACACTGTACTTCCCGGTCCCTAGATAAAACCTCATCGCCTTGTTTGGAACTGCGTTTATGCAAGAATATGATTTGGTGCCGCAAATCGAGGCTCCATACGATATCACTGACCATACTAACGAATCAAATTATTTTTTGAAAAAATCAAAAGGTTTACGACTCGTAAACAACTTGAAATTAAACATCCAAAGCGGCGTTCCTATTTTCGTGCGTGGCATCAAATTTATGCAGAGGAGCAGACGGACGCATGCTGTGAATGTTCACAATTGTTGATTATTAGTTAGGAATTCGATAATATTCATATGGACTGTATTTACTGTATACTCTTATGGTACTTTTTTATGAACATCTCTGCACGTAATTTAGTTTTTACCTTTCAAATTATATAACAGCTCCACAGATCTTTAGTAATGGTTCACCATTTTTCGAAAGATGGCAGACGTCATAATGATATGTTTATTCCCTTTGTGAAGGTATATAATCATCAAGCCCTGTGGCGTACAAACGTGATCCAGACACACTAATTGTGATAGACACGCAAACGTGGAACAGTTGAAAGACAATTTAGTGGAAATATGATATTTTATGATATTGATGTTTTGCTAACAATGGTGTCTGTTTAATGGGATGGGCTGGCTAATCAAAAACGGAATACCCAGAACATAATTATTATGTTCTTTCAAAACAATAAAAAAAACTTGCATAATTGACTATCTGGACCATTTTTCGTGCAAAATACCATTTTTTGCCGTAAAAAAAACCCAACAAGTTAAAATTCGTTATTATCGCCGATATTTGAATAGAACCTGGGGTCGTATGCACCAACCGTTCTTGAGAATATTCTTAGACTTGAGCTTGAAAATCCAAATTTTGATCTTACATATTTAATTTACCATGACAGATAGAATAATCATCAGAGTTTATTTGACAATATGTTAGGTACACCTACATGCTCGCACATTTTTGCCTCAAACAATGCTCTCTTAGTGTGTTTTTCAAAATTCATTCTTGAGTTCAAGTCTAAGAATAGTCTTAAGAATAGTTGGTATATACCACCCCTGATCCGTGGAATAACGTTATGTCCGCAGACGTCCGGCATTTTCCGGGCATCATCGATTAAATCCGGGAAAGCGGCTAAGATTCAATTCAGATTTATTCACTGATCTTAATAATTTATATTCCCACTTAGCATACTGGTAATATCCGCGGATTGTCACTCGAATTATCCGAGTTCGAATCCCGTAGTAAGTATTAACCTATACTAGTTCATCTCCCTGGCAACACTATTTCTCTTATAGTGCTCCATAAATGGCTTCTAATGACGTCAGGCACGGTAATGGTATTCATGTTATAAACTAATACTCGAAACATTTAAAACTGATCCAGAATACTTGATCGTTTTCTTTATCGTATCATGATTCCATAATGCATTGCAGTAACCCATATTCCGATTTTCAGCTCTGTTCTTGTAAATTAAATGAATCGAAATATATGTATAAGAAATAACGTCAAAGTTTATACAATTGTGACGTTAATAAATAAAGTACCTGAGAGTACTAATAGACGGGCTTTAATATATATTCACACCCCTTCCTAATTTGACTGATATTATTGTAACATTTGGTTTATTTAATGCAACATTTTTAAAAATGACATAAAACATTATACACGCATCATTTTTATAGTTTAAGTTGTTGCTGCTTGGATATATAAAACACGTGCAAACAAAATGATACTCAAGGAATAAAAAAAGTAGTCCAAGCTTTTGTTTCACCAACATATACTTAAATACTTAAATCTAAGAAAAACAGCCAGGTGATCATGATTTTAGACTAGTTCTAGTAAAACTGCATATGGTTTCATTGATATTGATTATATAACAGATAAATAACCAGTCAAAACTAAGTTAAGTTTTTAAGAATTTAAGTAAAAAGTTGGTGAAACAAAAGCCATGTCGCGTGTGACCATTTTGACAGTGATCAAGACAGCAAATCTTGACGACATAAGCAGGCCTATACATTGACATAAAACCCAGCTAAAAACTGAATTGTCATAATATCTGCCTATACGAGTATGTCTAGTTGTTATGTGTAGTGGGGGTATTCTGCTCCAAGGAAATACAATAATTTATTTACAAGCATTGTATTTAACAAGCATTGTATATTTACAAGAACATAAACTAAGCATATGCGAGTAACGCTTCTTGCTCAATGACACCGAACATAGCCGTGGCGGAGGATCGAACATTCGATCCCAGATATTGGATTCGATGCTCTACCATTGGGCCACGTGCTCCACTGCAATCTCATACCAAGTCCTGATAACATCGACGTCTATATTCTGTTGAAAATAGTATAAATTTAAATTCTCGTCAGTCATTTAATTTTTTACTTATATATAAAATATCTGAAATATACTTTTAAATAAGAAGTAACCATACATGTGTTGGTAATCCTATACAATATACAGTGTATGTAAAACATACCTTTGCACATAACAACTTAATATTGCCTAAACGTAAATTAATTTTGCTTGCATACATCATGATATGTTTTCCTTCAACCATTATTCTTTGTAAACAAACGATTTATGTTTGCCCAACACTCATATTTTACAGTAAGTTGCTTACTACCTTTTAAATAAAATTCCCAGTGGAAAATGATTAAAACTATTTTAATCAGTCTAAGAAATTGCAAAGCAACCTTGTTATTATGTTTTCATGGCTGCTGACGTACTGTATACATGTTGAACGATACACTCGTCACGTCTATTCCGCTCCTTGTTTTTTTAATGAATAACACCTCTGTTACACCGGTAATAAGGTTTTAATTTTAAAAAAATCAAAAAAATCAAAACAAGTCTGGCATCTCAGTTTATTTCCGTTTATGTCTGGAAGTCATGTTTAATGACCTCTATGGAACCTGCATTATCTTCTCTAGTGAAATCTCTGCGACTGACATAAGAGGTGTGTTCAAAATGTACGTAGACTTTTGCAATATTTTCAACATATAATATGCCACATAAATAAAAATCATATTGCCATAAAAATAAATATTAACACCACTCCTTCTCCTCGAACTGTGCAATGATGAAAATAACGAATAAGAAGCTGAAGTTCATGTAGACTAGTTAATTTTTGTGATATCCCTAAACCGTCAGTCGCTGTCATTGATTTCTTAAACTGACGTCAGTAACGCTGTACTTAAGATACGGCTACTTTCCCCCACCCGGATCGTCCAATTACTTTCATTCCCGGAATAACTTCGCCATTTCAATACCAGTAGACACACATTTTATGTTGTAACTGATTCAACATTTTTATCGTTTGAGATGTTGTCTTTCCAAAATAAACGCAAAACATTATCACTGCGCGTGTTTCCTTCATTTCGTATTACGTCATTGTTACGTATTTTTTCTTGTCATGGGTTATTGTTTCAAACAGAAACTGAATTTACGTCCTTTAATGTTATGGTCCGAAGTCCATAATGTCACGTTATCAGCAGGTGTTTGGTGAAATTTTGACGTCGCGATCGTGTGAAATAAAACAATTATGATCTTATTCCAGATATGAAAAAGTTGGACTGCTCCGGGTGCATGTTACAACGCAACTGCGGATACGTCCACAGTACTTTTCTCATTATTGATAAAAGATATAATATACCTACACAGATAAATGCGTCCACAGTTGTCATTATTGATAAAAGATATAATATACCTACACAGATATTTTAAGAACACACCTCGTACATGTTTGCTATTCTGCTTATAAAAAAAGAACGCACTGTATACCGAAACGATTTCCTTTTAACGAATACAGTACCATTCATTACCGATATGCTTTCTTTTTAATGAATACAGTACCATTTAATACCGATACGCTTTCCTTTTAACGAATACTGTACCAATTAAAGTTATTTATTAACTATTTACATGGATACGTTTTCATTTTAACGAATACTGTACCATTTAATACCGTTCACTTTCCTTTTAACGAATACTGTACCAATTAAAGTTAATTTCTTAACCATTCATACAGAAATGCTTCCCTTGTACGAAAACTGAACCCTTTAAAGTTTATTTATTAACTATTCATATGGATACGTTTTCATTTTAACGAATACTGTACCACTTAATACCGATTCACTTTCCTTTTAACAAATACTGTACCAATTAAAGTTAATTTCTTAACCATTCATACAAAAATGCTTCCCTTTGAACAAATACTGTACCTTTTAAAGTTAATCTTTTAACAATCCATACGGATACATTTTCATTTTAACGAATAATGTACCATTTGATACCGATTCGCTTTCCTTTTAACGAATACTATACCATTTCAAGTTAATGTATTAATCATTCACACCGATTCTCTTTCATTTTAATGAATACTGTACCAATCAAAGTTAATTTCTTAACCATTCATACAGAAATGATTCTCTTTGAACTAAAACTGTACCATTTAAAGTTAAATTAATGACTATTCATATGAAAACGTTTTCATTTTAACGAATACTATACCAATTAATACCGATTCACTTTTCTTTTAACGAATATTGTACCAATTAAAGTTAATTTCTTAACCATTCATACAGAAATGCTTCCCTTTGAACGAAAACTGTACAAAGTTAATTTATCAACTATTCATTTGGATATGTTTTCATTTTAACGAATACTGTACTATTTAATACCGATTCACTTTCCTTTTAACGAATACTGTACCATTTAATACCGATTCATTTTCCTTTTAAGAATTATTGTGCCAATTAAAGCTAATTTTTTAATCATTCACACCGATACGCTTACCTTTGGACGAAAACTGTACCTTTTGAAATTAATTTATCAACTATTCATATGGATACGTTTTTATCTTAACGAATACTGTACCATTTAATACAGATTCGCTTTCCTTTTAACGCATACTGTACCAATTAAAGTTAATGTCTTAAACATTCATACAGAAATGCTTTCCTTTGAACGAAAACTGTACCATTTCAAGTTAATTTCTTAACTATCACATCGGTACACTTTCCTTTTAACGAATACTGTACCATTTAAAGTTAATTTATTACCCGGTCATACTGGTATGTTATCTATTTTAGATGAGTTACTACATTATTTCATTAAAAATATAAATAAACGGAAACTGGAGTTGGTTTTAATCCACATATACGTGCGCTATCCTTTTGTAATTGAGATATTTTGGAAAGGTTTTAAGTGTTGCAATATTTGTGTCAAGTTGTAAATGTCGCACATCTTGTATCATAAATAAAACGAAATGTATCAAACACGTATGAAGTTGAACAATTTCACTTTCTTCTAGGGTGTATTATTCTTATCAATATTGCTATTAGCTCACCATATCTCCTTTAAACCTATATTAAGCAAACACCATTCTTAAAACAACATTTTATTTTGCTCTCGCCTTTGAATGGCTGCTTAAGAAAGGTTTGGGTGTATGCCTTTGACTTTTGAGCTGAACAAGAACTTTTGTTACTTATACTTCTGTAAAGAAGAAGTGAAATTATTATTTAGGTTGGTGGCGGGGGTTGGGGTGGGGATTTGACTTCGTTTCGGTCAACAGTTCCCTGCTTTGAGTCAACAGTCATTTTCCTTGGATGAATACGTTTAACCATTGATAACTTAAAATAGATAATTGTATAGTCTAGCAGGGTACCAGCAGGTGCAAAACGTAAACAAAATGTGCTTGTGTTAAATTTGGATTTATGTACAAAGCTAATTGATTAACAATAAAAGCGGTTAAATAAGTCACGCTCAAATATTTATGAAGTATAGTGTGGAGCAAAGAAATGTCAACGATTCCGGAAAGGGAAACAGAAGCAGTTAAATAAAAGGAAAAAAAAGTCAAAATAGTAGCAACAGTGAGCTTGACATAAGTATAGATAACTTTCAAACAAAAAGCCAGAAGAAAAAGACAAAAACAAAAACAATGAGCATAATAGAAAAAACAAAAACAAAAAAAGATGGTTAAGAAGAAGGTAAAGAGATATTCGATACTGATAAAATGACAAAGGCGTTAAGCGAAATGAATGAGAAACTATCGATTGTGTACACAAAGACAGACGATAGCTTGCAGACATTTATAAAAGACATTGTTTATCAAATGAAAAGAGAACTACAATCATCCCTAGAAAAGAGAATTGAAATCCTTGAAGGAAAACTTTTTGAAAAAGAAGACGAAAACGATAAATTGAAGCAGAAGGTGAAACAATTGAATAAAAAGTTGGAGGAACAGAAACAAGAAAAGACGAATATGAAAAGGGAGATAAAAACATGCAATTACAGTCTAGTGAAAAAATAAACGTACTAGAGCAATATGGTCGCCGGAACAACATAAGAATGAGTGGAGTCGGTGAGAAAGAAAACGAAACCGCAGAAGAGACAACGGAATTAGATATAAAAACGATCAATGCTCATCTTTGAGGGTTAAAGCTAAACAGAAATGACATAGACATTGCACATAGACTAGGAAAAAGAACAGACAATCCGAGACAAATTATTGTAAAGTTTTTATCTAGAATGGACCGAGATAAAGTGATGTTTGCCAATAAAAACTTAAAGGGAACCCGCATCTATGTCAGTGAAGACATCACATACATTAATCAACATGTGCTGGCATATCTTAGGAAGAAGATGTGCGACAAAATTGTGATCGCGTGGTCCAGACAGGGTCGAATAATGTACAAGAACAAAAGTGGCAATATACATGAACTGAGATACAGAGACTTCCAGACTTTTGGTAACAAAAAAAGAACAGTGTTATTAGATAACACTATTTCGTATTGTACGTTATTGGATATTTAATTGTTCACATACATGAAATACCAATGTAATATGTTTAAACATTTTGTTTCAAAGTAACTTGTGTTTCACGAAACATAGGTACATGTACTTTTTCAAAAATAACTGTATGATTTAAAACGTATTGTTACAATTCATAGGGTTCAAACCAATTATGAATACAAAATTCTAAATAAGATACTATTTTTACCCTATTGAAAATGGCTCAACATCGCGGTTGCGTGTAACAAGGCGACACATCAAAATTTATTTTCAACATATTTTTGATAATATCTCAAAAACTGTCGGGGTGATGAAAGATATCTTAAAATAGGAACTAATTTGAAATAATTTATACATTTTTATACTCTGGAAGTTATCTGCCTATTGAGTTCTTACTTATATAAGGGCAGTTACCAACGCATAAAAATATATTTAAATATATAGCCTTTTGTAAACAACATGATGTACTTAAAGAAAAAGTTAATGTGATTAGATTAATAGTAATTAATACAGATATTGAATTATTTTTCCTTTTATCATAAACTAATTGTTCAGAATATTTAACGTCTGTGCTGTGCATATTGGCGAAGCTATATTCCAATTAAATCAGTAACCGAGTGGTTACCTTAAATAAATAAATGCTTTAATTTACAACACCTCTAATTTTCTTCTTCTTCTTTTTCTTATTCGTCTTCTTTTATTTCCTCTCTGTTATGCATTATATGTTCGAAACAATGTTCAAACCATTCAATTTCATTGCTCACGAAACTATCTCCCCTTTTTATAATTGAGTGTTAAGATATGTACTTTTAATGTAAAGGGTCTTGGAGAATATAAAAAAAGAATACAGCTGCACGAATATCTAAAGTCTAACAAATATGCAATTTGCTTTTTACAAGAACTCCACTGTGAATGTACATCATACGATAAATTGGAAAACAATGGGGCAACAAAGCGTTCTTCTCCGGTAATAATAAAAACAGTGTGGGTGTGGGAATTCTCCTAAATTCAAATCTTTTTATATAAGGTTGTAGAATTCAAAAATATAGTTGAAGGTAGACTACAGTCATTAAAACTTGTAATAAATGAAAATGAATACCACTTTTTAAAACGTTTATGGACCAAACAATGACAATGTTGATTTTTTCAATACATTAGAAAAATATATAATGTATAACGACAATGACACATTTATCATAGGTGGTGACTTCAACACAATTAAAGATGCTAAAAAGACAAAAAGAACGGAAATGTCAACAGTAGCAAAAATAAAAGAGAAAAAAAATTAATAACAGTGTTATTTTAGAAAATGACTATCAAGAAATAATAAGAGAATATATTAAGGATATAACAGAAATAAATATAAATTCAAATCCAAATACCGTCTGGGAATTAATAAAAGGTACAGTACGAAACGAAACTATTAAATATACTTCAAAGAAAAAAAATCAAAATTTAGAAAATAGTCTTAAAGAAAAAATAGACAAATTAGATGAAGAATTGTCAAATGATTCAAATAACCAAAATTTGTTAGATGTATTAAATAATAAAAAAATGAATTAGCAAATATAAAAGATATAAAAACAAACGGTATTATTTTACGAGCTAAAGCTGAATGGATTGAAAGTGCGAAAAAAAACTACATACTTTTCAAATTTAGAAAAAAATAGGTCAGAATAAAAAATAAAATAAATAGACTTACACGAGATAATCGAGAGATAACAAATTCGAAAGATATATTACAAAATCTAAAAGCTTTTATAAATAGCTATGGAGCAAGGTTCAAACGAAAGACGAAAATTTTGATTTTTTCAATAATCATAATATTAATGAATTACATGATAATCAACAAGAATTATGTAATGGTACTTAACTGAAAATGAATGTAAACTAGCTTTAAAGGATATGAAAAACAATAAATGTCCAGGGTCCGATGGGTTATCAACAGAATTTTATAAAATATTTTGGAATGACATAAAACAATTTTACATGGAATCTATAAATTACTCATACATGCGTGGCACTTTAACACCACTGCAGAAGCAAGGAATTTTAACACTCCTACCTAAAAAAGCCAAAGACCTTTCACTATTGACAAACTGGAGACCAATAAGCCTATTAAATGTCGACTATAAAATTGCAACAAAAGCCATAGCCAACAGAATGAAAACTGTATTACCAGACATTATCAAAGACAGTCAAACAGGATTCTTAAAAGGACGTTACATTGGCAAAAACATAAGGACACTTTTTAAATGCATTGACGATTTGAATAACGACAATTGACCTGGACTGAAAAGCGTTCGACAATGTTGACCATAATTTTATTTTCAAAACATTACACTATTTTAAGTTTGGAAACGAATTTATTGACGCACAAAGTTGTGTGTCAAATAATGGTTATGCCTCAGTTTTTTAATATAAAAATAGGAGTTAGGCAAGGATGCCCATTGTCTCCATATTTGTTTTTAATAGCTATTGAAATCTTATATAAATCTGTAAAAAATACTAATACTATTGAAGGCGTAAAGGTACGTAACAACATTATAAAATACACTGCTTTTGCAGATGATGACACTTTTCTGTTAAAATGGAAATCAGTCTTCATTTGAATCTTTCATATTATTAATTACCAGGTTTAGCTCCATTTCCGGTTTAAAGTTAAATTCAAAGAAATCGATTACTCTTCGTGTAGGCTTTTCAAAGAATTATATTGAAATATTTTGCAAAAATAAAAAAATTGTTAGGACTAATGAAAAAGCAACAACATTGGGAATTGTTTTCACAAACGATAAAAAATAAAAATAAAGATTTTAACTACAGTTAAAAAATAGAACAATTTCAAAACTGCCTTAAAAGCTGGAAAAGGCATAAATTGTCGATTTTAGGTAAAATCACAGTAATAAAAACATTTGCACTACCCAAACTTATTTTTCCACTAACAGTGCTTGAATCACCTACCATTAACACTATAAACCTAATAAAAAACAATGTTCGAATTTCTTTGGGAGGGAAAACCAGACAAAATTAAGTGTAAAACAAAAAAACAAAATATTGAAAACGGTGGTATGAAGATAATAGATATAGAGCTTTTTATACATTTAATCAAGGCAAGTTGTGTTAAGCGATTAACAGATGTAAACAATAATGTCGAATGAAAGTATATTATGTATTCATTGGAAAAATATGGCAGAAACTTCATCTTTGAGAGTAATTTTAATTTTAAAGAAAGTTGTTCTATGTTCAACGAAACGCCGCTTTTATGTAACATTATTGAATCATGATCAAAAATAAATTTTAACTCTAATATTGAAGATGTTAATCTACTAAAACAGAACATATGGAATAATTCTTTCATAAAACATAATGGCAGTTTATTATTTTACAAAGCATGGTTACAGCTAAGAATTAAAACGATAATTGATATATATGATTGTAGATACAAGACATTTTATAATTATGAAAGATTAAAACAATTTTACAATATAAGTAATTCAGAATTTCTAAACTACTTCACTATTATCCTAAGCATACCAAAAAAATGGAAACAGATTATTAAAACAGAGAATATATCAGTTGAAAAACACCTTTATTACAGAACAGAACAGAACATATATTTTATTTTGACTTATGCATACAGTATCTCATCATGACATATACATATATACATATTCATTATAACACGTGAAAGGTTCAAATTCACAAACACGCACATACTAAAGAATGCACGCACGCACGCACGCACGCACGCACACACGCACGCACACACACACACACACACACACACATACACACACACACACACACACACACACACACACATATATATATATATATATATATATATATATATATATATATATATATATATATATATATATGCTAGCCTTTACATATCCAGGCACATATTTAAACTGGCACCTAATTTCATTACACATATAAATTAAATGTTATTGCACGTTATTACTTATATCATTTTGAGGCTAAACTTAAGTTATAATTTACATTGTTTCTTATTGTAAATGCTTCTTTTAAGTAAATAGCTAAATTTGTCACCTCTTTTTTCGATTCTACTTTCATAAGGTCAATAAATTTAAATACACTGGGCCTTCTATAGTAATATTTTCTAACATATAAATTACGAATATGCTCATACATTGGACAGATCAGAATAAAATTAAATTCATCTTCTATATCTCTTGAATTACAAATTGTACAATATATTTGATTTCTTGCAATCTTATTCTGAGCTTATCTCCCAGTTTCAATTCTGAGTGTATGAGCTGATAGCCGCAATTTGGACAGAAAGGATCTTAGTTTAAAAGGCAACATATCTAAATACATCTCATATCTAAACACATTTTTGTAGTGTTTGTACATATCCAAAACTCTGTTATTTACAATATCATTTTGCCATTTCTGGATAAAACAATCTATTACTTATCAAAATGTAAATAAGTTAACTTAAGTCTATGTGATTTTTGTGATAGACATCCTGAAACTACGAAACATTTGTTTTGGGAGTGTCATTTTGTAAGAACTTTTTGGACAGAAGTCCATAATTTTTGTATTGCAAACAATCAATCTTTTAACATCTGTTATCAAAACATATCGTTTGGGTTATATAACTCATCAAAAAATAACTTACTAAACTGTATAATTTTACTTGCTACATATTTAATTTTTAAAAATAAATACACTAAAACAATTCCCAGAATTACAGCATTCATACATTTCTTTAAAAAAAAACAACAAAACAAATAGAAAAACTTATTGCAATAAACAAAAACAAATTCGGGTCACATGAAATTAAATGGGGAAATATATAAAGTGAAAATACGAAAAACATAATGCATACCGTTTCTCGTAAATTCTATTTCTTATCGTTTCTCCACTCTTGATACTTTCTCTAACCCGTCTTTGCATCTATAATTCTTTATTCTCATACATAAAAATATTACTTGTAAGACATTGTATTAATGTTCTGTTATATACAGTTACCATGTAATATTTTTAGTTTCAAAATTATAGTGTTTGTATTGAAACCTGACTATTTTTGTATAACATTGTATTATGTCTTACATGGAATAAAATACATTCATCACAAAAAATAGATAGTTGTATATTATTTTACATCGGCTGTAGAGTTAGATATCAATCTACAGAAAACATATCGTCACATTGGTGTAAGAAGGTATCAAACAACATTTTGGGAGAATTTGATTTTTTCATGTTTCTGACAGCAACATACTGTAATCTTGATTGTGTAAAATTGTGTCATATTTCATAATGTTCATATGATACCAAGTGCGTATCCCAAAAATGTTTGGTGCAAAAAGTGGTTCAAAGTGAACTGCAGTTTGTGCAAAAAGGTACCACATGCCATATGGAACATTTTTGCATAAATCACTTTTTCATATTTTTGATATAAATTTATATGCAAAAGGTTACATGTGACAAATGGTACCTTCTTGCATTAAGTGTTTGTAGAAATGTGTCGGTTTTTAATGTAATAAAGATCAAATTGTCAAATGGTACCTTTTTGCATTCAATAAAATAATATTTAAGAGTATACTGTATTACCATTTCTGATGATACGGTACCTTTTAGCATAGACGTATAAGATATAAGGTGTTAACTAGCATGCAGTTAGTAATTATTTTGATAAAATAGCATCTTGTTACAGCAAGTTCTGGACAGAGCCATTAAACACAGCAGGCGTGCAATGAAGTATGACATTGTATTTCTTGAGTGACAAAAAAGTTCGATGTCATTTATTGGATGAGACACTGGGGGGAAAGGGGTTCCTGTGAAAAAACAACATATATCAAAAGGAACACAATGTCCGTCTGTGCCGCATCCAGAGAACATTTACAGAAATCATTTACTAATTAGACTCTTGTGAAGGACAAACAAGAAACAAATACGTTACTGCACCATATCTCTTTACGAGGAGCATTTGAAAAGTCCGTGCACTTGGTCTGTATCTCCATATTTTTTCTCAAGAATTATAATTTGCATATATCGTTTCATTGGTGCAAGAAGGTACCAAACGACATATTTGGAGAACTTGACTTTTTCATATTTATGTCAACAATATAATTTATTCTTAGTTGTCTGCAAAGTCAATGGACATAAATGGTCACACGCCATTACCTTCACCATTCCAACAAGTTTTATTCATAATTTTTCTAAAGTTAACACATTAATCTCCTTTGCGTATTGCAGAATAATGCAAATATGGTCTACAGAATAAGAACTTCAGTGTGTTAAAACACAGTATAACTTATGAAAACACGAGAGAGAAAGTTAATATTATATAAAATACGAAGGTCGAGTCAGAATTAACGGGATATTTTATCGAAATTATAACCAGGACTAGATACATATCTAAGGATGATTCTTCCAAACAATTGGAAACAAGAATGAACGAAAGTATGGTTGCTAAGGCAATGCAAAGTGTATAGGCGGGGCAAACTTCACATTTTTGCCAAAAACATATGCGAAATTCTTATAATTAAATATTGCAAATAGCTATAAATTCGGGTACGTAATCAATTAAGACCCTGCTCTAATTACTAATGATGTCATATAATTGTCATGGCGTCATATGTGACGTAACGCACGTGTAACTACTCGTAAGTAGCTAAAATTGCGGATGACCAATGTTACGCAATAAAATTAGCATTGTTAAAGAAACAAAAAGTAAAAAGAATAAGATTCAGAATGTATTTAATGATAGTGCAATGTCTAAAATAATGATTTCCGTCTGGTATTACAGATTTGTGGAAGGTATATAACACAGAAATAACATCAGATACTATTAATTTTGATATTCCATTGTACGTTATTTAAAACAGAAATCAACTCACAAAATTTAATCATCTTAGTTATTACAATAAATAGGTTTAAACAATGACAATACATTTAGAGCAGACAGTTAGGATTTGTTAAAAAGCTTATAAAATGCAATGTTGAAAACCAAACTTAGTGTTTGACCTCATTTTACAACCAATGGAATCGCTTCAATTTTCAAAATTGTGACACTTGTATTTGTTAAAACAGCTTACAAAATAACTTAATTATTAAGTTCGTTCTTAATTATTAAGAAGTTCGTCATCATTGCGTATGCTTGATTGACAAACATCAAAGCGGTACAGCTATGCCAAGAAACCGCCTTAGCTAACGTTAGCTTTTAAACGTCAATTATTTCAGCTTTCATCATAGCTCCCGCCAAGGGTCAGTCAAATGAATGATGTCAAATTGACGTTAAACACTAAGCGGTCGCTCCCTTTTGGTTCCTAATTGTTGTTTTATTTACTTAATGAACGCTAACTAATACATAAAGTATGAGGTGTGATCTAAACATGCGGATCAGAAGGAATAGTTAACACTGAACATTTGTGAACATTTTAAAATTTTATATGACGTCATCTTGGATCATGGATACACAGCACCCTCAAATAAATTAAATCGATATTTCAAACTGAGTGGCAAACTTGAAACGAAAGCCCCATTCTAAACATAGACAGTATTTTTATACTGCTTGACGACATTCACATATTTGGAAATGTTCTAAGATGAAACCAATCCTATAATATGTTATTCAGTACCGTGGACCAAACTGACATCAAAATGAAATAATGCGACTAATTTGATACGTCGCATACATGATACGTTGCATTTTTAAGAGTGCAATCTATTTTAGTCTAACCTGGACGCGCAGGGCAAGTTAGAAAATCCCTTTCACATATATTAATTTGGCATATTTAAATATATATGACATGACAATATGAGGCCCGTGAGTATATAAAGGCATGGTATATTGGGGGAAAAGTTTTAGCCAATTCTAAAGTTTTTAAAAAATCCTGATATACGTCCTTAGGGCAAATGCTAGAGACATGCAGAAAACACAGTTACACTTGTTAAACAAAATATTGGTAGCGTAATACTTTATAAACCATTATTCCATAATTACTTCGCTCTTTAATAATGATGTTCACTTGAACTATTTTCAGCCGGAGTTATTTCTATATCTTCCAGTGTCCTACTCGCGGTGTGCCTTTGGTTTAGCGAATCGGCAACTTCCTCTTTCTTACAGCAACCAACCTTCTGTAGAAAACGAACTCGAAATTGACTGGAGAATAAAACGTATATGAGAAAATTTGAAGAGTGATTTATTTGCTCTAGGAATTGTGCAACCGAAGACAAAATAACAAACTCTGATTTCTGTGAGGCGAAAAATGGTTCATTTGTCCAAAATGTGAGCACGAGAACAAGGGTAATAGGAACCACAAGAACAATATATGACAGCACAATACCTATCAGCATCAATGACGTCCGATACGTTTCTCTGGCAGATCTCTCTAACGCGCTCACTGCCACGTGGCTAAGCGTTTGCCGCCAACGATGCTGTTGAACCAATTTGTAAATGATAGGAGGGGTAAGTGAAAATAGAATGGCAATTGGTGCAAATGAATAGAATGTAGCGCCCACTATCACAAAGTTCTTGTGCATATGTGCATTATCTGACTGAACGACGTCAGACCGACACTTTGTGCCGACAATGTCAGTAGAAAAGGTCCAAATTCCGGTTAAACAAAGCATAAACATGTACACACAGCCTATGTATGCGAGAACGATGGACTTCTTCAATATGGTCTTCACATGTAATGGGAATATGACTGCAACGAATCGTTCTATTGCAACCATGACTACAAACCATGACGCACTCATCTTTCCAGTTCTATAGGCAACAAAGAATGTTTTGCATCCAACAACTGAAATTGCGCGCAAGTCTCGTTTCCAAACATCGAGTATGAATTGTTGATTGAAAGGATTTGTTAATAACAGGAGTGAATCGGATACAGCTAATGCACATATAATGCATCTAGATGTCAAACGGCGGAATTGAGAATCCGTTACTGTCAGAATTGTAAATACATTACCGATAACTCCCACAGCAAGCAGAACAGGACAGATAATGTTTTGAGCTGCATTGAACTTTTGCCGAAGAGTTTCGACATTATTACTTAGAGAACTGATTAAACTGGAATTGTCCGTAGTGACGGTTTCCATGTCAGTGGCAAAGGTCACGTTGTCAAACACTAAAGTCATGTTGTCCATGGTGAAGATCACCTTGCTGATACTAAACACACCACTCTGTATGGTTGCTACCGGTTGTTATCACGTTCAGAAATGGCGATATGGCCCCCTCTGATGCAGTTATATAGGTTTTCTTATTGATTGTTTCCAACACTATCTGATAACAGCAGGAACCCATCACCTATGAATAAATTTACAACGTTACGTTAAAGATGTTGACATGTCGTCCATTACTATTAGTGTAAGTAGTACTACATCTTATAGATAAGATATTATAGCGTGGATGTATTTTTTGACTATTCTTCATTTATTGTCCATCTATTCAACATTTTAAGACATTATTCAATATGTATACCATCTGAGCAGTACACTTTATACATTAGTATAGTATTTCCTTAAACAACTATTAGATAACTGCTAACCGTGTAGTTTTGAGTGAAATTGAATTCCCTTGATTATATAAATATAAAACGAAGACTAGCACTGAGCAACTGGTTTACGAGGCATATGCCTCCTGTATGTCAATGCAGCCGCACACAAGAGTAAAGCTGTCCATCAATTTCTGGAAGAAGAAAATGTCGTGAAACCACCACACCAACAATGCTCTCCAGGCATGCTTCTTTGTGATTTCTTCCCAATTCCTGGACTGAACAAAATCTCTATATCTGACGTTAAACCACGAACATGTGCTCTTGGTTCTGCCATTTTTCAGTGTCTGCAGCCAACATGTTACAGACTATGCCGCGACTTTCCGGCAATGGTTTTCTCGTTTGGGAAAGTGCGTTTCGGTCAATGGAGAGTACTTTTGAGGGTAGCACCAATCAAAAGTAAACTGAAAAACTGCATATTAAAAGTATTAGCTTTGTCTCAAAGATTTCAGAGTGCCCCTACTAGTATAAACCTGTCATTAGAACTGGACTTCTATACTGTATGACCTGGTGACAGGTTTCGTACATGTATATATGTGATATGATTTATGTATTTTATATTTCAATAATTGTGATAAAATATTACAACTAAATATAATAATTATGTTTTACTACAGCAGTATGCAACACCATATGTTAATAATAACAAAACAAAAATAAATTTTTAAAAAGATATCTTTAAATTTGTTATAATTTGTAATTAAAGTATACAAAAACACAATGCGCTATGAAATTGACAAATCGAATTTGCTGCAATGTTTCAATGTTTGAAAATATGAAAGACAAACTGTAATTCAAAATTACTGAACTGTTCTTTTATAGTCACCTTTTTATGAATATCATTTAACCAGCAAAATCAATGACAATTCTTAATAGTTCTTACAACTTAGACAATTCACGCCCGAAGACTTCCTGGGTATAACCAGTACTAAGCATGTGTGGAAAAAAGACTCTTGCTGCTCAAGGACACCACACATAGCTGTAGTGGCAACATTTGGTATATATACATATAAATATATACATATAATAAATATACTTCTTGACAAGAACTCAAAAATTGTTTGAGGTCAAAACCGTGACCGAAAAAGTAGATACATGTACTATGAAAATGAAACGGGTACGGAATAAAACGTACATAATCTGTCATGTGGAATGCGTTTTATTTCATTTTATATGCAACGCATATTTTTCAATGCATATTTCCAAGAAATTACCCTCAAACCTTTTGCACATCTTAGCTTTGTTTATATACGCTCCGAATTATTTTATAATATTCAGCCTAACGTTTAGTACGGCATTTCTCGTATCGTTCTACATTTCTCAAGACATTTCCTTCAAACCAACAGCACGGTTTGTAGATGAGTCATACGTGGGCATCAATGACAAATATGGTCCAAGGTTTTAAAAACTTTATTTTGTGCTGAAAAACGAAATAATAAATCATAGAAGTTGCTTTTAAACGAATTACGCGGCTTTTAATGCTTGGAACCTGGACTAATTTTGGCGACACTTATGTGTCATGAGAATGTTTTTGTCGGTAGTTATTGCTCAATTCTGAGCCTTAAAATTGATGACTTTAAGGGTTGTGTCTCCTACTATCGATTTTGTGGTTTTCAATGCATTATTAAAAAATAAGTACATAACTTAAAACTAACGCTAAAATCCACCTAACTGTCGGAAATTGTGATGACCTTTAAACGTGCAACGGCAATTTGCTTTTGGGGTAAATTGCTCCATTCCCTACTAAAACATTTTTTAAATGAGCAAACACACCCGTTGCACTTTTTGCAAAAATTCTGAGTTTAAAATGGGCATTTGATAGCACCGATCGTTCTTCACTATATACAGAGACGGAGTTCGTTCCTCTTTGTTAAGTGTTCTTTTCACGAAATAATCAGAAAATTTTACCTTATGTTGGCACTTTTTCTCCGTTTTTTACACCACCTGATACTATCAAGTCACGTTGGTTCGCCCTCTTTCAAAACGGGATAAGTATTGTATTTGATATGTAAGGTGATAGAGTTTACCGCTTCACAAACTTGATATGGTGAAAATTAATTTTACTTTCATACAAGGGCATTTCCTATCAAAAACTAACACACCATCTTATGTTTATTTTGAAATTAAGACTGCTGTGTATTAAACACACATTAAGACAGCTAAATTATAGTTCAGATATTAAACATTTATAAAATTTGTTTGGTAATAATAGTAATAAAGATTTTATTATTTACCTTAAGTAGTATCCGTATATTTTGCATATCTCGTTCTATTTCTAATATAAAGATACCAATTACAGATAATTTATCAGAGCACACTGCTGACTAAAACCTTCCCTGGATAATGAGTTCACGCGAAGTATTATAAGACGATGTGTTTAGTTATAAAAGCAAACAGACATTTGCCAATATCAAGCTATGCTGACAACACTCCTGTTGGTATATACTATCAAATCCGAGACGAAAGGTTATGCTCCAGTATATATGCTTTAATTTGATAGTGATAAAATCATATTTTGTTGAAAAAAAAAACGAATGCTGATAATCAAAATTATTCATTAGTATATTGAATTTTGTAAATTGATTGGAAGAAATCACGAATTCTTGTTGTGCAAGCGCTGTTAACAACAATTTATCTCTTGTTAGGCGATTATTTTTCTGTTAATATAAATAAGCGATATCTTGCTAGGCGAGCGGTTTGCTGTTAACATCACCAAAATTCCTTGTATGGGGAGATTTTTTTCTGTTAATTCTAACAAGCATATTCTTAGGCGAATAGTTTGCTATTAATATCAACAAGCAATTTTTTGTTAGGCGAATAATTTGTTGTTAACTTCAACAAAATTCTTGTAAGGCGAGTAGTTTGCTATACATATCAACAAGCGATCTCTGTTTTGCAAGTTGTGGTTACTGTTAACGTCAACACGCCTCTTGTTAGGATAGTTGTTTGCTGTTAACCACAAAAAGCCATCGCTTTTTAAGAGAGTTGTTTGCTGTTAACCGCAAAAAGCCATCGCTTGTTAGGAGAGTTATTTGCTGTTTACGTCAACAAGCCATGTGCTGTTAGTAGAGTTGTTTGTTGTTTACGTCAACAATCCAGCGCTTGTTAGGAGAGTTGTTTGGGGTTAACGTCAACAAGCAATCGCTTGTTAGGACAGTTGCTTTCTGTTAAGGAGGAATATAACTTTTACATTGTTTTCGAAATCAGTAGTATATTTGGTATATAATGAAACAAAAAGTAACTTCCAACGTGAATATGTATTTTTTATCCTAAGGTTGATATAACACATATTTATATGTGACGCCGTGAACATGGCCATGTTCGACCTTTATTACGTCCCAATTTATAGCAGCCAAATTCGCGTATTTTTCGACCTCAGTTAAGTTATACCGTATGTACAGAAAAGAAACATATATCACCTCGTACATATCTGACGGATGTATGGATTAACAAATGCAAAAATTACGACGAACGGAAAAACGGAAACTATTTTTTCTCGATGTTTTTTCGAAAATAAAGGCTTCAAATAAAATTTACTAAAAAACAAACCGAGCGAATTTTGCATAATTTTTATATGATTTTATACAATATATTGTTCAATAATTGTGAGATTTTAAGAAAAATTGACAAACTAGATTTTTTTTATAATATTCAATTATTTAAACCTACCCTACGCCAAAAACACGCTTTAAAGCAAAATGTCAACGTTGGTATAGCACATTATATGTTGGATTTGTGATCATTAAATACAACAAGATATCTAATACATAACCTTATAAATGTTTTGAAAATGACAAAAACTAGTATTTTGTGCACACGAGGTATTTCTACTATTGCACTACTGTTTAGTGGCATATTCTTTTGAGCCAGTCGACAAACGTTCCGTATAGAGGTCCCTTACTAGATCGTGATCAACATCATCGTAAAAAAAGAGCAAAATATCATCATCATCATCACTGTTATCATCATCATCATCATCATCATCATCGCTGTTTTCATCCCCATCAAGGTTATTGTCATTTGCTTAGACGTTCTTAACATCCCCTATTTTGTTTTTATTCTACATGTACATAAAAGTCGCTCTAGATCCAATACTACGGTTTTCCTTCGACCAACAACATTTTAATTTAATCGTATTTCTATTCTCTATGAAATATCACCAGTATTTTGTAAAAATTAGTTTCCATTAATTGTGTTAATCGACGTCGGCTATTTGCATGCCTGTGACTTTTTGTCCGCTTGGCGCTTTTTGTTCGCAACGATTTTTATCTACAGAAAAAAAAAAAACTTCGACTTTTGTTTCGATGCAGACCAAATTCTTCATTATATATTATATTTTCTGCAGACAAAAGGCGCCATGTTGACAAAATTTGGCATATTTTTATTTTTTCTGCTTACAAACTGCATCAAACGAACAAAAAGCGCCTCCACACACTGCCGGTTTGTGATTTTTTTCTCTCTACCCCCCCCCCCCCCCCCCCCCCCCCCCCTAAAATTGATGGAAGTCAAGCACATGTATCTCATATCGATAGAAAATCGATCACTTACCACTTATCTTCGTACACTTCAATGTAAATCTAAGATGTAAGTAAAAGTACAACATTTTACTATTTTAAAGGGACACATCACAATAAAAAATTATTTTAAACTATCTTCATTTCAAGCAATTTCTAAAATTACTTAGGCCTAAATAATATACCCGTTTCTTGTTAGCCCGTAAAAATAGTGTATACCACGTATGATTGTCTTTCTTTTTTTCTCCCAAGGTACTAGTAATGTTCAGAATAAACCGATCATTGGTTGTAGTTGTATGTTAACTAAGTTATATTATTGAGATAGGTACATTTAAGATTCACTGTACTGTTCTTAATAACAAAATAACAATTTGTTCAGGGCAATATTTTCTGTCTCTCTGGGCGGCCATGTTTGATATCGTGCAGCACACACATTAGAATATTCAAAATCAATATTTTGTTAGGTAAAATGCAGTGGCTGTGTAACAGATATGATTTAAATGAAATAAAATAAAAATAAGAAAATAATGTTTTTGAGTGTTTTATTTTAATTTGGGAAAAATAGAGTCGGCAGTAAAGATTAATGGCGGTCATCCAACTTATATTTTTTGCCCTATCAAATATAAAATTAAATAGCTCAGTATAAAAAAGAACAAATCCAAAGAAATATCATTTTATATGTTTAAGCATTTTCACAGGTACATTCAAAACTAACATGACTTCACTTGTTAAAATTATAATAATCGAATCGCCGTGATGAATTATATACATGTACTACAAGGCGTCTCATTGTCTTTCGTCTCTCACTAATGATTCCATGCGAAAAGTTAACCGTTTCTTAATGACCATACAGATTACCAGTTTTAATTCAACGGCTGTTTCAAAAAAAAAATTAAAATAATTGACAACCGTGATGTGCACATTTCACGAGCAGTCGTGGAGCTAGTCAGAAATGAGAATATTGTTTTGGAATCCAGTTCCGTGTAAGTGAAAAAAATGACGGTTTTGTACGTGTGCCAAACAGACACGCTATCATAAATGCTATCGACAAACTAGTTGCCATTATACAGCAGAAGTATATATGACTAGTATGCACAAAATACTAATATAATGGTAAATAAACGTGTTTACTTATCGCAAAACGTATATTTCATGTGTTATAGCGACGTTTACGTTTGCTTTTTTTGACGTAGGGTAGGTTTAAATAATTGAATATCATAAAAAATCTAGTTCGGCAATTTTTCTTAAAATCTGACAATAATTGTAAAATATGTAGTAAAAAATCATATAAAAAGTATGCAAAATTCGCTCGTTTTTTTATTGGTAATTTTGATTTGAAGCAGGTTTTTTTTCGAAAAAATCGAGAAAATTTTGTTTTTTTGCTTTATTTTCAAAATGTGGCGTTTGTCGTAATTTTTGCATTTGTAAATCCATACATCCGTCAAATGTATACATGGTGATATATGTATATATTCTGTACATTGAAACAACTCAACTGAGATCGAAAAATATGCGATTTTGCTGCTATGTATTTGGACGTTAAAAAAACTGAACATGGCCACGTTTACGAGGTCACATATAAATATTTATTATATTGACAGCTGCAAAAAATACATATTCACATTGGAATTATTTGTTGTTAACTTCAATAAGCCATCACTTGTTAGGAGAGCTGTTTGTTGTTAACTTCACAAGCCATTTCCTGTTAGGCGAGTTGTTTGTTGTTAACTTCAATAAACCATCACTTATTAGGCGAGCTGTTTGTTGTTAACTTCAATACGCCATTTCCTGTTAAGAGAGCTGTTTGTTGTTAACTTCAATACGCCATTTCCTGTTAAGAGAGCTGTTTGTTGTTAACTTCAATACGCAATTTCCTATTAGGAGAGCTGTTTGTTGTTAACTTCAACAAGCCATTTCAGGTTTGGCGAGCTGTTTGTTGTTAACTTCAACAAGCCATTTCCTGTAAGGCGAGCTGTTTGTGGTTAACTTCAACAAGCCATTTCCTGTTAGGCCAGCTGTTTGTTGTTAACTTCAACAAGCCATTTCCTGTTTGGCGAGCTGTTTGTTGTTAACTTCAACAAACCATTTCCTGTTAGGCGAGCTGTTTGTTGTTAACTTCAACAAGCCATTTCCTGTAAGGCGAGTTGTTTGTTGTTAACTTCAACAAGCCATCACTTATTAGGCGAGCTGTTTGTTGTTAATTTCAATACGCAATTTCCTGTTAAGAGAGCTGTTTGTTGTTAACTTCAATGCGCCATTTCCTATTTGGAGAGCTGTTTGTTGTTAACTTCAACAAGCCATTTCCTGTAAGGCGAGTTGTTTGTTGTTAACTTCAACAAGCCATTTCCTGTTAGGCGAGCTGTTTGTTGTTAACTTCAACAAGCCATTTCCTGTTTGACGAGCTGTTTGTTGTTAACTTCAACAAGCCATTTCCTGTTAGGAGAGCTGTTTGTTGTTAACTTCACAAGCCATTTCCTGTTAGGCGAGTTGTTTGTTGTTAACTTCAATAAGCCATCACTTATTAGGCGAGCTGTTTGTTGCTCACTTCAACAAGCCATTTCCTGTTAGGAGAGCTGTTTGTTGTTAACTTCAATAAGCCATCTTCTGTTAGGAGAGCTGTTTGTTGTTAACTTCAATAAGCCATTTCCTGCAAGGCGAGCTGTTTGTTGTTAACTTCAACAAGCCATCTCCTATAAGGCGAACTGTTTGCTGTTAAATTCAACAAACCATTGCCTGTAAGGCGAGCTGTTTGTTGTTATCTTCAATAAGCCATTTCCTGTTAGGAGAGCTGTTTGTTGTTAACTTCAACAAGCCATTTCCTGTAAGGCGAGCTGTTTGTTGTTAACTTCAATAAGCCATCTCCTATTAGGCGAGCTGTTTGTTGTTAACTTCAACAAGCCATTTCCTGTACGGCAAGCTGTTTGTTGTTTACTTCAATATGCCATCACTTGTTAGGAGAGCTGTTTGTTGTTAACTTCAACAAGCTATTTCCTGTTAGGTGAGTTGTTTGTTGTTAACTTCAATAAGCCATCACTTGTTAGGAGAGCTGTTGGTTGTTAACTTCAACAAGCCATTTCCTGTTAGACGAGTTGTTTGTTGTTAACGTCAATAAGCCATTACCTGTTAGGCGAGTTGCTTGTTGTTAACTTCAACAAGCCATTTCCTGTAAGGCGAGCTGTTTGTTGTTGACTTCAACAAGCCATTTCCTGTAAGGTGAGTTGTTTGTTGTTAACTTCAACAAGCCATTTCCTGTTAGACGAGCTGTTTGTTAAATGGTTATACCCAGGAAGTCTTCGGGCGTGAATTGTCTCAGTTGTAAGAACTTGTTTCACAATCGAAGTGAAATAAATAAATAAGTTTAAACTATGCTGCCACTGATTTGAAACTATTATGAATTGTCGTTGATTTTGCTGGTTAAATGACAGGAAATGGCTTGTTGAAGTGAGCAACAAACAGCTCGCCTAATAGGAGATGGCTCGTTGAAGTTAACAACAAAAAGCTCTCCTAATAGGAAATGGCTTATTGAAGTTAACAACAAACAACACGCCTAACAGGAAATGGCTTGTTGAAGTTAACAACCAACAGCTCTCCTAACAAGTGATGGCTTATTGAAATTAACAACAAACAACTCACATAACAGGAAACGGCTTGTTGAAGTTAACAACAAAGAACTCGTCTAACAGGAAATGGCTTGTTGAAGTTAACAAATTACAGCTCTCCTAACAAGTGATGGCTTATTGAAGTTAACAACAAACAACTCGCCTAACAGGAAATGGCTTGTTGAAATTAACAACAAACAACTCGCCTAACAGGAAATGGCTTGTTGAAGTCAACAACAAACAACTCGTCTAACAGGAAATGGCTTGTTGAAGTTAACAACCAACAACTCTCCTAACAAGTGATTGCTTATTGAAGTTAACAACAAACAACTCACCTAACAGGAAATGGCTTATTGAAGTTAACAACAAACAGCTCTCCTAACAAGTGATGGCGTATTGAAGTTAGTAACAAACAACTCGCCTAACAGGAAATGGCTTGTTGAAGTTAACAACAAACAACTCACCTAACAGGAAATGGCTTGTTGAAGTTAACAACAAACAGCTCGCCTTACAGGAAATGGCTTGGTGAAGTTAACAACAAACAGCTCGCCTAACAGGAAATGGCTTGTTGAAGTTAACAACAAACAGCTCGCCAAACAGGAAATGGCTTGTTGAAGTTAACAACAAACAGCTCGCCTAACAGATGGCTTGTTGAAGTTAACAACAAACAGCTCGCCTTATAGGAAATGGCTTGTTGAAGTTAACAACAAACAGCTCGCCTAATAGGAGATGGCTTATTGCAGTTAACAACAAACAGCTCTCCTAACAGGAAATGGCTTATTGAAGTTAACAACAAACAGCTCGCGAAACAGGAAATGGTTTGTTGAAGTTAACAACAAACAGCTCGCCTTACAGGAAATGGCGTATTGAAGTTAACAACAAACAGCTCGCCTAATAGGAGATGGCTTATTGAAGTTAACAACAAACAGCTCTCCTAACAGGAAATGGCTTATTGAATTTAACAACAAACAGCTCGCCAAACAGGAAATGGTTTGTTGAAGTTAACAACAAACAGCTCGCCTAATAGGAAATTGCTTATTGAATTTAACAACAAACAGCTCGCCTAATAGGAGATGGCTCGTTGAAGTTAACAACAAACAGCTCTCCTAAAAGGAAATAGCTTGTTGAAGTTAACAACAAACAGCTCGCCTTACAGGAAATGGCTTGTTGAAGTTAACAACAAACAGCTCAACTAACAGGAAATGGCGTATTGAAGTTAACAACAAACAGCTCGCCTAATAGGAGATGGTTTATTGAAGTTAACAACAAACATCTTTCTCACAGGAAATGGCATGTTGAATTTAACAACAAACAGCTCGCCTAATAGGAGATGGCTCGTTGAAGTTAACAACGAACAGCTCTCCTAACAAGTGATGGCGTATTGAAGTTAGCAACAAACAACTCGCCTAACAGGAAATGGCTTGTTGAAGTTAACAACAAAGAACTCACCTAACAGGAAATGGCTTGTTGAAGTTAACAACAAACAACTCGCCTAACAGGAAATGGCTTGTTGAAGTTAACAACAAACAACTCACCTAACAGGAAATGGCTTGTTGAAGTTAACAACAAACAACTCGCCTAAGCTGTTTGTTGTTAACTTCAATAAGCCATTTCCTATTTGTAGAGCTGTTTGTTGTTAACTTCAACGAGCCATCTCCTATTAGGCGAGCTGTTTGTTGTTAACTTCAATACGCCATTTCCTGTAAGGCGAGCTGTTTGTTGTTAACTTCAACAAGCCATCTGTTAGGCGAGCTGTTTGTTGTTAACTTCAACAAGCCATTTCCTGTTAGGCGAGTTGTTTGTTGCTAACTTCAATAAGCCATCACTTGTTAGGAGAGCTGTTTGTTGTTAACTTCAACAAGCCATTTCCTGTTAGGTGAGTTGTTTGTTGTTAACTTCAATAAGCCATTTCCTGTTAGGCCAGTTGTTTGTTGTTAACTTCAACAAGCCATTTCCTGTTAGGTGAGTTGTTTGTTGTTAACTTCAACAAGCCATTTCCTGTTAGGCGAGTTGTTTGTTGCTAAATTCAATACGCCATCACTTGTTAGGAGAGCTGTTCGTTGTTAACTTCAACGAGCCATCTCCTATTAGGCGAGCTGTTTGTTGTTAAATTCAACAAGCCATTTCCTGTGAGAAAGATGTTTGTTGTTAACTTCAATAAACCATCTCCTATTAGGCGAGCTCTTTGTTGTTAACTTCAATACGCCATTTCCTGTTAGTTGAGCTGTTTGTTGTTAACTTCAACAAGCCATTTCCTGTAAGGCGAGCTGTTTGTTGTTAACTTCAACAAGCCATTTCCTGTTAGGCGAGCTGTTTGTTGTTAACTTCAACAAGCTATTTCCTTTAAGGAGAGCTGTTTGTTGTTAACTTCAACGAGCCATCTCCTATTAGGCGAGCTGTTTGTTGTTAAATTCAATAAGCAATTTCCTATTAGGCGAGCTGTTTGTTGTTAACTTCAACAAACCATTTCCTGTTTGGCGAGCTGTTTGCTGTTAAATTCAATAAGCCATTTCCTGTTAGGAGAGCTGTTTGTTGTTAACTTCAATAAGCCATCTCCTATTAGGCGAGCTGTTTGTTGTTAACTTCAATACGCCATTTCCTGTAAGGCGAGCTGTTTGTTGTTAACTTCAACAAACCATTTCCAGTTTCGCGAGCTGTTTGTTGTTAACTTCAATAAGCCATTTCCTGTTAGGAGAGCTGTTTGTTGTTAACTTCAATAAGCCATCTCCTATTAGGCGAGCTGTTTGTTGTTAACTTCAACAAGCCATTTCTTATAAGGCGAGCTGTTTGTTGTTAACTTCAACAAGCCATCTGTTAGGCGAGCTGTTTGTTGTTAACTTCAACAAGCCATTTCCTGTTTGGCGAGCTGTTTGTTGTTAACTTCAACAAGCCATTTCCTGTTAGGCGAGCAGTTTGTTGTTAACTTCACCAAGCCATTTCCTGTAAGGCGAGCTGTTTGTTGTTAACTTCAACAAGCCATTTCCTGTTAGGTGAGTTGTTTGTTGTTAACTTCAACAAGCCATTTCCTGTTAGGCGAGTAGTTTGTTGCTAACTTCAATACGCCATCACTTGTTAGGAGAGCTGTTTGTTGTTAACTTCAATAATCCATTTCCTGTTAGGTGAGTTGTTTGTTGTTAACTTCAATAAGCAATCACTTGTTAGGAGAGTTGTTGGTTGTTAACTTCAACAAGCCATTTCCTGTTAGACGAGTTGTTTGTTGTTAACTTCAATAAGCCATCACTTGTTATGAGAGCTGTTGGTTGTTAACTTCAACAAGCCATTTCCTGTTAGACGAGTTCTTTGTTGTTAACTTCAACAAGCCATTTCCTGTTAGGTGAGTTGTTTGTTGTTAACTTCAACAAGCCATTTCCTGTTAGGCGAATTGTTTGTTGTTAACTTCAATACGCAATCACTTGTTAGGAGAGCTGTTTGTTGTTAACTTCAACAAGCCATTTCCTGTTAGGCGAGTTGTTTGTTGTTAACTTCAATAAGCCATCACTTGTTAGGAGAGCTGTTGGTTGTTAACTTCAACAAGCCTTCTCCTGTTAGGCGAGTTGTTTGTTGTTAACTTCAACAAGCTATTTCCTGTTAGGTGAGTTGTTTGTTGTTAACTTCAATAATCCATCACTTGTTAGGAGAGCTGTTGGTTGTTAACTTCAACAAGCCATTTCCTGTTAGGCGAGTTTTTTTTGTTAACTTCAATAAGCCATCTCCTTTTTGGCGAGTTGTTTGTTGTTAACTTCAACAAGCCATTTCCTGTAAGGCGAGTTGTTTGTTGTTAACTTCAATACGCCATCACTTGTTAGGAGAACTGTTTGTTGTTAATTTCAACAAGCCATTTCCTGTAAGGCGAGCTGTTTATTGTTATCTTCAACAAGCCATTTCCTGTTAGGCGAGTTGTTTGTTGTTAACTTCAACAAGCGATTTCCTGTTAAGCGAGTTGTTTGTTGTTAACTTCAATACGCAATCACTTGTTAGGAGAGCTGTTTGTTGTTAACTTCAACAAGCCATTTCCTGTTAGGCGAGTTGTTTGTTTTTAACTTCAATACGTCATCACTTGTTAGGAGAGCTGTTTGTTGTTAACCTCGTCGTGTCTGTCATATATCTTCCAAAATGCACTGACCGATTTTAAATTACTTCTTGGAAGCATACAGTATGCCATGATTGGTGTCTTGTGCACAAAACTTGTGTTATTGCCTCAAAGATCAACGTTATGTAAAGAAAAAGAGGCATTTTGATGCTGGGTATATCTATAAATTGCATAACATGACGATGTGTCGCGTGTAACACCTATGGGCGGGTTTCCTCAAAGGTTAAGGTCGCATACGGGATTTAGTCCCCCCCCCCCCCCCCCCCACACCCCATTGCAACATCATTAAACGAGATAGTTTGAATAAAATTATCATCACTGAATACATGTGCAAATGTCAGTTAACCATCGTTCTTGTCTATAACTTCCTAGTAAATAAAAAAATAAATCTATATTGCTACAAGGTCCATTTTGATAATCAACGTTACCTTATGTTGTTGTGATTTTATCAAATTAATGCAGATTTTGTGTTGCCTATGGGTTTATGTCTATGTTACATAGAACGTTTACGTGTATTACTTAGTTACGGTATATCGATAATTGGAAAACGCGTCTCGTCTCAGGTGTGCTTGTTGTTGTCAGATTGCCTCGGCGAAAGGACCAATTATACATACAGTGTAACTGCTGATTAACGATGTTCTTGTCTGAAATACGCGGACTGGCATAGATAATTTATAGAGTTTAAAGAACTAGTATCTTTAAATTAAAATCAATGCCCTATTAGTTTATACTGATTTATTTTAGTTCGATTGCGATGAAAGCTCAGAGCTTATATAAACCACTCTCCAATCCGCTTCCTGGGTAAAACCAGTACTGAGTGTTGTTTTATGAGAGGCATCGGGTCGAGCTGGGGATCGAACCTACAACCTCTTGCGTGAGCGGCCAAACACTCTATCCATTACAATACCGCCCCGCTTTAAATGCACTTTTACCGTAAAATACTGAAAAAGTAAACATTGCAGACATAAACAATGCAGAGCGGTACTGTACGATTAAAATCTTACCATTATTCATTTACACTGTAGCTACGATTATGTTAGATTTAAGACAATTGAGTTTGAAAACGCAAGACAAAATATATTTAGATCTAATTTGTCATAAAACAAAATAAGACTCTTATGTGTCATATTTGATTTTTACTATCATACCGATAAAACAGGAAATAATGTGTTACAATTTTTGTAAAATATGACTGCAATTATGCAAAATATCCGAATATGCATTGCTGTTGTTTACTACAATTGTGTCCTTTTTCAATGCAGAAACAGAATTAAAGGTCTTTACGTATGCGGAAGTATTTAAACTTTATAGACTTGTAATTTCAGAAAAAGAGTAGAGTGAAAATTTGCTGTGTGTCCCTTTAAAACTTAAATAAGGACGAGGTTATCTTATAAATGATACAACTCGCATCGAAGGTCTGGTCCAAATAGCTCGGTCGGTAGGGTGACTGACTATCAATCCAAGGGTCGTGAGGAGTCGTGAGTTGGAATCCAAGCACGGCCACAGTCTCCGTGATGATTGATATACGACATTGTGTCTCATTATCATTCGTCTCTCACCACTGATTCAAGCGGGAAAGTCATCAGTATTTGCGGAGATTGGGTCGAGAGAGGGTGCTCGGATACTGGTTGACCTTCCAGGAGCCCATAAAGTAGTGGTTAAGTTTACTGATGGTCTGCTAGCCCTCAATGGCATAAAAATGACGCTAAATAGTCGATTAATCAATCGCATCGAAATATATGTATGCCATACTTCTATTCATAAAACAGAGATCTCGTTTTTCCCCTCCAAAATGCATTATAATCATATTATACATTAATCTACCCATCAATTTGTGTTAAAATTACTTATGTCTCTTTTCATGACAAAACTATTAATATATTGAACGTAGTAAAGTAGTAACCACCAATTATACTTTAAAGACAGAATGTTTTAACATTTGACCATAACTTGTTTAATTTGATCTGAAAACTCTTCTACTTGTAATGTTGAAACGGTCCTATTGTGTAAATATCCAGAAATAATCAATATCTTTGTTTCCTGGGTACTTTCCCTCTACAATATCCCCCCCCCCCCCCGCCCCCCGTTTTAATCCTTTAATGTTACCGCATGTATGAGTGTATGCATGCTGCTTTTCAAATAATATACGTTTTAATCAATCAACACCATAGATGTTGAAACGGTGAGGACAGTGTTAATTATACCAGAGATGCATGTATACCAATGTTAATATTAAGTGTCTGTTTTTTTTCCTTCTGTAAAACATCGATTTCGTTCGTGTCAAATGTGCATTCTTAGATCACAAAGAAAAAACTGTGTTCCCGTTAATTATCTGTAGACGTCATTTGTATCAATTACTGTGTATTCGTTTAAAGAATAATCGACGTGCAAATTGTCTTAGATATTTTACTCATAAGAGTAACTTACTTCAATGGCGGGTAGGTCGAATTTATCAAACATCCATATTACAATTCCATATGTGCATTATGTGAATTCATATCAATAGTAATTGAGTCGTAGGGAGTCTTACGTGGCCGAGTGTCTCAATATCATTTACCTGTCGCCGCTTAGGTCATAAGTTCGAGTCCCGTTCGCTTTATGTGATAAAGTTACTTGCGGACGGACAGTGATTCTACTCAGATTCATTCTGAGGTCTTCAAGTTCAAGTTAATTATTGGCGGGAGTTGACTACGTTCAAATACACCAATTAAACAGTGACGAAAGTTGACTACGTTCAGTTCACCAGGTTAAATATTGACGAGAAGTTGACTACGTTCAGTTCACAAAGTTAAATATTGTCAAAAAAGTGACTACGTTCAAGTACAAGAAGTTAAATTTGTCGAGAAGTTGACTGCGTTCAAGTACACCAATTAACAAAGTGTCGAGAAGTTGACTACGTTTAAGTACATCAAGTTAAATATTGACGAGAAGTTGACTACATTCAGTTCACTTAGTTAAATATTGTCGCGAAGTTGACTACGTTCAGTTCATCAAGTTAAATATTGTCGAGAAGTTGACTACATTCAGTTCATCAAGTAAACTATTGACGAGAAGTTGACAACGTTCAGTTCATCAAGTAAAATATTGACGAGAAGTTGACTACGTTCAGTTCACTAAGTAAAATATTGTCGAGAAGTTGACTACGTTCAGTTCACTTGGTTAGATATTGACGAGAAGTTGACTACATTCAGTTCATTAAGTTAAATATTGGCGAGAAGTTGACTACGTGCAAGTACAACAATCTAAATATTGTCGAGAAGTTTACTACGTTCAGTTCATCAAGTTAAATATTGACGAGAAGTTGACTACGTGCAAGTACAACAATCTAAATATTGCCATAAAGTTGACTATGTTCAGTTCACTAAGTTAAATATTGTCGAGAAGTTGACTACGTTCAGTTCATCAAGTTTAATAATGTCGAGAAGTTGACTACGTTTAAGCACACCAAGTTAACTACTGACGATAAGTTGACTTCGTTCAAGTACACCTAGTTAAATATTAACAATAAATTGTCTACGTTTAAGTACACCAAGTTATATACTGATGAGAAGCTGACTACAATCAGTTCACCAAGTTAACTACTGACGAGAAGTTGACTTCATTCAAGTACACCAAGTTAAATGTTTACAATAAATTGACAACATTCAAGTACACCAAGCTATATACTGACGAGACGTTGTGTATAAGTTAACTACTGGCGAGAGTTGACTATGTTCAAGTAGATGAAGTTAAATATTGACGAAAGGTTAACTACGTTCAAGTACACCAAGTTTAATATTGACGAGAAGTTGATTGCGTTCAAGTACACCAAGTTAAATATTGACGAGAAGTTGACTACGTTCAAGCACACCAAGTTAAATATTATCAAGAAGTAGTCTACGTTCAAGTATACCAAGTTAAATATTGTCAAGAAGCTAATTACGTTCAAGTACACAAAGTAAAATATTGACGAGAAGTTGACTACGTTCAAGTATTGTTGAGAAGTTGACCACGTTCAAGTACACCAAGTTACAAATTGTCGAGAAGTTGACCACGTTCAAGTATACCAAGTTACCAATTGTCGAGAAGTTGACCACGTTCAAGTATACCAAGTTACCTATTGTCGAGAAGTTGACCACGTTCAAGTACACAAAGTTAAATATTGACGAGAAGTTGACTACGTTCAAGTATTGTCGAGAAGTTGACCATGTTCAAGTACACCAAGTTACAAATTGTCGAGAAGTTGACCACGTTCAAGTATACCAAGTTACCAATTGTCGAGAAGTTGACCACGTTCAAGTATGCCAAATTAAATATTGTCGAGAAGTTTATTACGTTCAAGTATACCAAGTTAAATATTGTCGAGAAGTTTATTACATTCAAGTACACAAAGTTAAATATTGTCGAGAAGTTAACTACGTTCACGTACACCAAATTAAATAGTGACGTAAAGTTGACTGTGTTCAAGTATCCAAAGTTAAATATTGTCGAGAAGTAAAGTACGTTCAAGTATATCAAGTTAAATATTGTCGAGAAGTTGACTACGTTCAAGTACACCAAGTTAAATATTGACGAGGAGTTGACCACGTTCAAGTATACCAAGTTAAATATTGTCGAGAAGTTAAGTACGTTCAAGTACACTTCGAGCAAATTGGCCGCCATTTTGGACGCCATCTTGTTTATTTCAAAATGCTCAATGATGACATAATGTCATCCAATGTAAAATCAAATCACTAAGTATAGACTATCATTTTAGCAAAAAAATATTACTATACATTCTCATGTATGAATAATTTTATACCTAATAGTAATTTCCATCTAAAAATTGCCATCTTATTTGTTTCAAATGTTCAATAATGACAAAATATCATCACAGTTTGTCATTTTAACATCAAACACATACAAATGCTCTTAAGTATAAATAATGTCATACCCAATAGTAATTCTCATCCAAATATTGCATTGCGAGCAAATTGGCGGCCATTTTGGACGCCATCTTGTTTATTTCAAAATGCTCAATGATGACAAAATGTCATCCGACACAAAATCAAAGAACTAAATATAGACCTACTTTTTTAGCAAAAAAAAAAACTATACACTTTCATGCAAGGTTCAGTGAAAATACCCGGATTATCTGCCGGACTAGTTTACGCTTTCTATATATTACTAGTCATTTGTTTTTAACGTCACCGAAAACAGTGCAAACTTTAGTTACAAATATGTCTGTCAATTCAAATTACTATATAAAATGTTAAAATATAAGGATGCTTTCAATAGTTAGGCGTTAAGTTTGATTTTTTACAAGAAACTTTTTTCATACAGTATCATTGGTGATATGCGTCATTCGGCTAAACAGTAAGTTCAATTTAAACATTAGTCGAGTAACTTTTAACGAATTTTAATGACTAAATGTAGGAGTGCATAAGAATAAGATTTAGTATACTGCAATTTTGAAATTTGCGACCGTAATGATCGCAAATTTGTTTTTACGACATCACTTTTGGTGTCTCCGTTAAAAATATTTGCGTATATGAGTTTTTTAATGGTCGCAAATATTTTTAACGTGAAAACCGAAACACGAAATGTGAATATCAAACTAACTTCTGTCTACTCATGGGCTATATGTTTTAAAAGTTGTAACTTTAAACCGTTAATCCTTAAAATTAACCTATTGTTACAACCGAGCGGTCCGATTATCAAGTGCTGTTAGAATAATGTTTGTCAGGATGACACTGCTTATAAATTTATACTGGTAGGGTTAAAATAACTAAAACACAGGCTGCAGATTATAGATGATTTACCTCTTTCGACGATAGTATGATCCAAGACCTAGGATTTGTTTAGTATGTGTAACTGTTTTAGGTACGGGTCATTCCTTAACTTTCACCATATTACTTAGATTGGGTTTCATACCCTCGGATGAAATAATATGACCTAGAAACTTCACACTTGTCTGGAGCAACTGGCATTTTTCTGGTTTTAACTTAAGGTTTGCTTCTTCACTCTGTCAACATGTTCGTTAAACGTAGACCCGAAAACTATAATGTCGTCCAAATAAATTAAACAAGTGTGCCATTGTAACTCTTGAAGTACGATTTCCATAACTCTTTGAAAGGTGGCGGGACTATTCACACCCATTGGCATAGTCATATATTCTAGCAGGCCATATTATTGTACAAAAGGCGGTCTTTCAAATATCAGATTTTTATATCGGAATTTGATGGAATCCGCTTGTGAGATCAAAAGTTGAAATAAACTTTGCACCACCTACAGTGTCAAGACAGTCATTTACTCTTGGAAGTGGAAAGCATCTTTCTTTGTTACCGTGTTTAGCCGGCGATAGTCGACACAGGGACGATTTTTTCCGGATGTTTTTCTTACTTAACAAATTGGGCTAGCCCATGGGGAGGTACTTTTACGGATAACACCTTGTTGTTGCATTTGTTTAATGACAGCTTCGTCTTCTGCTGCAAAAGCTAAAGGGACAGGTCGGGGTGAAGTTTAATAGGTTTTGATCACCTACATCAGTAGATTGTTCTGCGACAGTAGTATGACCTAAATCAACTCGTCTTTTGAAAACGTATTCTGAAATTTGCTAAGAATGTTGACTATCCTTTGTGTTTCCTTTGTGTCAGTTTTTCTTTTTTAAACTGATTGTAAGAGTACTTTCAAATGTTCTGGGACTTTTTCAGACGTTACCACTTGTCTGATTTTTGTGGTTAGCTTATTTGTATGTTTCTTTGAACGACTTCTATTTGAATCCTCCGTACTTGACCGGTATTTTCAATTTCAGTTTCGTCTTCTCTTTTTGTTCAGCTATTGTAGTAATACCATCAAATAGCTTTGTCGTACCAATGGCCGTATCTTGGTTTATGGACATCTCACTTGACAAATGGTTCATGATCCTAACCTTATTTGTGACTTTTGTTTTCAAATCTCTCAAGCTTGCTGCTATTATTACTTGATATTTGTCTAGAAACTCAACATTTGGCTCTTTCAAAATTGCAGATTCTGGACAAGCATCGTCACCTTCAGATCTATCACCAAACACATCGATTATGTGCTCACAGTGTCCCGGAATGACAAAATGGTCAGCAGATCTAGCTTTCCGTATACTTGATGGTGCACCAACTTGAATGATTGGTATCGAGCCATTCTTGAATTGAATTAGCCGTTTAGAAAACAGCAGGTCGGTGGGTCCTTCTTGGTCATTTTGGTGTATGTCCGCTCCCAAAAGTCCGTCATCTTCAATGTGTGCGACTATAACCTCTCTCTTTAAGTGTAACGGACCCAGGGTTAAAGAATATAATGTTGTTCCCGAATGCTTTAAAGGATGTCCAGAGGCTCCAGTTAATTTGGTAGTCATTTGTAGGGTGGGCCTTTTATCTACAGGAACAGTTAAATATGCGTTCGGATATGATAGTTTTAGTGGCACCAGTATCTACCGTAAAAAACTATATCAACCCCTTCAATATTGCTTCAACATAGGTGCCTTCCATTCTGACAACGCGTTGAGCAACATGTGCATAGCCGGAGTTAATAATTCGAGATGACGAGGTTAAAGCAGTTGTATCTTTTTGGATAATGGATTCAGAGGGAAAAGTTTCTTTTGTAGTTGGCACTTCTTTTATGATACGCTCATTTGTAGAAGTAATGGACAAGGGGGTTGTCTTATGTTTACGACACAAATCGCCGCCACTAGTACTTGACTGGTTAGCTGTGTCATAAGATAGGGTGAGTATTGGCGGTATTTTTTTTTTACATTTACTGGGTTCTTTAGAAGAAGATATGGCTACGGGAATGCAGGTTTGTACAGGGAACATTTCTTTTGTGAGAGGTAATTTTTTTATTTTTCTGATCAATCAATTTGTAACGTTATCTAACATAATAACATAATCAGATGATTTAAGGCCATGTGAGATAACATGTAACAGGCTTTGACCGGTTTGACTATCGACCGCCCCTCGGTCTACAGGACCGGTCCGTTGTAGTTTAACGACACATTGGATCTCTACTGCGACTGATTTTGATCTGCAAATTTGTAACTGTTGGAACGACCTTGAGCGTATGATGCAGGGGCAGATTTATAACTTGGACGTTCGGGGCAATCACGTTTCATGTGACCAAAATTCAGACATGAATAGCATTGTACATGTGCTAAGCGATCATTATTTCCAGAATATTTTTGGGGTGGATTTACATTCGGACCCGGGTAAGACAGTATTTTTTTCCAGCTGTGCCAATCTGTGAAACATGAATTTTCACGCTGTTCAGTATTTTCATTCTTTTTCAAGGGAACAGATACACGAGCAGAGACATTCGACACTTTACGGACACTGTAATTACTCGGTCTACCGGAAAAACGAGATCGAATTTTGTAGCCTTTTGAACGTGAACGTCCATTATCATTTCATCATCGGAACTATCATCGGAAAATTTCACAGTCCTGTTATTTGCGTCATGACTGTCCGACTTCAAATGGGTGGAGCTGCGTCTGGCTTCCATATAATTAATAACGTGATGCACGGCGTCTTCTATTGATGACGGTTCCTTGTTGTACTCCACATTAAATCTCACCTCGTCATCGCGGAGACCTTGCAAGAAACGCTGAAGTAACAACTGACGCCTCATTCCAGGATTTCTATCTACATATGCCTTGTCATATAAACGTTTAAGATGCAAAATCTTCAACGTTTTCACTATGTTTTTGGGATCGTTTGTTAAACTGAGTCATATACATCTTGTGAGTTTCTATAGTCAGAAACCTACTGTCAAATTCAGCAACCAAGCGTCGATAATCACACAAATAATCTGATGATATTTCATCCAACACGTATTGAGCTGCCGTACCATCTAATCATTGAGTCTTCGGGTTTCATCCCATTTACACCAGTTTGCTATTGCTGTAAAACGATTATACCACACTTTCCAACTTTCATTTGTATTCCCCGTTAAAGCGGGAAGTTTTATATTTCTTTCTTGTGGCCTTGTTTCTTTATTTTCAATTTGTTTAGATAATGACGCGTGCTCTCGACCAACAGTACCAGGTAAGTAATCCTGAGTGGTTGGTACATCAAGACCAGAGTCACTTGAAGTGGACGGTATGTAGGTGTAGCTCAGCATTGGGATTGAACTTCTAAGGTTATTGGAAGAAATAGAAAGTCGGCTTAGGTCGTTGTTGCTTGGGCATGACATTGAACTATAGCCTTGAAGGGAATGATTTGGCTGATAATTGGACGAAATGCATGCAGTTGACATATTGGCTTGTGCAAATCCATTATTTCCGCACAGAGATTGGATACCCTGGTTAGATATAGGTTGGACTACCTGAGAAGAACACGATTCAGCTGGAATAGGATTAGACGATCCTATAGTGTTTTGATAATGAGGCAGGCTCATACTTGTGAACGGGGGCATAATAGATCCGACGGTTACCGTAGCTGAAACCCTATTTTACTGTGTACTTATCTACGTATCTACCGGTGCATGAAAACTATCTCTAAATCCTATATTAGCCTTCGTTTGCTCTTGGGCCTGTGTTATTTTAACAGACATCTCCTTTATGCAATCATGCATTATTTTGAAATCTTCAGGCAGCTGGGTATGGTCTAGCCATATTTCTTGTACAAGAGAATCGTGCCTATTCTCTTGCATAACTGTACTGTGTTTGATCTCTTTAGTAAGTACGTAAAAACTTTCTTGTACTATAGTGCTGTTCTGTTTCATTACTGTCACAAATGCGTGTAAGGTGAAACATAATTGCTGCAAATTGTCTTGATTATGACCCCCCCCCCCCCCCCTCCAACAGAGGTTGGCGTACTCGATTCGTTATCGATATGCGGCGGTATTACGGTTTCTGCCGGCGCGGATCCACAGGTAGGCGCAGATTCTAGATCTGCCTGCGTCGATATTACGTTTGGCGAGATATGGTGGTTAGTAACTGAACTTGGCATAGATAGGAAACCATGTTCATCAATGTAGTTGCTTTTGTTTTCGTGTCGTCCAAACACCGGGTAGGCTTCGTACCGACATATCACTTTCGTCCCCACTACCAGTCGGCCTACTTCACCTATAACGCGTGTTTCTATTTGGCTGCATTATTTCTACATCCGTTTCTGACTCTGAGGAGAAGTTTCTATTGGGACGAACTACCCCATTTTGTTTTTCATTTGTATTTTTAGGTTTGAAATAATGTGTCTCTGGAAAGGCAACGAGAGCACAAAATTCCACTACTGACACCAAAAATACGTTACAACCGAGCGGCCCGATTATCCAGTGCTGTTAGAATAATGTTTGTCAGGATGACACTGCTTATCAATTTATACTGGTAGGGTTAAAATAACTAAAACACAGACTGCAGATTATAGATGATTTATCCTGTCTTGCAATTTCTTTCAGTAGAATATAGACACAGTGGGTAAATGTAATAGGTCTATGTTCCTGGACTTTTAATACATTAGTGAATACGTTTATTGATATAGATTATGCTTGTTTTGTACGTGGGATGAACTATAAATAAACCCAGTATTGCACCTCTATACGGTGATACGCTTCAAAAGTTCCTCAAAACGTCTAAATGTCCTAACCGTTTTGATCAAAGTTCCAAAAGTCGTCGAAGTTCGAAAAGTTCCAAAACGTTCTCAAAGATCTGAAGTTTCTCAAATTTCTCAAAAGTCCAAGTGACATAAAATCGGCTGTTTATATACCCATCCCGACAAGGAATTGTCCGAATCCCAACCAACTGACAGATTCTTGTAGGGACCAAACATGTTTGTTTGGCACCCGACAAGTAACCGTTAGTTAGTGACAAAGTCAGTTGGAAGAATAACAAAATTTTGTCGGTTGAAAACATCCGATGGTTTCCTGTATCGAATAATTACAAAATAAATACATACATTAACTTACAATGTTCCAAGAATAAATAATGTTTTAATTTGTGAAAACTGTTTATGATGAAAAACTGTCCGATGAATTGAACTGTGACAATCTAAATATAGAAATACACAAAATAGCTCTCCTTGAAGGAAGTTATTTATATTGCAAACTGTAAATAGGCTGTCTGCTTTCTCAGATAAATATGACTAAATTTTAGTAATAAAGTGCCTTAAAATGACTTTTGATAATGAACAATCAATGGATAAAGTTCTCTACAATACATAATCATCAATATGTAGACAAAATGAGCTGATTTATAACATGTAAGATGAATTACAGACAGATAAACATGTGAGTAAAATGCATCAAAGTTTCAACCAAGTTGTAACGCTGACCTTTATCATCAACTGTAACTGTTATCATAAGCAGTAAATGGTCTTTATGAAAAAAATACTACTGTATAAATAATGCCTTTAAAACACATGAGCTTGGAGCTTAGAGCTTAGAGAAGTATTTAACAATATGAAGCTATGATATAATTACTAAAATAATTTGTCTAAACAATGCAACTAGGGCTTACATTACACTATCATTTGGAAGTTGTCATTACTTTTCTACTGTAAGCGGTATAATTAAATATACATTCCATGCAACAATCATTCAAAGTTTACTATGGCTTAGTATAAAAGGTAAGCAATTAAACTATGATTTAGACTTTACCGTCAAATCAGTTTTGTACATTTATTAGACTGAATAACATTCTCAAATACCATTAACAAAACAAGCGTTCAATTATACACATATTTAAGTCGCATATTGACACTGTCATGCTACTGTGCTATATATTAATTTCGTAACAAATTATCCTGCCAAATTACCGATTTATTGCTCATATGTATATAGCAGACTTCAGTACAAGTGTTTAATATCACCTTCAGTGGTTGGCTTATACCGTATATAAGTATATCTTTTAAACACGGCACATACTTGTTCCACCTTGTTTGTCACTCTACATTTATACTTTTTAGCTATATTGTTGTTGTGTGGTGTGTAGCGTTTTCATTTATTTAGAGCAGAGTCGAACCAACGTTTCTCCTTCAGTTTCCGAGCTTCTTCTTCCGCCTCTTTAGCCAGCCTGGCAATATGTTCTTCGTGTTTCTGTAACAAAATACTACTACTAATAATAATAATAACGATAATAATGATGATGATTGTGATGATTATTACTATCATTATAATAATAGTTACAGCAATACTAGTAATAATAATAATGATGATGATGATGATGATGATGATGATGATGACGACGATGATGGTGATGATAATAATAATGATGATGATAATGATGATGAATATAATACTGCTTATAATACTAGTAATAATGATGATGATAACAATAATAATGTGGAAACATAGTTGCAATAATTTCAAATCTTCCCGTGCTATTCTACTTAATCATAAGTTAGACTGATTCGAAGTCAACTTTTCTTCTCTAGCGGCTCTTGTTTTTAGCAACATTCTTCATGTGCACCTGTGTATGCCATTTATATAAATTATTCGAGCATATTCATTTCAGCAAGCTATTGATAACATTCAGCGGTGAGAATGCCAGTAAGACGTAATGTCCTATATTAATCATCACGGTGACTGTGGTCGGGCGAAGGTTCGAACCCACGATCCCTGGTATGTTAATCAGACATGCTACCGATTGAGCTTACACGGACCGAAATTCGTAGTAACTGATTTTCATTTTGTTCTTTACCTTAATGGCAAGTTTAAACATCGACTAAACAATTATAACACAATTTGATTTAACACTTCCTGATTAAAACCACTCTGTTCAAACACATTTACAAACATTTATAGCTGAAAACTTGACAGTGGTTTCACTGTTATCTTATCTATATCAGTTGTTTTGTAATATCAATCTTGTAACAAGAGATGTTTTTAATTATACCTTTCTCTTTTCCTCTGCTATTCTCTGCTTTTCTTGAATTTCATTTAAATATGACGACCTCTTTGATGATTCACTTTGGAGTTTCTTTTGTGTTATTGCTGGCATGTTATTCATGCTTTTGGCATCCCCGATCCCAGTTACGTTGCTATCTGCCACAGGCTTGTCCTGATCAGAGAGGTTAGACCGGTGTTTGCTATCTGCCACAGGCGTGTCCTGATCAGAGAGGTTAGACCGGTGTTTGCTATCTTCACTGTTATAAAATGATTGGTAAATAAAACAAAGTGATGACAAATAAAGATATTGTAACACATGTTCTAGCTTCATGCAGTTTAATTAAGTTCTGACTTTTGCGAATGGGGTGTAATGCCTTTATCAACATAAAACAATTTATAAATAGTAAACAATTTAATTGGTTAAAAAAAATCCAATGCATCTGAGTTTGTCTTTTACAAAGTAACCAGCAAACTTTCTCACATAGTTTTGGAACGGGATGGGCTTAGCAGACAAGTATTTTACAATTTATCTATCCCGATGCATTCATGTGTTTAACGAGTAATAGATCAATCTAGATAAAATGTCAAGTTCAAGGATATGACCTTCGCGGGTCGGCAGCTCGAGCCCACGAACCGACGATCCTGGGTACGCTGTTCTGTTACTAAACTGGTTGCTTCACAATATTGCAATACTATTTTTAATCCACAGTCAATACTGTAGTTATAATCTTATAAATTCATATATAAAATAGTCCACTTTCCATCTAGTATACATTCACCAAATTTATTTTAACCGAGGTATTAAAAATAGCATATTGTTACTCAGTTTTTGATCAACACATCGAGCGTCATGTGTATAAGTGTAAAAAAGTGTTTCACAATCAAAGTAAATTAAGTGTAATAATTACATATATAATATTTAACCCGGGATGGACATTAACTGTAAATCATGAGCTGAAAGGAAATCGAACTATAAAGGACGACGTGAGATATTGTGCAAATTACTTATCGGCGAAATTATTCTAAATTACATTTTATATGCCTTTGCTATAAAGCTTATCGACAAAACGATTATATGTTCAGTTAGAAGAAGAATAAAAACAAAATATAAATCTCGAATAATCTTAACTTACGCATGAGCTGACGTTCTATTCATTTTGTCTACTCCCTTTTTTATTAATTTAATGTATGTGTTACACCTATTTCTTTTACAGAATATGATGATACGCGACTTTCTCGGCCATTTTCTTTGTTATTTTTAAAACTACTGCTATTACGATTAAACGGAAGTTTACATACATTGGTGAGCAACGGTGGTATAGTGAATATTGCCTTTACTAATCAATCCCTTTTAAATGGAAAAGGAGATTAATCTAACCAAAAAAGTAAATATTCAACGACATTTACGTAAAGGAATATAGAAGAAGTCGTTAATTCCTATGTAAAATGAAAGTAATTATAATCGTTCCAAATTGATATCATGAAAATCTAATAAACCTCCTTAAAACGGCTTTTCACACAGGGGTCGTGGGCCCGATTTTAGATTAGAAAATTGAAGGCGCAAGGTGGATAATATCACAGACACATAAGTACTTGGGGGAGAACGATACTGCTACAGACTATTCCTTGTATCATATTATGTGTTTGTGTTAGGACAACAAACATATGACTGTTCACAATGGTGAATGAAAACTTTGGAGTACCGTAAATAAGCGTAGTGCTTCCAGGTTTGATAAATCTCATAATCGCTGACCTACATGCATTTCTCAACAATAACAACAACAACGACAACAACAATTGCATTGGCGTCTTCTTCTTAGTGAAAATGCAGTCAGAAAAATATAAAAGAATGTAATTTATCCAAGAGTTAGTCTAACTACACAAATTGCACTGCGATCCGTTATACCGCGACACTGATGTAATGTGTTTTATGTCTCACACCACTATTACATTTCCCATAGAGCTCCAGTGTAATATTTATGTCCAAAACACAATGAAAAATCTGCAGTATATGTCTGGGCTTAAATTATTAACTGGAATAAGATCTGCAGTAATAAAGAAAAAAAGTATACACTAGCACGTTTTTTTTTAAATTCAAGCTTTTGTGATACCTATCAATTTCCAGAGTAATAATATGTCAACTATCCGCAAACGATGCGTTCGAACCTACACATCTAGAATGACACAGAATTGCCCAGAAATTTGGTATCAGCATCAAATTTTCAGTAGCGATTTCTGAAGTACTGGTCATTTGACACATGGTAAAAATAAACCACTGCTATACATTGCCCTGAAAAAAGAAGAAAAAAGACAACTAACTACCTCCTTGATCTGTTCGGCGTACTCAAGGGAGGTAATAGTGATGTGAGTAGTTAATTTAACATGGTTTGAAAAGTTAAGGTAAACACAAGTAATAAAAGCACAATTTTGAGTTTTCACCGGGTGATGACAAAGATAAGTCTAATTTAATATTGTCTAGAAATCCTTCTGGCTTCACGACCATTAAACTCGCCAAATGTTTTCCAAAAAAGTTTTTTTTTATTATTTAAATAAATCTGAAGTCAGTTCCAATTAATTTTCATATTTTGAGTCTAAGGTACTAATTTTATTATGATGATGGTAAAAATATCATGGTAACTTTCATTATATTTTATTGTTCCAAGTTAATTTATGTGTACCATTTCTTATTTATATAAAATATGTCAAGCTGTTTTTCCATATATCTTGTTATTACATCCTGTGATCTTATCAGCATGAAAGTAGAATCGAGGCCCTACCAGGGGTGGGGGTTTCCTGTTCCATGGATCTCTTAAAGTAATGACCATTGTTTCTTAGATCTACAAAAGTATCTACCATAGTTCCTTAAAAGTATTTCCCCAGATCTATAAAATTAGGTGTTTGATTCCTGGATCTCTAAAAGTAATGACCAATGTTCACCAGATCCCTAAAAATAATTTGCTAGGCACCCCAGATCTCCAAAACCCCTGGGAGGGCTTCATATAGTCTGCATACATACATCTATCATTGGGAAACTCTATTGAAGAATACGAGGATCTTTATCTTAATAAACATCGCCTTTTCGATTAAGGTCTAGTTTAAACATATTTTATTCACAAATAGTATACAATTACATTGAAAATATCACATATTAGTTAACACATGTGTATACAATTATGAAAGGGATTCAGAAGAAAGCTTACAGCTTTTGTGAATCTGTTTAAGGTCTCACTCCACAGTTGAATTTTGTTCTTTGTTCTATATAAAATATGGTCTTGGATTTCCACCTTAAAAATCTACGTAAATTTATTTTTAAATTATTTGTGTTTCATAGCATTAATGTATCCTCAAATAAAAATGCACAATTACTGGTAGGTTGACCAGCTTTTTTTAATGAGGGTGCAGTGACATCCTGAGTTTTTTTTTAATAAAGAAGTACTCAAATGCTCATAAATACATGCATACGTTGAAATCCTATAGAAATCGTGTCAGCATTTGCTCTATTTATCTGCAGCAAGAAATAATAACCACTATGAACCATTTGGAAAATATTTCAAAACCAAATTACATAGGAATTTTTTTAAGCGTAAGAATCATGCTATCGTGGGAAAAAACCAAATTACATAGGAATTTTTTTAAGCGTAAGAATCATGCTATCGTGGGAAAAAGGGGCGTAACTGTGTAGTGAGACGTGAAAAAAATCCATAAGTGCTGCCGTTGTTATTGATAGCGGCATCATTTTAAACTTTAAAGATTTCGCGTTGAGCCCCGTTTAAAAAGTTATCTATAAATGTGTACACAAGAAACATACAGAGTTTATTTTTGTACATGTACAACCCTTGTATAGTTTTTTAACTTGTCTTAACAACACAGTTCTTCTTTATTTTTAACTTGACTATTCTTTGTGTAATGGTTATAATGAAATTAAACATCAAAACTATTTTGTCATATATTTTTGTTCTTAAAAAGAACAGTTTCTAACAGAGTGATAGAATTAAACAAAGACGTTTCACTACAGTGTATTAAAAATGTAAGCTTTGCCATGTCGGCGCTCACAAGGGTAAGTATTTACCACTATTAAAGTGAAAAAAGAATTATCGATAAGTTTATCGACCAGGGCCAGGTTGCCACATTAAGGTGATTTTTTAATTATGGTAATTTGAATTTAATACATTCAAGGAAACACTTTATTGGCAATTGTTACAAAATACCCCCCTACTTCTATAACCCGATACAATTGATATGAAAACTGGATTTTAAAAGATAACGAATAAACAATATTTAACTCAACTGAGTTTTTAACTAACAGAGGTTTAAACAACTCAGCCCAGGTATCTGGGTGCACTAATCAAAGCAGACGTGACATCAGCATAGGTACATAAGATAGTATTATCTTCCGTCTGAAGGGAACACCACAAAATGAAACAGGAACGTTTGGGACAATAACATGTGTTTTAGAGCAAAATTCACGTTAGTATGTTCAAGGTCACCTTTGTAGGGGTATATATATTGTCCAAACGCACTTCTTATATTGTTATCATGTGACATTATCATCTCAGGAGTTCATTGTAAGGTGAGATATTATTGAAAACTAATCCGAGTATTAGAGAAATAATTTGAATGTTTTATGATCAACATTAAAGCCATCAATTTCAGTTAATCTCTTATGTTTGACATATAACCACACTTCTTATTTTAAGAGTAGAGCTCGAATCGTATAAATGTGTTTATTTTATCTTGTTCTTCCTTGTGAGTGTAATATATGACGCGTAAAAATGTGTATGCAAATATACCTGGTATGTATATATTGTAAATAACAGCAAAAAGTGAGTCGACAGAAAAGTAAAAAAATACATTTATTCTGATCGTCTGTGTATATGCATATATCTACAACAATTTTGATTGATTAAATGGGCTTTAACTCCTTTTTAAAACGTGTTAGGCTACATGTATATTTGGAATCATGTTTAAATATCAGAATAACACACTTTGTACACTTTCTTTCCAGTCCTCGCAATCCTTACACTGAATTGAGTTCGAATCCAATAACTCTTCAGTAGAAAGCTCCGTACCAGACCACTGGAATTGCCTTCACATTTAAAAAGGTTATTTATAAAATGTTTTAACAACAATTACACGTTGTCTGCTGCATAATTACTGTCGTTTATTGTATGGGAAGTTGTCTTTATTGTTTATATTTATTTTTTATTAAACTTGTTTTGGGAGTGCTCTTAGAAAAGTATAAAGTAAGAACTTTTATATAACAAGGCGACTGTTTAAAACAGTTTTTATTTTTATTATCATTTGATAGGGTTTAATATATTAACCATAACTTTGGTTTATTGTTTTGTTTGTAGTTTAATTACTTAAACTAGTAAACGTTTAAGCATTCCCCCAATGACCCTAACAATATATTTCCAGTAGTTTTGTCATATGCAATAGACATTGACCATGCTCCGTCCTGCCCAAGTCCCAGCAATGTTGGAATCTTCATGCCTTCCCCAGTTATATGCTTGATACAGCCTCTCCCATAAATCAACACGAATCCATCTGTGTCGATTGCTAAGCTGTATGGTTTGTTTAAAATTTCATCCTTGTAAATAAACATGACCTTTCCTCCATGGTCAAACAGGTGACAGTTTCCTTGCTATAGTATGACACGTAGATCAGGTTGCTACCGACGTTGACTGCAATATAGTGTGGATATTTAAATAACTGTTCACCATTACCATCAGTAATGATCTTCTTCAATACTAGTCCTGATAGATCCAGTATCTGATCCTCACCAGGTTAACCGATAATCATCTTATTCTGATAGGCAGCTATTCCCCTACAATAATCACTTATCGCTATCAAAGTATCAACTTTATCATTCCTGCTGGTAACGGTTTGAAATTGAATCTTTCTTTCGTCTGGAAGAGTTACAGCCAGCCGACCGCTACTGACCTCCTCTGTTATGTCCCAGGATTAATGTTGAAGTCTGATTTCTGTGGTAAGGTTGTAACTTGTATCAACAAGTATGACCGATTCGTTGTTATTGTCCACATCAGCAACTCTTCCATCAGACAAAACCTCCGCTCCTGTTATGTGAGGAGTTTCTATATTGCCCTCGGTAGAGATATTTATACCGTTTAACTGTTCTACAATTTTCTTAAATTTGAATAAGGTTCCAAATGTTTTAATTACTTAAACACATAGAAGTTCGGGGTTTTCTGTACATTAATCAATATGTCGTTTTCTCAAGGCAAATGTTATGGATTTTACATCTGTTGCAAGAGTTTTCATCAAAACAAGACTTTGAATGTCAGAAATGTGTTTGGATTTCAACTCAATTTGCATTGCTACTATTTTGTTAATCTCGTTTTCACATTGTTTTCTGGAGCTATTCAGGTCATCTAAGAGGGTTTTTTTGACAAATTTGTCTTTTTCAAATAACATCTTCTGCATAAAGTCCCTTATGTGGTTGATTAAGTCCTCACCAAGCTTCATGACCTTGTCTGTGTAAGCTTCACTTTCGCTTTCAACTTCAGCTATTGATTTATATGTCAGTTCTCTTGTCGTTCGAGCTTCCTTTTGCAATGTATCTATTTGCTCGAGTAGTTGACAGTATTCGACTGATTTTACAATTCCCTTGGCCAGTTCATGAATGTAGCGCAACCCATAGGTTATGTGTCTTACAGTTATGCACTCACTGCAACCAAATTCATTGTGAGTCTTACAGTAGTACTCCAGCAATTTCCCAGGGTGCTCTGAACATAATTCGGTACATACGTGCATATCCTTGGGTTATTGTACGGACTTAAAGTTGACGTCTTTGAGAACGGCATTTTTGTCTTGAATAACATGGTCCCTTGTTGCCCTAAGCTTCCTATCGTACTTAACACAGCTTCCGCATAGGTAGTCGCAACACTTGACACAGAATCCACAACCTCAACACAAGTCAAAGTTTTCTGCCGATGCACATAGTTCACTACCGGAGAGCGGTGTCCCCTTTTTACCTGATACTGCAAAATCACTCATTATATTACACACACGTTCTTTTCAGTCACGTTATTATCATTACGCGAAAATCATTTCATAATCCTCAAATCGATTCACATTACATGTTGTATATCACTTCCTTGTTAAACTGTTCAAGTCTCAAATTACCGGTAGTCTACATAATACATTTTTACCCGTCTAAATGCTCGACACATAACAGGTATTCTTGTCATATTGATCGAGGTTAATATTTCAAATTATTTCATGTGTCGCGTGTCAAGGTCAAAGTATACTGAATTTATTTTCAATAAACTAAAGGTAGTGTGATAGGAAAGAAAATATAGCTGTTTGAAAAATATATTAATGATAAAATGAATGTAAAGCATCTAATTATAATTTTTAATTAAATTATGAATAATTTTCAACTGCATTCCATGGCGAAACAAATTTAGTTCGAGTGGTAAAATCAGAACGGAATTCCAATTCTAAAAAAATAGTACTTTCGCTAACTGTCCAGTGCCTTCCCATTCACAGTGTTTTAGGATTTCCAAGATACTGAGGGATACTACCACCTTCTCACTCGGTGATACTAAGATACTTCAATATGTACTGAAGAGATGTCTATGATGTCTATATAGATATATAATAAATCATATCGTTATATCGTTGCCCTGCGCCTCCATTTCAGATGCTTCTTTCTCCACTTTCTCCCAGATCAGATGTCGCATGATAATCCACAGATTATAAGGAAATCATTTACAAAGCTGTTACTAGATATTTGATTTGTATACACGATAACTGGAGATCTGACGTAAATAGGATATTTACATAACATTCACTCGTCAGTGAACCGTGTCACAAGTCAGCAGTTTGGGTTACACTTCTCGTGGAGTAGCTGCAAAGGTTGAGAAGGCGATATTTTTGTCTGTAGAGATCGGAAATGATATTGAGGCATGAAATGATGAGATGGAAATCAAACCCGCGACCTTCAGCTTGAATCAAGAATGATAAATGATACACAATTCATATTTCTTTTTATCGTACGTGTATTGCATTAATAAGATCAATTATATATAAAATTAGATGTTTAAAATCATTTGTATTGTTTCCAGTCTAATTTTGCAAAATACTTTCATTTTAATTTCGTATATCATAAAAATTATATTCATATTATTCGATTTCATTGAATGATATTATTATATATGGTATTCCTGAAGAGGTACAACATCATGGACAAGTTATATATGTGGTATTGTTATTCTCTTACATTATAACACAATTATTAAGCGTAAAGGGGTTATATTGGCAAACTACACATTCAAACTGCAAATGGAAACTTTCCATATAATGTTTTGTGCATCAAATAGCGTGTGTATATCGAATCAATGCCATATTTAGCATATTATTAGTAAGAATTATAAATTAACACTAAACAAACTACATTTATCTCCGTAAACATTCCAAACATAGGTTTACATTTCCGAAAATATCCGTGCACGCGACTGATCAATCGTAAACTATATGCATTTGTACAATATTGTTTACAACGTCGCAGTTAACTATGGTTCATTCAAAGTGGAAATGTTAGCAAATCAAATGTTTTTGTTTCTGAAAATCAACGTATATAATAAAGCGGCAACATTATTGGTATACCTTGAATTCATAAATAAATAAGTTTTATGTATATCTTTATTTCTTTGTTTTTGCAATGTTAATTTATGACACCATATTGAGAATTAAATGACAATATGCTCCCTTAAGTTTACTTAGCATCTGTGGTCAAAGGGAAACAACCTCGCTTGGAATATCACTAACGTGTGAGACAGCTCGCGGTGACAAACTTTTCTCCACCTTGGATTCAATTTTGTTGTTAGTTGAATAACGTACTTGATCATAATAAACAGGGAGGGAGACACTCAAAGATGACACTAGACAATGTTACGGTTAAGATGCCAAAAGTAATTGCTGATGTGAAAAGCATGGTGGTGGGCAGGCGTGTTGCAATCTGTTATATTGTCGATTTGTTTATTATTGGAATGCGACGTTATGCGCGAGATGGGTTACTCAATATCTGATGCCAAATAAGTAGAGGGTAATGGTGCACAAATGCCAAGAACTTCTCGATGAATATGAATAGGAAGAAGATCAGTTCACGAATAAGGTAACTACTACTGACGAAACTTTCGTGCATTTTTTCCAGCCAGAGAGAAAGCAGCACAGCTCTTTCTGGAAGCATCCAAGTTTTCCCTCCCCTGAAAAATTTTATACTTTCTAAGTTAAGGTAATGTCCATCATTTTCTGTGATGTAAGAGGAACTGTCCTAAATCACACCGTGTCGAACAAAACGACAGTCAATGGTGAATGTAATTCCAATTTACTTTCAAATCGCACAGACCTCTACATGTCTGGGTATACTTTACACCAAGACAATGCACCTGCGTACATTTACCACAGCCTAATACACCACATATAGATAAGGCATAGGATCCCTTCCTCACCCGGCTGCTCACTTGTTTCGCACGTAGACTGACCGATGTAGGAAGTGCATTCACTCGAGTTTCGATATCTTGAAAATGAACAGGTTTTGAAGTAAACATTTTTTTTTTTTTTTTTTTGTTTTGTTTTGTTTTTTTTTGGGGGGGGGGGGGGGGTGGGGGTGAATATATTGTAAAAGAAACTGAATTAATATTCACCCCTCGTTTATACTTGTAATTAAAATAGCTATATAAATGTAATGTCTTGCTTAATAAACAACTAAAATCCATTTAAAATAATCGCAGGCATAATCACATGCAAACGGATATACTGACTAACACACATTGTACATTATATACACATGTAGTACAGTATTTATTTTCCTAGGGGCTTTCCTATTCGTGTGCACATTGTGTTTTTTAATAATTTAAATTACAGTTTCAAAATTTCAAAGTTTGTTAGCACCTCAACTCGGCAAGACATTTGCCTTTGACCAATTACCATAGTTACAGAAATATGGCAAAGACAATAATATACAGTTAAGTACAAAGCAAATAAATAGATGATAGAAGTAGAAGTATTAATTAAGAAACAGTTTCAGGAGTTGTCTAATGGTTAAAGCTTCTTTAATGAACTTTGAAAGTTTAAACATCTTTTTTGGTTGACATAAAAGTATTGCATTTGTGTATGATATATGACCTAAATATGTTTTCCTTATATCAGTTTACTTTGTACAACACAAGATGAAATGGTATTCGGACCCAAATACATTTTGATTACACAATTTATATAAACGATTTTCTCTATCGATTCCATCAAATCTACCAAACTCGATTTCTAATTAGTGTGAACTTAACCCAAGATATCAAAATTGTTTTCGCAATGCACCATTATCTACTTTATCGATATAATCTTCCTACCAAAAGGAGGTATTAAATTTTGTTTGATAAACAAGTTTAGACATATTATGTATACAATCATTTCATTCGTGCATGAAATGGTTACCTAGTCGTCCCTTTAATAAGGGCAAATAGTTCATATTAAAATTAATTTAGTACATTTGGGAACCAAAGAGTTCAATTATTGAGTTAAAGCTTTTTGCCCAACAGCTACTATTTATATTTTCACATTGATCTATATACATTGTATGTAAAGGTGAGTTAATATTTTTCATAATTTTAACCAGAACTTTATCGACCGTTCCATACTTATAATTGATAATGGAAGTCAAACTGTATACAAACTGTCCGTATCCACTTATAATTCAGTCCAAAAGAACAAATAATGTAAATAACTAGTAAACAATACAAACGATTTCCTTTCAAACAAATATCAAACATGTACAAGTAATAAGAACAATCATGTCTGAGATTGTAAAACAAAATCACAATTCAATTCTTTTATTTAACATAAACATCATACAATGTTCATCGCCTTTAAAATTCAAATTAGACGGTTATATAATGAGAAGACATATATATATCAGTATGTTTTTGCATGTTATTAATACACATTGTAGTCGATATATTCCAAGTTGTGTAAATAAATGATGAACTGTTTATGTTCAAGTTGTTTACAATAAAATTCTGTTCTGTAATAAAACAATTTAAGTGTGACTGCTATATGTTTACTCATTTTCTTGAAAATGTTTGAGTAAAGTTGCTATGTCGTAAATATATATATATACTCAAGAGATGTTCAGAGTATCAACAAAAGATTACCGTCATAAACTAGTATGGCCGTCCGACTTGTTTTGGTAAAGTTGCTTTGTCGTAAATATATATATACTCAAGAGATGTTCAGAGTATCAACAAAATATTACCGTCATAAACTATTATGGCCGTCCGACATGTTTTGGTAAAGTTGCTTTGTCGTAAATATATATATACTCAAGAGATGTTCAGAGTATCAACAAAAGATTACCGTCATAAACTAGTATGGCCGTCCGACATGTTTTAAGATGCTATCACAGAATGATCTTAAGTTAGAGAATGGTATATACCTAAACATAACTAAAAGCAATTTAAGTGTAAGATGTCTTTGGTATAGTTAGTACTTTAGTATTCACATGCAAACATAGCTTGAATAATTTTAAGTAATCTTTCCGGACGAATAAAGGGTAAACCTATAGTTCCTTCCGGCGAAATCGGTAAGAGACAAAAACATTTATAAATTCGTGCTCAGATTATAGCCTCGGCGACAACCAATGTTAAAAGTATAATTATCACGACTATTGCGACAGTAGATGACATTTTGTAAAGCGGTTTATGTTTTAACAAAATTAAAGATTTCCGTTTTTTGTAAATACGGAAATACCCGGATGCTGTGACCGTCTAAAAAACGGCGCCGTTAAAATTCGGTTACTGTGGTCCCGTTTATGCGGGACATTTAGTGGGATAGTTTTTTTTTAAGAATTAGCTATTTGTGTTTACTTTTATAAAGTTAGTATTCGTTTGGTATTCATTTGAAAATACACAAATACTATATGAAAACTATAACTTTTTCTCTATAGAGAACCAAACATTAAAAGTACAAACATATAGATTGTAACTTTTAAATATGACTAGCCATCCATTAAAAACTCTTTAATAAATATGTTTGTAACCATTTTATGGCAGCAATATTCTATAAAGAAAGAAATACTTAATAATGCACCATTCATTAATGTCAAAAATGTATCCACCCCCTCGCATTGTTTGCAACATGCCTTCCGAAATTTTTAGGGGAAACCCTGTGACAGACGACATACATAGACATATTTGATTGACTTAAACTTTACAGTTTCTCATCATTATACATACAACTGCACAGATATAAGCATTATAAACATAAAATTTGGCAAAAGTATAAAATGTTTAGTATATAGACATGTCTGTTGAAAAAAATATGATGCAGGCATTCATTATTTTTTAAATTTTAATTTAATTTATTATTTATTTTTATTTTTCGTAATTCTAAAAAATTACATGCGCAGATCCATAATTTAACAACTTGATGGTCATTCTAAACAAAAATCGGCGACCAAAAAAAACAAAAATTAAACCAACGTGTTTTATATGATTTTCAATGAAAAGTCATCAATCTCCAACAACCCCAAATGTACATTTATTTAACATTTTAGTAAAGCATAAATGGTCAGACATCTAGATCCCCAAGTGAAGAAGAAAAAAACGCAGTCATTAAATATGTATACATGTTTACATTATGTTAAGCACGACCTTTAATCGGATTACAGGTTAACACCTGGGTTTTGTAAATAATTATCACCTATATGTACATGTATACCATGTGATCAGTTTGTGTTCACTCTCTTTAAACTCGATATTGACAGGTATTGTTCGCAAAGTAATGGGGGCGACTTAAAATATTGCTATGCAAGAGTTGAACAAAATGCATAAACAATAAAATGATGCTAACTAAATGCTTGTGCCCTTGTTCCCGGCACTTTAATTTATACCATCGTTGCAACGGTATGTATAGACCAGCCAGTTCCCACAGCCAATTGAAATTATTTTGTTAGATAGGCGCATGTCTACAGAGAACAAATAAGCTGTGTGGAGCAGGAGCACGAATATACATGTGATAGACATCAAGACACTATATATTAACTGCGTCGTTATACTTTAACCAGTGACGTATATCACTTATATGTTACTGCTTCAACTATAGATTCCCCATATTTAGTAACCAAGTTTAAGAAACATTGAGTGTTTTCTTTTTGTATTCGCCCGATGGTATTTTCCAGATAGTTTCTTACTTGTTGTTTTGGTGTTATTCTGTGCGTTGGTACAAATAATGTATACATGTATATGTTTGAAGACCTTACAGAAGATGGCTTGCTCAAATGAGTTCTCCCGTTATATAAATATCGAATACTCGATTAAACGATACTGGCCACTAATTCGAAAATATGATATCAAGTTTTCAAAATGAATATGTGCGTAGAATGTGTAATATCGCGTTATATCATCTATTCCTTTCCAACATTTTAATATCTATTCCAATCAACACACTGGAGTTGATGATATCACGTTTTCGTATGATATATGGTATCACATATGTATATATTTCGGCATACGTAACAGACAACAACAGCATTGTCCGAGCAAGCACAACCGATATGGGACATCACATGTTCGTTTTAAATATGATGGAGGTACAACTCGCAAGGTGCTAGCCAAATTCTACGAGTGAGCGAGTGCACTAGCGTGTGTATACGGATACCAAACGGTGAAGTTAATTGCAAGTGATGGTCGGTTCTCTTTTAATAGACTGCATAAAATCTCAGCACATAAAATGGCTAATATTTGATTTACACTATACATTCCAATAATTTTAGTATGTGAGGAAAAATGTTTCATTATTTTTAGTAATGTTGACACGTCACTGTGGTTTCTGCCGTGACTTCAACGTATCTAATGTAAAAGATGGCACACACTTAACTGGACATACACCTTTATACTATCTCTCCTTCAACACACTTAACATAATTTGGTGTCAGGAGAAAAAAAAAGAATAATTTATGGATTATAAACATTTATGTCATTAAATTTGAAAGCTAAAATATTCTGCAGACTGTTCTGGGGTTCACCACGCCATTGTCAGAAGATGGATAATAACCAAACCCAGAGGTTCACCACGCCATTGTCAGATGGATAATAACCAAAACCAGAATCTCAGACTGTACTGGGGTTCACCAGGCCATAATCAGAAGATGGATAATAACCAAACCCAGAATCTCAGAATGGACTGGGGTTCACCAGGCCATAATCAGAAGATGGATAATAACCAAACCCAGATACCCAGAATGGACTGGGAGGCAAGAGATCTACCAAATTCATTCAAAGCATTAAAAGAACATGCGACATGCACATTTGGTGGACCATTGCAAAACAAAACAGCAGTGCATTGCAATTACCTTATGCTATGGGTAGGAGAGGAAGGTTGTCAAATAAAATCAACTTGGACTTTGACAAGAGAAACAGAAACTGTGCTTAAAATGTACTACGATGGATTTGAGGTATACTGTAAGCCGAAGTCAAACATCATTATAGCAGATACCAGTAAGACCCGAACACAGCATGAAGATGAATCATTTTAACAATTTGTTACTGAACTCAAATTACTCTTAAAGGACTGCACATGGCTTTACAGCAGAACTACAAGATGAAATGATCCGTGACCATATTGTTTTTGGTATTTTTGGAAAAACTCGTTAGTGAGGGATCGAAACTCAAGGTAATCAACAGCCATTAAGTTGTGCATGCCATCAGAAGGCCCCATCACCAGCGACATGGACAGAATGCAGTTACCCAGCAACAGGATTAACATGTACCCACCTAACGACAACAGACACACAGAGGACTGGAGCAGAGACATTCCAATAAACTGTGCAACAACTGTGGACAAAACCATAATCGATCAGATTTATGCCCAGCAAAGTGTGAACTGTGTTTATATTGTAGGAAATATATCCATTTTGCAAAAGTGTACCGCAAAGAAGTTCTGGATACATCAAGGAAAGTCAACGAGGTAAACGATTTCACTGAACTAGATCTTGATTGTCAATCTTCTCCAGATTTCTATTTTAATTCCATTGAACATGATACAAAGTTAAATAAGGCCTTTGCCAAAATTGGTATAGGTTCAAAACCTACAATGGTCAACATGAAAATTGACACTGGCGCACAGGTCGATGTCCTTCCAAGATCTGTCTATAGATCATAAGCTATACAAGGTCCACCTAGATCTACAAACAAGCGCCTCTCAGTATATGATGGAAAGCGTTAAGGATGATTGCTTTACAAAGGGAAGTAATTTTGTCAAGACCTGCTAGAGTCACTACATACCGTTATACTACAACTGACCCTATTTCAGATGGCACAATCATTTACGGATATGCCTAAAATTAGTCTCTTATATTCAATTCAATATATGAAATATGCATACTGGTATAAAATAATTGTTTATAGCAATTTAACCTGAATTTAATGTAAATCTTAGTATTTATACAAATATGTTCAATAAGTATATAAACGTTAATTCTGCAACTGCAATTTATTTAAAGACGGATTACTTTAAGAGCTATTTTTTCTCAAATACATGGTAAAGTGTATTTTTTATTTTGATTGTCATTTTAATAGGTATCAAAGAGTATTTTGTGAGGTTTCAAGCAAAATTTATCCATACACTATATCAAAATATTAAAAAAAAAACACGCTATAATTTTTTTACAATTTTGTAAAACAATTGACACTCTGCCGAAATGATTTTGTTTTTAAAACCAATAAACAGTTAAATTGAAGCTTATAATTACCATTTCCACGAAAAGTAATATTATGTGCATGCATATAAGTTTTAATTTAATACTTGATATAAACAATTTTTTTTCCCCCAATGTTTATTAAATCTACATTATTTAGCCAACTTTCAAGGATGGGTATGTTTATGAGGAGGTAATACGAAAAGAATCTGTATGGTTACATGTGTTTTTATTTTTGAAATTGCATGAACATATATTGAACATAAATACTGGGAAGTTTCATAAAATTTTAATCATAGGAAATATTTGACAAAAACAATAGCAATCGTCTTTAGCAGTAGATGGTTTCATTCAGCTGCCATGTAGATATAATAGCAAAACATCAAACGAAGAGTTCTATGTGGTAGAAACTGGGTCATGTCTAATTATAGTTGTAGAAACATGTTGATCACTTGCTCTGATAAAACTTGTGTTTTCCACGACTTCAGACAACCCTTCTCTTACCAAACAGAATGTTATGACAGATGTTTTTGATGGTAAAGTTCAACTTCCTTACGACACAACGCCAAGCCAATGGTACATGCTTCAAATTGAGTACTAGTAACAGTTAAAGACAGACTCAAGACTACTTGAATGTATGGAGAAATGCCACATCATTTTCAGATTACTTAACCCACAGACTGGGTTAACAGTTTGGTCACAGTAGAAAAGGCCAATGGCAGCATTAGAATATGCTAGCATGATGCCATAAAAAGACCACACTATCCTAACAAGTCACTTGACAACATACTACCCGACCTAACAGGTGCAACAGTATTCTCAAAACTAAATGCTATGAATTGGGACACAACTCTTATACACAATCACCATTATATGAGTTACTGTTCTTGATTCTATATACTGCATGCATCCTCTCTGATAGCATCATTACGTTTTCATTCGTTGGAATATACATCTTAACAGGACATACGTCTTTACATAACAATTTTTTTTTAAAAATTCATTGTTGAGTTAAGTCCATGAATACTCTTAAGAATGGTTGATAAATACCACCCCTGGCTTCAACAGTGAGATGTTTCTTTGCAAAGCAAAAAATTGAAGAATGAAAAACAGATCTCGTCAGGAATGTCTTTTTATACATTTGTTGATAGTGTTGTGTATCTGTTTAGCTGTAGCATTTGTACGAATAGCAGAGTGTTCAAAATGTGTTCTGCTCGCTCGGTACCCTTCTTCACGCAGTAGGGTCACCAACTTGTCTGACCTGTCAACATAGTAAAGAATGTTTTAATGAAGCCAGAAAGTAAGCCATTATACTACTGTGGCTTAAAGAGTGTCATATTATACTTGAAGCCACAGTTAATTGTGTAATAATACAGCTGGAACTGAAATTTATTTTCTTTATATAAATATATTTTTGCGTTATTTCAAAGCTGTATACTTCACATGTAAAATGGTAGAGTGGTAGGTATGCTTAAAAAGCGCTATATTTAGCCAACCGCCGTTATGTCAAATATACTCCTATGTTACAGGACTTTTCTGGGCTTATGAAAGTAATTGCTTCTTTGACCCAAATTTATAACCATTCTATCACATGTGGTGTCCAATGTAATTGTCCGAGGAGGACCTAAGATGCAGGTGTAATCAGTGATAAATGAATCTAAATTGAACCAAGCAACAGGCAAAATTTCTATTAACTTGAAATATGACAAATTTAAAAACATATCATTATACTCGGAGTATTTAACTGTTGCAAATAAAATGAATAACATTTAAAATACATTACCATGAATTAACACAGCTACTTATGATAAACCGAACAGGCAAAATATTTCGAAAAATACATGAATTCTACTTTATTATGTATATGAATATACTACATGTATTTAATTAAGTATGTTTGGAAAGTTAATTCCTTTTGTTTGGAAAGTTAGTACATAGAATTGATGGATAAAATCATTAGCCCAAGATGGACTTATTAAAATGGATTAAAAGCATCTCATTCTCGTTAATTAATTAATGGTTTTTCAAATCCATTAAAATGGGACACAATCAATATTTCAATGGGAGTGGTAAACTTGAAATGAAATCTAAAAATAGACAGCCCTTAAATACTGCTTGACAACCTTCACTTTGTAATTCTGATTCTTTCTAAGATGAAACAATTTTTCTACTGGTAAACTTGTATAACGGATCAAAATCAATTTTAGTCTATTTAAACCTATGTGCATAGCCCAAGTTAAGAATTCCCTTTTCAATATATCATTTTGACAGGTCCTTTTGGCAATATGGGGTCAGTGAGTACATATTGGCATGAATATTGGAAATAAATGATTTAGCCAATTTCGAAACTTTGACATCCTAATAAATTCCCTTTAAAGGTAGTAGATAAAAAAAATATCGCTAAAAATGTCTTAAAAAATAATTATTTTTAAATGTCATAATCATTTATAAATAACATATGAAGGATTTGTGATTTCAAATATGCCAAAACGGGACCAAAAAAAAATAAATTTTGATCTGAGTGATAAAATTTGAACTAAATCCCCATCATTAAAAACAAATATTATGTACATACTGTTTGACGACCTTCATCTTGATATTCTGATTCTTTCTAATATGAACCAAATTCAACAAAATGTTACCAATATGACAGATGAAATCACATATAAATTTGACTTACTTCGGTAAACCAGCATACTTCTGCTTGTGCAGGTCATAATAGAACAATGGCGTGTCTTTGTATTCCAAATTAGACTCATTTACAGTGTTACTTTCATTTGAAGATCTACACATGTTAACCGTGTCACCATTTTGAGGCACTTTGCCACACAATTTTCCTTTGGAATTCTGACAAGCACCATTGTTCCCATGCTCCATCTTTTGTTTCTTTTGGGCTGGTTCTCCCTCATCATTTCTATTGTTCTCATTGGTTGAATTTTGTTTAACAGTATTTTGATTGGATGTCAGTTTACAGTATTCTATTCCCTGACATTTGGCTTCAGTCAACAAAGCTTCAAGTAAAGAGTTTATTTTACTCTTAGGAAACGTCTGTTTAGTATACGAGACTAATTTTCCAAGATATGAAAAATTAAAAATATTTCCAACCCTAAAAAGAAAAACAAAATTTATACAGGAGAACATTCATGAGTATCTAAGAAATGTTTTTATTGTTTTATTATATTTTGAGGATGAACATGGTACAGTATGTGTACAAAGCGCCTTACACATGACTGACATCTTGTACATGTAGTACATCATATCAGTTTGTCTTGATTTAGAGAAAATATTTAAATTATTTACAAATACATCATTAACAATAATTATAAGTACACAGCCATCTTGATATACACAGCTCGCCCGGGAGCCTTAGAATCAGACTGCGATATAGATTGAACTGCTTTATAAATATTTTTGCTATGGAAAGTAGCACATGTGGAATGAGACATAAAAATTGTGCGATATTGGACTGCATTATATCGAGACCGCAGTGTACTGGACCTGGTTATCTCAGTCAGTAGCCCATCTGGTCGGTAATTCAAATCTCAGGTCATTCACAGTCTCAGTGATGACTGATATCATTGTGTCTCATTATCATTGGTCACTGCCCAGTCAAGTGAGAAAGATACCAGTTACTTGCAGAGATAGTGTGCTTGAGTACTGGTTATGTGATTGAGTACTGGTTGTGTGCTAGAGTACTGGTTGTGTGATCGAGTACTTGTTGTGTGCTACAGTACTGTGTGTGATCAAGTACTGGTTGTGTGATTGAGTACTGGTTGTGTGCTAGAGTACTGGTTGTGTGATTGAGTACTGGTTATGTGATTGAATATTGGTTGTGTGCTAGAGTACTGGTTGTGTGATCGAGTACTGGTTGTGTGATCGAGTACTTGTTGTGTGCTAGAGTACCGGTTGTGTGATCGAGTACTGGTTGTGTAATCGTGTACTGGTTGTATGATCGAATACTTGTTGTGTGCTAGAGAACTGGTTGTGTGATCGAGTACTTGTTGTGTGCTAGAGTACCGGTTGTGTGATCGAGTACTGGTTGTGTGATTGAGTAATTGTTGTGTGCTAGAGTACTGGTTGTGTGATCAAGTACTGGTTGTGTGATCGAGTACTGGTTGTGTGCTAGAGTACTGGTTGTGTGCTAGAGTACTGGTTGTGTGATCAAGTACTGGTTGTGTGATCGAGTACTGGTTGTGTGCTAGAGTACTGGTTGTGTGCCAGAGTACTGGTTGTGTGATCAAGTGCTGGTTGTGTGATCGAGTACTGGTTGTGTGATCGAGTACTTGTTGTGTGCTAGAGTACTGGTTGTGTGATCAAGTACTGGTTGTGTGATAAAGTACTGGTTGTGTGATCGAGTACTGGTTGTGTGATCGAGTACTGGTTGTGTGATCAAGTACTGGTTGTGTGATCGAGTACTTGTTGTGTGCTAGAGTATTGGTTGTGTGATCGAGTACTGGTTGTGTGATCGAGTACTGGTTGTGTGCTAGAGTACTGGTTGTGTGATCAAGTACTGGTTGTGTGATTGAGTACTGGTTGTGTGCTAGAGTACTGGTTGTGTGATTGAGTACTGGTTATGTGATTGAATATTGGTTGTGTGCTAGAGTACTGGTTGTGTGATCGAGTACTGGTTGTGTGATCGAGTACTTGTTGTGTGCTAGAGTACCGGTTGTGTGATCGAGTACTGGTTGTGTAATCGTGTACTGGTTGTATGATCGAATACTTGTTGTGTGCTAGAGAACTGGTTGTGTGATCGAGTACTTGTTGTGTGCTAGAGTACCGGTTGTGTGATCGAGTACTGGTTGTGTGATTGAGTAATTGTTGTGTGCTAGAGTACTGGTTGTGTGATCAAGTACTGGTTGTGTGATCGAGTACTGGTTGTGTGCTAGAGTACTGGTTGTGTGCTAGAGTACTGGTTGTGTGATCAAGTACTGGTTGTGTGATCGAGTACTGGTTGTGTGCTAGAGTACTGGTTGTGTGCCAGAGTACTGGTTGTGTGATCAAGTGCTGGTTGTGTGATCGAGTACTGGTTGTGTGATCGAGTACTTGTTGTGTGCTAGAGTACTGGTTGTGTGATCAAGTACTGGTTGTGTGATAAAGTACTGGTTGTGTGATCGAGTACTGGTTGTGTGATCGAGTACTGGTTGTGTGATCAAGTACTGGTTGTGTGATCGAGTACTTGTTGTGTGCTAGAGTATTGGTTGTGTGATCGAGTACTGGTTGTGTGATCGAGTACTGGTTGTGTGCTAGAGTACTGGTTGTGTGATCAAGTACTGGTTGTGTGATTGAGTACTGGTTGTGTGATCGAGTACTGGTTGTGTGCTAGAGTACTGGTTGTGTGATCGAGTACTGGTTATGTGATTGAGTACTGTTTGTGTGCTAGAGGACTGGTTGTGTGATCGAGAACTGGTTGTGTGATCGAGTACTTGTTGTGTGCTAGAGTACTGGTAGTGTGATCAAGTACTGGTTGTGTGATCGAGTACTGGTTGAATGCTGGAGTACTGATTGTGTGCCTGAGTACTGGTTGCGTGATAAAGTACTGGTTGTGTGATCTAGTACTGGTTGTGTGATCAAGTACCGGTTGTGTGATGGAGAACCGGTTGTGTGATGGAGTACCGGTTCTGTGCTCGAGCACTGGTTGTGTGATTGAGTACTGGTTGTGTGCTTGAGTACGGGTTGTGTGCTTGAGTACTGGTTGTGTGTTCGATTACTGGTTGTGTTTGAGTACTGCTTGTGTGTTCAAGTACTGGTTCTGTGTTTGAGTACTGGTTCTTTGCTCTAGTACTGGTTGTGTGCCTGATTACTGGTTGTGTGCCTGATTACTGGTTGTGTGCTCGAGTACTGGTTGTGTGATAAAGTACTGGTTGTGTGACAGAGTACTGGTTGTGTTCCCGAGTACTGGTTTTGTGATCGAGTACTGGTTGTGTGACCGAGTACTGGTTGTGTGATCAAGTACTGGTTTTGTGATTGAGTACTGGTTCCATGCTGGAGTACTGGTGGTGTGATCAAGTACTGTTTCTGGGCTGGAGTACTGGTTGTGTGCTCTAGTACTGTTCTGTGCTGGAGTACAGACTGTGCTTGAGTACTGGTTGTGTGCTCGAGTACTGGTTGTGTGATCGCGTACTGGTTAGCCTTTTAACCCTCGATGGCATAACGCTATTAACAAATAAATAATGAATCTGGATAAAAGTGTCCGGGGCAACCTACCACATTGGACCAAGTAGGACTGCTGTCTTCCCAGGTGTTTTGTCTTTGCAATCACAGGGTAGAAGGTTGTATGGAGATTCTGGAGACGACAAAAAGCAAACGTGGTTGTAACAGTTAAAAGTTGTCAGCAAAGGTATCATCAGGCATGTATTATAGACATATTAAGAAACAGTCCACAAATTGGCATATCCCTGAAGAGCCTTAAATAAAATTGGTTGGTAACTGAAATGAGTTTGTCCATGGTTGGATGTAAGTCACAGAACAATTGCAGCTATATTCACTGGCACCATATTTGATATTTAAAATTCAAATAGAAAAAGCATTTACTTAAAACTATATTTTTCACTCACAGAACAAAACAGTTAACACACAGATAATACCTTGTTTTTTACAATACAATTCTAGTAGTCAATTATTACCTCTTTATTTTGAGGTCCTTTTTGGCCGTTGTGTTCTAAATTATTTAAGTGTATAAATACAACCAAAGAATCAAGAAACCATCTGCCAGTCATCTCTTGTACAGCTGCACATATTGCTTTAATTTGTAAGTTAATTATTATTATCATTTTTAATAACCCAAATTTTTTACCACATACCAATGGGAGAGTGTGTTTCAGGGGAGACCACTCTCTCCTCACACATTAGACAATGCAGCACCATGCGACGCCTTTGTACACAATCTAATGCCACCTCAGTGGACTTGGTAACCTTGACTACAATCAGGAAATGGTCCTCGGCACAGAGTGTATACAGAATATCTACACCTCTGCAATGTTTAGCAGCTGACCTGAAAAATGGTTTTGAACTGTACAACAAAGGATTTGATCATTTTTACATTTGAATGCCCTCTTCCTTTCTCTTCTACTTCTTTATATATATATATATATATATATATATATATGTTTAAAACTGAACAATTTAGAATATAGAAGTTGAAATAATCTTGTACCAGCATGCACAGCTTATCACAGCTGGATACCCTTTAATGAAAATGAAGAAAAAAAATCACAGAAAATTAAACTTACATGAAAATGAAAAAAATAAATCGAAAAAAAAAAAAATAAATAGAAACAAGAATTCTGCAGAATGATATGTTAAAATACAATAACAAAAATGGCCACATGTATCTGTAACGCTCAAAAATTATTGTTTTAATCCAGTGGTAACAGAAAATGACATATAACTTCCATAATATATTAAAGAGTGGTTATTTACAATATTTATTTGATTTGATGATTTAATAACAGCCACGATTTGCAAAAATATGACACAAGAATTTGCATTATATTCATGCAAGAGTTATCTAACTTGGTTAATGTAGTAGGTTCAATGACTAAGAAATATTGTAGGAAGTATTGTGTGAAGTTTCGATCAAATACATTAAGTGAGTTTTGAGACACGAACTTGATGGTAATTGCACACAAAACTTTAACCAGTATTTCTAAGTAAAACATATTTAAAAAAAATAAAAAAAAAATAAAAAAAGAATAATTTTTTTATTAAATAAATTAAAAAAAAAATACTCAGCATCAGCATTATATTATGTAATGCAGGGTATTAGCTGTAACTATGATCCAAGTATGAGTGTCCTAGCACTAGTACTTATTGAGAAATAGTGTAAAAACGAAAACATTGTCAATGGACCATGAAATGTAGGTCACACTCAGCATCTGCAGTTTATAATGTGATGCAGGGTGTTAGTTGTAACTATGATCCAAGTATGAGTGTCCTAGCACTTGTACTTGTTGAGAATAGTTTTAAAAAACAAAAACTTAACGTTTGAGATAAATGCAAAATTCAGCATCAAACAAAGTCAATGGACCATGCAATGTAGGTCATACTAAGCATCTGCAGTATATAATGTGATGCAGGGTGTTAGTTGTAACCATGATCCAAGTATGATTGTCCTAGCACTTGTTGAGAAATCACAGCGAGACAAAAAGATTAAATTTTTAGAAAAAAAAAAAAAAAATAAGTGAAAACATTTTACCCACCACCCTTAAGGCAGGTCATTTTAGACCCAAGGGTCATGGTTTTGAACAAATTTGTGAGAGGACCACAAACTAACCCTATTTTCAAACATGTAAGATCAAGGCCTTGTGCTACAAACTTTAACCTGCTAAAAAACAAAATGTCCATGTCTAAAAGGAAAATAACTCTGCCAAAATGCAATCAAGAGTTATGATTCCTGTCTCTATGAGTTTCCTAGAGGATGCTGAACACACATGTGAAATTCCATTCATATTCAATGATAGTTTGATGAAATAAGTACCAACTCAAAAACTTTAACCTCTAAAATTCTCTTACCAAATTTTTTAAGTCCAAAAGGTCCATTTCTCTTTAAAACTGCAACCCAGAGATATGGTTCTCATCTCTGTGCATTCCATTTAGGATGTTGAACACACATGTGAAATTCCATTCATATTGAATGAGTGGTTGCATAGATATCTTAACTGATAAAAAACTTTCACCTGAAAAATTAAGTCTAAAAATGGCCATAACTCTGCCAAAATGCAACCCAGAGTTATTGTTCGTATGTCTGTGTTTTTCATTGATGATGCTGAACACACATGTGAAGTTTCATTCATATTAACCAGAAAAACCAACGCCAACGCCAATGCTGGGACGAGTACAATAGCTCCCCTATTAGTCAAGCTAAAAACAAATATTTTCTTTATGGCATACTTTATTTTCACAATTTGTCATTTTTCTTCTCATTTCTTAAATTGTTTCTATTACCAGATAATTATGCAAAATAACAAAGAAATAACAACTTTTTGAAATGTACAACTTGCAAAGTAAAAATTCTCAATTGTATCAATATCTTGTTTGTCTGCCATTTGCAGGAATTAATGTGTTACCTCATTGACCTAAACCTAATAGAATAAGTATGGGATTTGTTTATAAGAACAAGACCAGTTTTTATATTGATGCATATTGTATCAGAATGTTAGTCAGGCCTGGAATAACATTATCAAAACATACTTGCAGAGATACATTTTTTCATTAATGTTAACCTTACAAGTTTGTTTTATGCTCTATATATGAGGGCTTGTTGGCATTCCTAGATTATTTTTTTAAATTGGATTTATCGCCATTTTCAACACATTCTAGGTTATATATGGCATATCCAGTTATACTGGTGAAGAAGATCTCATAAAGAACCGAAGTAAAACCACCACCCTTCCATAAGTAAATGACAAACTTATCACAAAGTTTTTAGAGCAAGCAGGAATTGAACCTACAACCTTAGCAGTGAGAGGTAAGTGATCTTGAGACAGCGCTTTAGACCTCTGGACCACAGAGGACTCCTTAATTATTTTTTAGGTTATAAACGTTTGTATTAAATGTTTAATACTGAATAAAATATAAACTGAAATGTAGCAAAAACACATTATTGAAATAAGCCTGCACAATGGCACTTATTGCTATTCCAATATACAAACCTTGCAATATCAGCTATGACCACCCTGGCAGCCATCTCTTTCACATACTCTGTTTTCATTACATGAGCCTGGTACTGGCGAAGAATTTGTTTTGGTGACCTGAAGCACTGGCTAGCTATGTTGGGGGTAACAAAGCATGCCACTCCATTGGTCCTTATGTTGGTAAATACCGAGTCTATGTAGTTGGAGATGCAGCCATTTGGTTGAACATACCTGGAATAATTATAAATAGATTAATAATAATCATGTTTTCACTAAATAAACAATCACCTCAGTACCTTTTCTACCCAGTAGTTGCATGAATAATTTGAGTGTTGTAAGAATCTGTTTTGCAATCAATGTAAAATAAGTAATAATTTAAAAACATTATTAATATTGAAATAACTACAGTGTTAACAACAAACTTGTACAAATTACTTCATTATTGTACAAATTACTTTCATAATTACTTCTCACAACACAGTTACGCCCCTTTTTTCCCATGGTAGCAAGATTCTGCGCTTAAAAAAAAAGGCCCCTTGTGCTTTGGTTATGCAATATTATCAAAATGGTTCATAGTGGTTGTGATTGTGGTTGCAGATGAGTAGAGCAAAGGTTGGCATAGCATATACTGCAGTAAGACATCACTGGTACTAAAAAAGTGATCTTTATAGGATTTCAACATATGCATGTATTTATGAGCATTTGAGGACTTCTTTTTTTCAAAGTGGACAACCTACCAGTTATTGTGCATTTTTATGTATACATTTTTGCTATGAAAAAAAATAGTACTTTAAAAAAAATTCTGTATGGAATTCTTTTTTTACCATTGAAATCCTAGACGTTATTTTACATAAAACAAAGAACAAAATTCAACTGTGTAGTGAGACTTTATTACTGGCATAAAACAATGTATGGGAATACAGTGGATATACCATGTAACTGTAAAATATTAACTTTGTATTTGGTTGGTCATTAATCAAGAACAAGTTATTTCAATAAGTAAACTTGCATCCACTTTACATATCCTTGTTGGCCATTAAAGTTTGCTATCATATTCATCACAAACCAGTGAACTTATAGAGAATGTTAATGTGAGAATGGGGAAAATATTGTTGATAATTTTTTTTTTTCCAATTATTTTTGTCTAAGTCATGGCTTTAAAAATACAAATGGATCATTAAAACTAACACAAAATTGAACGCCTCGTGATGCAGCACAACATTAGCTGCAAATGGACATGTGTGTATCTCGTCACTCTTCTGCTGTTTCCTCGGTAACTCGCTTATCACCCTTGATGAATCAAGCAGCCAATCAGAATGCTCAATACCATTGGCAACACAGGAAGATCTGACATCATCAAGATTTCTATCTGCAGCAATTATGTGTACAGATTCACCAAACTGTTTCTTCCACTGTAATCCCACTAAACCTGTAAAAAATGGGTAGAAAAAAATATATAAAATTAAAAGACTTTCATCACAAATGCAGTTTGGTTCAATTTATACCTCAAAATTGGTAACAGTCCCTCATTTTAATTCATCTTACCAGTATAATTTATATGCAATTCCGACCCTTGATAAGAATATTGGCAATTTTACCATGCTAAATATTTCTAATCCAAGACTAAGGTTGAACTGAGGATCAAACCCAAAACCTTAAGGGGATCGTGTTGGCCATTCAAGCTAGAAGTTGTGGATTTGATCCCAGCACAACCCGATAGCTTCTCAAAAAACAACTCAGTACTGTTTCTACAAAGGAAGCATATCAAATATTTTTTTAGTGTAAGCTAAGGTTAAGATAAAACGCATGCACTCATACAAATTACTAATGACATTGTTGCATTTTTAAACTGTATTCACTGAAGAAACATTTGATAAAAAACATACAGGCCATTGGTAAACTTTTTAACACTTCTTTGGCTCTTAATCCCCCCCCCCCCCCCCCCCCCTTCCACTCCAACACCCATTAACGCATAAGTTTTTTTCCCTCAGTGGTACAATATAAAGCAATAAGAAGACAATTTTATATATCAACACTACTGAGGTATGAAAGGGAAAAATCCATCATGGGAACTAGTACCTGATTGAGATAAGGACATTCAAATATTACATTTTTTTTCTCTCGCCAGAAATTTACCTGATCCAGTGACTGCATCTAGACATAATAAAGTTGTGTCTGTGGATTCAACCTCTATCTGTAATGTTCCTTGTACTGCTTCCCTATCAAATAGAAAATATAATTTTACAAATAAATAAACAATTTTCAGTTATTTTCTTTTACTCTAAAGAATTGCCATGCAGAAATTCTAGCAAATGGACAGTCTGATAACATAACTATGTCATACCAGTAAATGGGTAAAACTGTATTAATCCAATACTTTTTTAAATAAATACTGTTCCAATATTTTATATCTAAAAGAAACATTTTTTTGTTGAAGAGTCCCAAATCACTTGATAGTTTGGTTAGTCTGTTGTCTGTTTTGTAGAAGAAATTTTTAAGTGAAGTGGTAGTGTAATGAATAGAGTTGGCCGCTCACTCTAAAAAAAGACAGCAGGTTTGATGCCCGGCTCAACCTGCAATGCCTCTAATAAAATAGTACTGGTTTACCCAGGAAGCGGACTCGAGAGCAATTCATATAAGCTTCAAGCTTACATCGCAATTCACCTAAAATAAATTAATATAAACTTAACTAAATGTCTGTCTTACGATATAGAGAAACCAGTATTGATCAAAATTGTTGATTGCTTTTATCACAGTCAATCAATTTTTGAAAACATCTAGATGGACCGTTATAGGAAAAAGTGATTTGATGTACAATATTCCTGGCCAAAGTTAAGTCAGAAGTATATTAACTGATAAAAAGGCTTTATTAACCCTTTACTCCATAGATACGCGTTTTCCCGCACCAATCACAGAAGGCCTTTGAAAACAGTGCAGGAAGAGTTCAGATTGCTCGTGACGAGCAATCTGAACACTTCCTGCACTGTTTTCCTCTCTGTCAGTTAATGTGAACATAATTCATCCAATAATTCAAAAGCCTTCTATAAGAGGTGTCCAAAGGCGTCTGTATTAGAGGTGTCCAAAGGCGTCTGTATTAGAGGTGTCCAAAGGCGTCTATATGAAGTAAAGGGTTAACAAAGACTTTGAGGAGAGATTTTACCTGTCAGAATGTCAAAATCAAATGTACTGTTTTCTGCAGGGCATTTAGGAAGTATTTCTAAATGCCAACATAAAGAGGTTTAAATAAAATTGATCTCCATTTTCAAAACTGTATAAAATATACCGTACAATGACTTGCTTTGAGGATTATATCCATTTACCAGATGATATTATTATGCTTTATTATTCTTTGATTTATTCCCATCATTTCACAGTGAAAGAAAAATAAGTGAACAAATTCAGAACAACACTGTCAGACGGTACTTTTATTGAATTTCTCTTGCTTCTGCGCAGCAATGCAGCCAACTAGGAATAAAATCCAACTGCAGAATCAGCATACCCCCACCTAATATCCAATTCCAGAATCAACATCAGCACGACCTAAAATGGCCAATATAGGACTATGCATCCCCACAATATTCCTCCAGCTACTGTATTAAAAGTTTGCCCAAAATAAAACAGTGGTTCTACTCAGATTTATTCTGAGGTCTTCTTACAACAATGGCACTACATAATTATATACAATTGTATATAACATGTTACATGTTGATAATGGTGTTAATCCCGACCCCCTTAGCTTGTTTGCCATGTTGCTGTAGGTTTTCTCACTCAAGTTTTTTTATTACTTGTGTAATGCTGTTGCTGTGCGACACTGTTAGTGTTACAACAAATCTTGAAGCTCAGCGTTGAACAGCTTCCAGCAATGCTGATTTGTGTTTTTGTGGTTCCCATACAGTTGCTGTGTGCTCAACTTGGGGTCTCACAAATGTTGAGTAACATGTTGCTTTAATGTGTCTTGGTCAAGATGATCGATTGTTACATAAATTTAGGCTGTTGTGGTGTTAGTGTTTTGGATATAGAGTCAATGAGATATTTCCATAACAACATTTTGTTGTTTAACAAGATGCCCAGATATTTCAAATTCTTAATCGCACCTCTTTATTCTGAATTCTATAAGAGGCATTGTTGACCTTATGCTTTTTAGTAATAACCTCACATGTATCTGGGTTAAAACTCATCAGCAAGTTTGTCCCCAATGTTTCTAGGCTGTTTAGATCCTCTTGAAGAGACTTGGCATCTTTACTTGTCTTCATTGTCCTGCAGGAAGGCAGCAAATAACCATGCTATTGTGTTAACTCTGGATGGCAGATCATTGTCAGATGAAGGCCAGGAAAAAGAGTGATAGTCTGCACTTGTACATTGCAGAAGTGCAATTTAGCAGCTAGATGTTAAAAGTCTTCGATGTTCAATATGGTCTGAGTTGTTCAATCCTCGCATGATCTGTGTTTTCTGAGGCCATGTTGCTGGTCTGAGAGTAAGACATGCTTCTAAAATTATTTCATCAGCAGTTTTATCTACTTCTTCTACCTGACAAATTACTGGGCCCACTCTGGAGCATTGACCCACTTGGTGTATATACAATGTCATTGCGAGACACAAAATAGACAGATTAACAGTTAAAACCAAAACATGAATGATGTTGACATGTGGTGGGCAACCAGTCCAAACCTGAATCCATCTACAGTCTGAGTAACAGCCATGCAATCTGGCAGGAGGTTCCACAGGTTGCTACTAGATGGAAAGAAGCTGTGCCTGTAAGTATCCATCATGCAGAAAGGCTGCATATACCCTGATGAATATCCCCCAGATGATGGTGCATTAGGGTGGAGGTACACGACTGCTGGGATGTCTGTTAGGTTGTGGTTGATCCTGTAAACCATGACAAATTGACAAGCTTGGCACGTTCTCTTCTCTGTTGCAGAGATGGACACTGGAGTCTGCCGATCAAGCTGTTTATGCTACTTGTGGTCCTGTAATCCCCTTGTGCAAATCACTCTACTCTTCTTTGGACTGCCTCCAGTTCCTTGATAGCTATGGATTAGAATTTTTCAACTTATTGATGTCAGTGAGACTGGTCACTCTGTAATATTACTGTTTATTTTTGTCTACTTCCTTGCAAACTTAACATACCATAAGCAGATTTCTGGTCATCTGAAGTTCAGCCTTGCTCTAGTGATGTCTGAAATAGCCATGTTAAAGCAAGTGCTATTTTCAGATGCCATGTCTTTTTAAAAGGAACCTTGATGTGTTTTATTAGATCCAGTGACCTTGTATGGATTAAGACCCTGTAAAAATGTCTGCAGTCTATTCCTTCCTACATAGCTGCCTGAGACATTAAGAAGATTATTATGGCCAAGGTCTGGAATGAACAAGTTATATTCTATGGTAGATTTTATAGTACGCGAATACTAAGGAAGCGAATACTAACGAATGAGCGACAAAGCCTTGCATTCCCAAGTATGCAAGCTCATATGGTAGCACGTAGGATTTGAAAACAAAACAAAAATAAACAATAAACAGATATTTACAAACGTTGAAAATGGGAAAAGACAATTTCTCTGTTTTCATGGTTGATTTGGAACACTCAGATATATAGGCTGCTATTAATCTTGTTTTACAAATTCATTTTTTATTTTGAATCGTCAATAGTTATTATGAAAGCGCTGCTGATATTCATGGATAAATATATATAAAACACAATATACCACTTGAAATGTGAACAAAATGTACACAAAGAATAAATACTTTCGTGCCTCCGATAAACAAAAAGAATAATAAAAAAGAATCGCAGCATATCAGAAATATCTTGGGTTTTAGTATTTAAAACCCGGCCGTTTTATTAAAACCCGGCCAAGGTCCAACTGAAACGGCCACATTGCAGCTGCTAGGAAAAGGTTAACGTGGTGTTTAATACTGATTGTGGTGTTCTATTGCACTAATTTCAATCATATTGCACTGTCCTTTGCATATTTAATAAGAAAATATCTAAAAATAATATAAAAATGCCTATTTGGGTATAGAATTTTACTTTTGCCGATTTTTTGTCATTTTTTGCCAAATTGACTGGCAATTTAAAGTACATACTTTACAAATGACCATGGTTTTAATCATCTGTCACAAAGAGTATGCTGAACCCACATCATTGAAAATAAAAAGAAGAAGATCGCAACAAACAATATTGTTCTTCTTGGCAGTGATTTTATCGGTGTGGTATATTTACAGTACGTAGTAAGAATTAGTTGATAATCATCTCACAATTTGTATTGTATTAGTATAATGTGAATATCTACCTATTCACTCCCTATTTAAGTTTAACCTAGTGCATATCAAAGCACGTTTTCGAACGATTTTTTTTTTTTTCTGATCGTCCTCTACGTGCATACTCCATTCGCTTTTTTATGGGTGGATTTTCTGCACCGATTTCATTGCGGAAGCCAAAACACTCATATTGATTAAAATATGTAATATCATCAGCAAAAACTCTTACCGGTTGTTAAAAAAACACTTTATATATGTCCATAACGTAAAAATATCCACAAAACCACACATTTAACACTTAAATAACTTAGTTTTTACATACAATCCTACTTTTAAATCGTTTTTGACAGTTGTCACGTGACCCGCACCGTTCAAGCGCCATAGCGATTTGAATAAAAACACTGTGATGGAAGCTTTATGCGGTAAATTGGAAAGGCAATACTTATTAAGCATTATGTTCCGAAAAAAGTAACATTTCCTGTCACAGTGTGTATTCAAATTAGACAAACCAATGCTTGTGTTTTGACAAAAAAATGACAATATTCATCACTATTAAAGTTTAATAAATATTATGTCTGTAGCAGAAATCTTGCTTGTACTTTATAAGTAGAAAACGGATAATAAGATAGCACAGCTTTCTTATGGATCTTTTTCACTTGTAATTGAATGTATGAATACCATGTTTACTGTGAATAAAATAGTCTTTAAACTTAATGCTGCCTGTACACTAACATTTCCTTTGACAAATAATGCAGCCACACACATGACATTGTCTTTCTCCGCATTGCTTCGACTTTGGAATATCCGTTTTCATATTTTTTTTATCGTCTACTACCGTTTTCATTAGTGATCTTTTGTAAGTGTATTATGAGATCTACATAATGTTGTCCAGTACGGCCACCCATTCCTACCTCCTGTCAATATATCCTAAAACACTTTAAGGAGCTCATCAGTTAATGATAATATCAACATTGGGTTTATATACTTCAATGCCGAAAGTTAATCGTGTGTTCATAAATCACTGGTAATCTTCTATCATAACCGTTGACCGTATAGTAAAAGAGCAAAACTTAATTTTCAAATGATAACTACATGCGCCAATAGTACACAATAATTTTTTTTTACCATATTAACTTATGTACAATGTTAAGCTGGTGTCAAATCATTGATGCATACGTGGCTTTTGAAAATAATCTTGTATAGTACTAATGCATTAGGGTCAACGATACACTTATTAGCTCTAAATTGGTATCAATCCATATTGCAACTGAAAAAAAATATTGCTATATAGCTTCGTCAAGAATCTGTGGGTTGAGTAATGCAATGCTTCAAGCACAGTTCTATGGTTAGAAACTGAATGATACATACGTTATTCATTATTTAAAATCATCATTAGGCATTCAAAATATAAGAAACTTGTTTTACTGTTAGCTTATGACAATTCCCATTTCAACAACAATTTAATTTACTGTAAATAAATAGTTACAATCATTAAAAATTGTGTGGCCGATACATACGATATCAATTAATTGAAAACTTAGCAATAAATTCCCAAAAAGTCGTAGCTTATCACCCAGTGTTGTTCAGACGGACATTACTTAAAATAATGAAAGCTGCTGAATATTATTGTATTTGATCACACCCCACTATAAATGGCAGACATATCTGGATATTCATGTACAGACTTTAGTATCAACGGTTTACAAGAACACTAAACTGTTGTTTGCATTCACTTGTCCTTTCCACCAATATACGCGGTGTTGAATACGCGCACATCCGTTATAGTCTAAAGAGAAACAGAGTACTTAGATAGGTAACGTTCATATTCTTATTTTTCGACGCCCATACTTTAATTGACTTGTGAGTGTTTACTTTTGCAAATATTTCGCTAATCCCAGCTCTGTGCGCATATACGAGAAATATGCGCCTGAAAGCAAACATTTAAACAAGTTGATTTAATCAAATTTATTCTGTTTATGTGGGGGTGGGGTGCGGGTAATAAAATATTACAAATTACAAAATATATATCATAAGACGGTAGCTTGTTTTTTCTTATTTGTCTATAACCTATAGAGATAAGGAGCGCTTGGTCCAGCGGTAAATCACCGAACCCATGATCGGAGGGTCGTGAGTTCGATCCTCCGCTACGGCTATGTGTGGTGTCCTTGAGCAAGACACTTTTTCCGCATATGCTTTGTACTGGTTCTACCAGAGACATGGACGTCTCTGGTTCTACCCAGGAAGACTTTGAGCGTGATTTGTCTAAGTTGTAAGAACTTGTTTCACAATCAAAGTAAAATAAATAAGTTTAAACTAAACTAGAGATATACAAGTCCTTGCTATAACCCATATATTTCTCTCTGTAATTTTTTCATTTTATATATTATTTTTCAGCAGTAGCAAAACACTTAATCATAATTATATTCATTAAAATAATTATAGATTTTAAACTAAAAACATGACGAAATATCGGACAGAAGAAAACTTTCTCATTCCTCTATAACCCATAACACTCACTCCGCCGAAGTTCCGATTATACATGTACATGTTTCCACCCAGTAGCTCGGATCTAGCTCGCATCTAACCCCACTTATGTAAGATGGCTGCTAAATGACAGCGAAATAAGGTAAATTCGAATGTCTTGGTCATATTCAACGTCTATCAAACTAGAGAGGACAGTATTTTGCATAGCACACATTTATTATTCATTATTCTATCAATATAAATCAACGTTTTAAGGAATTAACGATTGTTGACGCAGTATTTGCCTTCAAAGAAGAAGTATGTATGTGGTCTAATTTTCCACTTGGTTTTGTTCTGATGGAAATGAGACGTAATGGGGCTAGTCTCACCCTATTACAGCGATTAAATGAGACTAGGTTTTACCCAATTCATATTACTGAATGGAACTACTTATTTATAAATAGTATTTGTCTTAGACTGATTACTTTTGGCTATCTATATTCCATATATCTATACCTTTCAACAACTTTTACACCACTACAGATAAAACAGTAAAAAAATTACATCCATTTTTGTATCAACATTCATCATTCGTCCTTCTCTCTATTCACAAAAGAGTCACAAGTCAATGTGTGGACATGACAATGCCCCTTGACACAATACACACGCGATAGTAATTCACCTAAAGAGAGACAGCCGTGGGTTGTAAAACTTCAATGCCTCTGTAGACTTCTTTCCCTCGTGTAAAACAAGTTTAATTTCATTTTCTGTCACAATGTTGTCTGCCATCTTCGCGTGTACACAAAGAGCAATCGTGAAACATCGGGTATTTCCGTATCCTCCGTAGAATACACCTCGTGTATAGCTCTAGAATACACCAACGCGAATCGCCTGTGTTACAAGTCTGTGTTCATTCGCGTAAAAGTAACAAATAATGTATCCGTCATTAAGTTGATTATATATGGCGTTGTTATATCGATTTTTTTATTTATAAACTCGACATGGGTCATATTTATAGGGAAATTTAAAATATCAGTCTTGATTAACATACGTTTAATATTTTCAACGTACATGTATATAAGGTGGCATAATGGGGCCGCCATTTTACTTTATCATGTGACTGAAAGTATTTCCAAAATGGCGCCTTATTATGTCAGAGGTCTATTGCGTAGGTTAAAGGCCGAGGTGATCAGATTGCACAAAGAGGAGATAATCTCGAAGTACCAAAATAAAAATTATTACGAAAATTAGAATAAACTATTTTTAGCAAAATTAATTCACTATATATATCATAATAAATAATATTTTCAAATACACACAATATGTATATACAGTATAGTTAAATTTTAATATTAAAATTTTCATCCGATATCACGCCTATCATTTTCGTCAAATATATTTTAATACACTTTATTTACCCACATATCAGTTCCGTTTATTTTGTTTATTTGTTTACATTGTGCAATTTTTTATGAAATTGATGATTTCAGCGTTATTTATTTTATTGCTACAGCCAGATCATGTCTACAAAAGACAGACCCATTACATTTTCATATCAGAAGAAGAAAAACTCACAGGGAACGTCAAGTAACAAAAGTCAATCAGCTAAAAAAGGTATGACTTGTAACCATGTAATGATCTGATGATGCAAAACACAGTCCTGACATGCATTCTAGGCATAATTTTATTCCCCACTGAAGGCGACGTAGTATTGTTTTTAAACTTTTAATGTCGTCTGTATTTAGTACAGTGCTTAGGGTGAATCATCGGTGGTAACAAATCACTTTCATTTTAATCTATTATAAAATACATTACAAACATTACAAAATAATTGGTTATTAAGATTTTAATACCATATGTTTGAAGATGAATCCTTAAACAACAACTGGAAAAAATCTGGAACTAGAAATTAGGTGTTTTCAATTTGTTATATAGGTTTTAGAAACTTCATCGAAGAAGAGTGTATTTTTAGAAACTCAATCAAACAAGAGTGTGTTGAAAGTGACATCATCAAAATATTCGTCTGTTGGAAAACACAAATACTGTACACACATATCTAAATAAAAAATCAGAGTAAACATCTTTAAATAATGCCATTTTAATGTGCTAACCACACCACAAAAAAGAAAATAATTTGTTAAATGTTTTTGTTAAAAAAATCACTTGTAATGCATTTACTGTCTTTCCAGGAGTAGCGAATCAGTTATGCAAATAGGGCAAGTGATTATGGGTGTTCAATATGTTTTAGATTTCTTAGTGCAAATGAGCAACTTGATCTGAATAGTGACTTTGTCAGTTTACGACAATGAATGGGCTTGTGCTTTTCAACTTCGGCCTCAAAATAGTGGTTGTTTTATATTTCATGGTGAGACAATTTTCATGAATAATAAGATGGTGCTCAATACTTACAAGTCGCTAATACACATTTGTCGTTTTCATGTTTAATTAATGTCTTAAACCAAACAGTTGCTATACACTGTTATGTTTTCAGTATCATCTTAAAATGTTGTTCAGCGCATGGGTTGTGACATAGATGTCATAGCACAGGTTCTTATAATATACCTAACACTATATTATGTGCAATGTATGTTAAAAGTATAAAAATATGACATTCTTGTAGAAGACTACATTAAAATCATAATATAAAAAAATCTCCAAACTTTTCAACCGAATATTTCTTTTAGTTTCTAAGCATTTTTAAATTGGGAATTTTGTTACTTTGGATTGGGAAAAAAATATACTTTTTGCCATTAGGAATGGGGCAGAATAACGGCCCCAAAAATGGGCAGACAAGAGCACTGATTCATCTTGGCAGTGCCTGGATTATGTGATGAATGCCAGGGATGGAAACATAAAGAATTTTTTCCACCTGGCTTTGATACAGATGCAATCAATGATAACATACTATTTGTTTGTCACAAATGATCATATATATGGTGCTTCCATACCATTTGCTATATTATGATACCAACTATTCAAGACATTACATTGACATATCAATTTATCTGGAAGAAGGAGCCCAAAATTGTATTTTAGATCTATCAACCATTGTCAAATGAAGTTTTCGTCGTGATAATTTGTCTATCATCTATGGCCTGTCACCTGCCAATAATTCGTTTTCTAAAGACAGCGCTTTCACGTTTTATTTAACTTTAAATGAAATTCATGTATATTCATGAGAACAAAGATTTGTCTTTGTTTGACGTCAATAGAATCATTTAGTCTTTGATGGACATCTTGTTAACTATGAGCACATATGAATTATGTCTTCTTAGCATGCACAGAACAGTAATGCTATATAATAGTTGAATAAGACACATGACATGTTTAATGAAGGCAAAACATCTTCATTCACAAATCATGGAACCTCAGTTTAAGCTATATAAATAGTCTATGTGAAGAATAGTGTAGTCAACTGCTACCATGCATTCAAAGTGAAACCATCAGTGTCTGCTGATTGTAGACCGTGAATACACCAATATTCAAGACAAAGATACATGTTTAATCTTGATACCTGATTAAAAACATTCAAAAGTAAAGTTCAGCTAGTAACAGATGCAAAATTGGAACTAAAGTTACAATTGTGACTGGTTTACTAGTAGGCTATGTTTCTAAAGTGATGGATGAAGATTTAAGAGAACACTTGACACTGGTAGTAAAATATTTTGTAAGCCAGTTGGAAATCTTGTGTCCAACTTTGTATCTTAGCCTACACATGATGTCTTGTAATTATATCTTTTATATGTCTTGTAATTATGTCCTTTATAGTCGAATAATTTATATTATTACACGTTGTGGTGTTTCCGTGCCAGAAAAAATATATGATGCAGAGATTTTAAGTTGCCAAAAATGCACATTATTTCATTAATTTTCCATTGCACGTGTATGATGTTATTCATAATGTACATATGTTACTGTGACAGGGTGAAAGGGTGGATAAAGTTCTTTTTTAGTATTATTTACTCTTAATTTAATGGAAGGTTGAACCATTTTATATGAGTATAGAACCTGCAACTTAAACATTCAATGGGCAAGGATCATTATTTTTAAGGCCGAATTTTATTATCTTTTGGATAACTTCTTCAATTAATAAAAGAAGGAAAACACCAATTTGTTAACTATTAGGTGATAATTACTGTAAAGCTGATAGTTAAATATTGGACTGTGCTTTTTAAACAGCCCTTTGACAATGCCTCATAATAAAATGTCCGCGATTCGTTACTACAGGAGGTGACCAGGTATCACCTGAAAATAAACAAACGCTGTAGACATTGTAAGATTGAATTTAAAATGGAAAATTCACAGAATGCTAGATAGATAATTTGTCTTTAAATGAACTATAAACAAAACTAACAATTTGAAAATTGATTTTATTAGTAATAAATGAAAAGTAATTCGTTAACACCAGTGACACTGTATATACTGATATGTTTTTAATATATCAGGGCTGCATTCAGTTCAGTTTAATGTTTGATAATATTAGCTAACATATTTTCCTGGACACTGGCTCAACCTCAAATAAGAACACAGTATGCAACAATTTTAGGAATCAGGCATTAAACGTGTTTGCTGTCAAACAGTGTTTAACGTAGCCCTGGGTCTTTTTCATTATTCGGATTATCCAATGTGCTGTTAGATATCTCAGGAAAAATAAAAAAAGGAAGCAGGTCAAACTGGCCGAATGTCAAAGTATCCATAACAAAGCAAAACCTGCCCCACATTTGGTCAAATCGTCCACAAAAACCAGTCACACTTTTTTAACAGTATTTAAACTTTTTTAATCAGTATTTTAACTTGATTGGGATATACATTCCATGCTGTACATTTAAGTATTGAAACCAAACAATGATATGATGTCCCAGTCAACAAATAATTGATATATGTATCATTTAGCATGTGCTGCTGATTGAATTAGACAAATTTTGTACTTGTTTGATTAGGTAAATTGCTAATTATGATAACATATAATTCACCAAACATACTTGTATACTTTATAACAGTCAAATATGGCAAACAAACAAAAATGTGTGACAGATTTAATTTATTTTAAATTGTTCCATTTCAGCTCCAATACATTTACATGTTTATCAACAACAAAAAACAAACCATGTATTCTTTAATACATAAAAATGTCATAAACAAACAAACAACATAAAAAAGGTGACAGATTTATTTCTATTGTTTATTTCAGCTCAAATATATTATTTGTTAATTATGGGGCATTTATCAACAACTCAAGTTTTTTTCTTTTTTTAATGGCTGTTTTGATAAAAATTATATGTGGCCAGTTTGACCAAATGATGTGATCTTTCTTATGGCCACTTTGACTTGTGGTCGGTTTGACTGCAATTCAATAAAATGATCCTTAGAAATGTGGAAAATATGTCACGCTAGACACTTATTCAGCTCATTGTTGATGTTTTTGAAGAAAAAAAAAGAAAAGTAAAATAATTTGATAATCCAAGATTTTAAACTTCACAATCAAACCAGGGACGTGCAATATTGCATGATCTTCAATTATATAAATTGACCGTCTAATCATGCTGCAAGTCTTTCCAGTACGTATACCGGTAGGTTACTTGAAAATTAACCAACAGTTACTGGAAAATTAACCAATCAGAATGACTCACTCAAAAGTTTTTGTTTTACTCTCCGCCTCCAAGTTTGCATTCATGACCTAATTGTTTTGTGTATACATTAACACTTGTCTGATTAAAATGTGTAAATTTGGCCAAGACAAACAGGGATGTAGCTTTCAATTTAAAAGTGCAGGTCTAGACAAAAAAGGGCTAAAGAGTACTATTATCTTATTATCTAATTGCCATGATTTTTGTTTTTGTTTTTTTATTCTATAGATGTCAAGCCATCTACAAGTACTGCTTTATTTGAGAAGGACATGACTATTTTAAAGAATTTTGATCTAAATTGGGAATTTGGACCAAGTATGGGTAAGAAAACAATTGTTATCGTGATACATTTCATAAAATTAGACATTCATCTTCAATTTCTTTTTTGTTTGGCATAACAGCTATTTACAAAATTCATTTAACTTTTAGTATGCCTTTTACATCATAGATAACAGTTTGTAAAAATGTGCACTTAGTCTAGATGAGTTGCATGTAGTAAGGATTATACTTCAGCTAATAAATTAATGAATTGAATCAGAAACATGTATAGAAAAGTATTCCATTTATAAAAATGAGTATCAGCATAAAACTGTTGATTCTAAATATGAAATAATAACTGGATTTTTTTGCAATTGCTGTTCTATATATTTTTATTTTTTGTATCATTTATTAGGCATAACTAGGTTAGAGAGGTGGAATAGAGCAGAGAAACATGGCTTGAACCCCGACCCAGAAGTGAAGCAGCTAGTTTCTGCCCATCTAGATGATGACGAGTATACGCAGTGGTACGTAGAACATTTAGTTATATTTAATCCATCAGAATATCATGTAGGAAACTAATCATTCTCTATGGCATGAATGCAAACATGATTTTTCGGTAACCAATCTTTCCATTTAATTGACCATTGTACCCTCTCACAACTGGAAGTTTTAGTTTACACTAATTTATTCTAGCTTAACTGAAAACTCAAAACTTATTTGAGTTCAGTTGCTCTTGGGAAACTTCCTGGTTCAAACCAGTACTGTTTGTTGTTCTTGAGAGGCCATTGGGTTGAGTCTGGGATCAAACCAGTGACACCAAGCATGAGCAGCCAGCATTCTATCCACTTGACCATTACCCAACTTAAACCAAAGTTTTAAGTTTTAGATCAAGGTGACTATGATAAGACAAGATTAAGAGGCACCAAACGTGACTATATTTAGTGACATAAATATATGTGGTGGTTGTAAATATATATATATGTTTAAGTAAAAAATATGAGGCTCCTAACGTGACTATATTCAGTGACATAAATATATATGTTGTTTGTAAATATACATACGTTTAAGTAAAAAATATACACTTTCGACATGCATATATGGTAAACTGACTCTGTATATATATATTCATAAAAATATGTATACGTTATGTACATCGGTTAAATATATAAACGTTATGCAAACAAAATATATATATGTTATGCACACGACCCTGTTTGCACACGGCCCTCACTTCCGATTTCGATGTACCACAGCTGATTTGTACGCTCGAAATGTCTACGTCATTGATTGTTGCGTTCTGCTCAGTTAGACTATCACATCTGTCTTTAAAGCTCCTTGTTGAAAAGAAGATTCTAAAAGGTTCTTTAGGGGGAGAATGGAGATGGGAAATATAAAATGTTAATTACGTGGAGTAGAGCTACAATTTAGTTCAATTTTGTTTTATGGATGAATAATAAAATGCAAGGAATTAGAAAAAGCCTTTACTTCTGTTGATGCAATGCAATATTTTTTTTAAGAATAGGTCTCGAAAAGAAGATATATTTATTACCGTAGGCATGGGAGTTGTAGTGGTAGGGTTGGGTGACCTAATATTCCGGATTTTTTACATTTTTTTAACCACACTTTTTTAGGGCAAAATTGAAATATCCCCTCAAACATTTGAAATGACTAAGCTGTCAGTTGATGCACAATGATGAATTGTACCAGTTACTGTGACAGTAAATGGATTAAATGCAGATACTACTATATATTTTATATCAGATTATGTCCAATGGTGGATTGCATCAATAGATGGGTCTTGAAATGCAGACATTACTGTATAATTCAATATCAGATGTCCAATGGCGGATTGCACCAGTAAATGGGTCTCAAAATGCAGCTACTAAGTACTGTACTTTTAACATGTACAGTTATTTTTTGTAATTTTTTGAGAACTTTCTTTCGTTTTTAGCCCATTTTTGAAATAATAAATAAAAAATCTTCAAATATCCATATCATATTTTGCCACCCATGGATACTGAACTTACTTCTTCATCTTGTTATATAAACGTAAATCGCTTGTGGTGTGTTGTTAAAATGTTTTTGTTAAAACAAGTAGTTTCTACACTACCTTTTTTGTTGAAAAAATAAATATTTCATAAAAATTCCAACCTGTAATAACTTAAATTCAGGAGAAAATATAAAATAATTGATAATTGGAAATAGCCAACATTTTTATCAGCTTTAATTTAGTACCAATCTTATAACATTTAGACCAAGGTTCAAAAAGTTATTAAAGATATGCTTACAGAACATGCTGCTATCACTTTAAAATTCAGAATTTCAATTTGATAATTAATTGGTTGTTTGCTATGCATAGACACTTGCCAGACATTAAACCCTTCCGTTGATCGTGCCTCTTTCCTTGATTATTTCATCAATTTCATTACTTAAATTATGTCAAAAGTATTGTAATTCATCTTGATCAACATTTGTATACAAATCCTTTGTTGGGAAGGGTCTCAAGTAATGTTAGTAGAATTTGTAGTCCAACCCTTTTGTTAACTTCTGAAGTGGCTGATATATAAAGTTATACATAACAGTAATATATATGTAGATATCTTTTTCTGTGGGTTAGAGTGATCATATCTATACAGGTAAAAATGCCCCGCATGTTAAACATATGTTTTGAAACGTATGTTTATCAAAACGCATGTAAAACATACGTTTAATATATGTTTTGTCCAACATATGTTAAACATACGTGGCATTTTTACCTGTGTATCTTTCTTAGTCTCATTCTTTATTAAACACAATTAAATTGCTTTCATGTTTATTGCGTTTCAGTCTGTGGAATTATTACAAGAACATCATGTAGAAATTGTGGACGTGTAGTTACTGATCAAACTTGGAAATACTACAAGGACATCATGTAGAAACTGTGGATGCATAGTTACTGGTCAAACTTGGAAATACTACAAGAAAGTGTGTAACAATATCATTTTCTTATGTAACACTTGTATGACCCCACCATTGCAATGAACTTTAAATTGTACAAAAGCTAGTACAAAGACAGACAAGTTAGTACATGATACATCGAGATAGGCAAAACAGTTAGTGCATTTCACATGGTGATTCTGTTAGGAAAAGTAAGTCTGTGATACAATATTAGCTAACTCTAAGAACAAAGACATGAACATGGAATGTTTGAAGGGGAATCAGACAATATTGTTATTTTAAGTGTAGGAATTGCTACGATAACCTAGAATGACTGCAGAAACATGGACAATTTTATTTGTGTATCAGGCAGGGAGTTGCCGCAAGAACACAAAATGACTGCAGGAATATAGAACTACAAATGTCACCAGAACAAGAAGGAACCAAGAACACAGCATGCCAACAGGAACATAGCATGCCTACAGGAACATAGAATTACAATGTACTACAATAAGAGGGAACCACAAAATAGCATGTAGTTACATTGTGTAGCACATATGCAGGACATTTTAATTAAGTTGAAAAGAAAACTGAAGTAAAGGAATAATTGCAACACAAAGCAAGCCCTTTAAAGGATCAGATTCAACTCTATGTATAATGAAGCTATTTTAACTTTCCTTTTGATCCCTATTGACCTCAAATTAGTTAACTTTTAATGTGTCCATTAGATACAGGCTACTGTTTTACCAATATTTTTAATACTAATACTTATAAAACTTAAAACCTCCACAAAAACTGCTATTGGTTTCATTGACATTGTTAAAAGAATAATAACTTAACAAGCAAAATTTGGTTAAGATTCGAAGTATTTAAGTGAAACTATAGAAACATCTGTAGAATAGCCTTAGCATGTAGATTTATATACTTTACTATATATAGAGAGGATTGTGAGTGCTTATTTATTATTGAATTTATCAAATGAGTTGGAAAACATATATTATGCAAGAGTCTTTCGAGCATATAATTTTTTCCCAACGAGTTAAATAAATTCAATATCAAATGAGCATGAATGTAAGATTTGTTTTAACACATTAGGTGAAAAAGCTTACATTTACAATTTATGTAACAGATCTTCTCTATAAGGTCATCATATGATGTAAGGTCTCAAAATAACGTCATTTAACCATGACAATTCGATGCTATTTATATATTTGGGCAAGTCCCAAAGTACTTAGGCAATTTACATATAAGAGCCAAGTTGTATGGAAAACACTGAGAGATGAATAGGAAGTGATATTACACTAATATAAAAAATATGTCATTGGTTTATAACACTCCTGCACTGTAAATTATGTGATAAACTATTTTAATGCATACCTTGATAGTTCAAGAATAGAATACAAGAAACTAAATTCATAACAATTCACAGGCTCAGCATCACGTATGAAGGGAAATTGTCATTTTATCATCATTTATTACCGGTATCTCTAGTCTTGTTGGAAATATACCATATTAAAAGTTTTAGGTACACTGGCTCCTGTTTTACCAACATAAACTTAAACCTAATAAAAGCATCCATGTGATCATGATTTCAGACTGGTTCCAGTAAAACTGCATATTGTTCCATTGCCATGATTATATGATAGATAAATTACCATTCAAAACTTAGTTAAGTTTTTAATCAGTCAAAACTTAGTTATTTTTTTAAAGTATTTAAATAAAATGTTGAAATTGTGAAACATTACTTAGTTTTTACTGGTTATTTATCTATTAATCAGTCAATTTCAATGAAACCATACAAAGCATGACTGGAATCATTCCAACATTATCATCACTTAGCTGCTTTTCCTAGATATAAGTTTTTAAGTATATGATGGTGAAACATTAGCCAGATTTTATATATACCATGCTTTTATTTCTGTTTTTTATTGAGTTTGAAATAGTTTTGTGATAGCTTTTATTGATTAAAATATTTATAATTTATAATATTTATAATATTATTAATTCTATTTTCCATTGTTACCATGTATATACATGTTACGTTTTTCTTCTGTTAAACTTAATCTTTAAGTTCACTCATTAAGGTTCTGGTACCATTTTCAAAGCTCACATATATTTTCTATGTATTAACATTTTATATAATATTTATATATAATGTTAATATATGTATGAGAAATCCATGTTGATTTTTATCTTTCTATCTATTTATACATTATTATATTTGCATTGTTCATCTTTTAATGTGTGTTAAATTGTTTTTTGCCTGAAATAAACAATTAGAATCAGATTACCTGTCAGGACAAAGGTGAAAACTTTGATTTTAATACATCTTATATATACTTGTCAAACCTGATATAGCAGCCATTAGAGGATATATAGCAACTTTGATATCTTTTAACAGGTAATAAGTTACTTAAAACATACAAGAACCCTTCATAGGTTTGCAATTTAGATAAAATATTCCAGACAAAATAAATGCCAAAACAGCAACCAGAGGGACAGAATTTTCAATCTCAACAAAAAATGCCACTGATTATTCTTTTTATATAACAAATTGAGTGATTGTTTTGATTTCTTATAATCAGTTTACAGCACAAAAAGTATATCTCGACCCTAGAAATAACTCCCAGTGGTAAAATAATAAATAACTTTAATATCTGGTATGCAAGCAAAATGTCTAAGACAGGGAGGTGATTGTAAACAAATGATTGTCTTTTTTAGCTCACCAGGACGAATGTCAAGGAGAGCTATTGTCATGACCCCGGCGGTGGCATCTCTAGACACCCGGGTTACACTTTTGTGTTCGGTTGCATTTAAGTTTTGGTGTTTGCCTCCTATCTCAATTTTTGCATGGATGGTGAGTTTTATCCCATAGGCGAGTTTTTTTGTCTTGTGACAACTCTTGTTAATTCTTGTTAATATCACTCGAAGGCAAGAAATAACTATTGCTACAGTCTATCTCTGATCCAGGCATTGAAATTGTCAAAGAAGTGATCATGCTCATTTTACAATAATAAGAGACACTTTTTATATTAAAGCCAAATATTGTGCAGTTTTAAAATATGGGTCCAGAATAGTTGCTTGTTTTCTTGAAATACAGAGTAATTTTAAATCTCTATCCTTTTGCACCAGTGTATATGTCATTTCTTTTAAGTATGTGAACTTTTTCTTTAGAGTTAATACGTTTTAAATATGTATTTATTTAATGATGCCTTGTTTACTTTAGCTTTATTATGTTAGATGTATAACATGTGTTTGTTAATGTGTGTTAATCCTTTTTAATCGATATCGTAATACAAAATCAAAGTTAATAAAAAACATCAAAATGATCTTGAAAAAAAAGTTGTTTCATTTATGATGAATCCTTTTTGGTATGTGTAAATGTATCAATGTAAATACAAGGGTATTATGCATTTGGGAGTCAATAGTTGTTTTATCAAAATGTGTTATATCCCTAGCCCGTGTGGTTCCGGCTAAGAATAGAATCACTGCCGATCTCTGCATTGGAATAGGAAACCTCCGAATGGGTGTCGTGTTCATTTTATCATTTTTTGTCATGTTCACTATTGTGGTTAAATTATCAACCCCTGTGTGGTTTCACGGAGCCATATGAGTGATGGCAAGAATAAGACCACTGTGGCTCATGCATGTCGTAAGAAGCGACAATTTGAGTAATACAATATAATTTGCTGAAACTCTGCAGTTTTGCAGGTATCAAGGTTCTAGGTTCATTCTGCATATTCATTTGTTAGTGTATTTTTTTTTAAATCTGTATGTAAATTTGTTGTTTTTGTACATGTAGAGTGAACCTGGAATCTTCCTTCCTATTGGCGTTGAATAACCTATAATGTGTTGGTACGCCGTAAAACTCTATTCATTCGTTATATCCCTGTGAGTATAGCAGGGAGCGAGTGGCAAACATGTTCATTCACAGTTGAGTTCCATCATGTGACAAATATTGGCGCTCTCTAAAATGATTGTTTCTTGTAAAACGTGGCGAGTTTCGTGTTGTAGTGGTGTAGTGTTTTTGCCCCATCCACATACCAGGGTGACATGGCAGAAATCAGCCACTACAAGTTATTCATACAAACATGTCTATCATGTAATCATGAGTAATTTCTGTACAATTACATACTAGTGACATCTCAAGGCAACCTATTGAATCGTCCCTATTAGACATAATGCAGAATCAAGGAAGTGTATAGGTCATTGGCCGATTTATTTGGATGTGATATGCAAGAAATTGTAACTAGATCTTATATATATATATATATGTAAACTCAACAGATTTAGAAAAGCAAAAGTTGTACAATTATGCCAATTATTTACGCCACGTCCTCGTTCCTGAGTGAAACACCATTCCACAAGTTTGTTTGTTTGTTTGATTTATTGGTGATAATATATGTCATAAATACAAAGATACATCAAGCACATTAACATACAATGTTGCAAAAGCATTAACATGTGTGTTAAATACTATATTAAACTAGTAACTATTTGATATAATTTATATCAGCTATCACAGATTTAATACGTTATCTTGTTACACAAGTATTCAAATTAGCGAAACTAATTATTGATAATTTTGAGACATATATTTCACAGGGTAACCCATAAAGTTTTACAACTTATTTCCAATGGGGTCCTTTTAAGCATACTGTCATGGATAAAAATATTGGCACTTATTACAAAACCTATGTTCATGTCAGTCTCATAACACAGAAATTATACTTTGTTATTTATCAAGTATATTTAAAATATGTATCACAGTTATAAATCCACATTAATAACAATAACAAATTCTAAGTTTTATCAAAAATAAATAAATAAATTAATAAAAAATAAATTCACATTCCTCTACATTTTCCATTTTCAAGAATAGATATATCTTCACTTTTTTAAAATTTATGCTTGTTTTTAATTTCCTTAATATTAGGGTAATTGATTCCAATCCAGAATACCATTATAAAAGAAGGTTGATGTAAAAAGTATTAACACACGACACAATAAAAATTAATGTACTTCCTCTAGTTACATGATGATGCGAATTGGACAGCTTTGTAAAATTTTATTGAAGATAACACGGACATGAATTGTTAAAAAGCTTATGAACTTGATTCAATTTAATTGTCTATTTCTACTTTCAATGTTAACTATTCCAAGGTCTTTAAAATTTGACGCAGACAATGCTGATTGATTCATTGATTGGTTGAATATTAAGATGATCAGTTCACCTAAACACTGCTTCGTGGGGTCCTGAAAGGTTAACCAGTACTCGAGCACACCCCATCTCTGCAAGTAAATGATAACTTACCCACTTGAATCAGCGGTGGGAGACGAATAATAATGAGACACAATGTCGTATTTCAGTCATCACGGAGACTGTAGCCGAGCGGGGATTCGAACTCACGACCCCTGGTTTGATAGTCAGACGCATAACCAACTGAGCTAATCGGGCCCGGTGTAGCGGACAAAGAATCTCTACTATCATAGCTGAGTATAAATCTAATCATTTATTTTGAGCAACTTGTAACTTTTTCTTAAAGGTTTCTGTAAGACCACTATACCCTGAAGAACATGCATAATCAAAATGACACTGTAATAAAGAATAACAAAGAGTCTTTTCTAGGGATAAATTTAAATAGTGTTTATTTCTATACAAACATTTTATTCTAGAATTAACTTTTTAAAAGGTCATATAACGCTACCATAATCACCGTGACCAATCGTTTCTGGACGAGGCGGCGGAGATCACGTTCGATGACAGCGGTATAACGTTGGATGGTGGTTGAATTCGTGACTAGCGGTAAGATAACTAACGTTGTTTTTTTTTTACTTTTGTTGATAATGTTTGGAAATCTGAGTCGAGCAAGGTGATGTAACATTTCCGATCACTCGGCAGCAATCAAACTTTTATAGAGTGTAGCCGTCCCTGATCATTCGGGACATACAAGGCTTTTTTCTGTGTAAACATTGGAACGAGTGTTTTAAAAGTGCAAAAACTGTCTTGTTACCTGACATCATTTGAGATATCATTTTCTTTTAGAAACGACACCCATCCAAACGTTATATATTCACCGTATTCGATCTTTAACTGGTATAAAAATGATATAGTGACGGTTTTATGGTGGAAAATTCATCGAAACGCTGGAGGAGGAGGTGAAGTTGCTTGAAAGATGCCGTAACACTGGAAGAGGAGATGAAGTTGCTTGAAAGATGCCTTAACGCTGGAGGATGGTTGGTTTTCTAAAAGCCTTTTTTTTCTATATATTTCGATACAAACAAGTATCAGCTCGATCGCCAATCTAATGTCAAAATATACAATATTGTTATGACGATGAAATACGCTCCTATAAGATGAGCTAAAAAATACCATTAAATTGTTATACATGTATCATACGAGCTATATCGCCTTCTCAATATGTTGTGTATGTGGGAATATCGAACACATATCTTTATACTGTAGTGAAAAATAGAACGGATAATAAGTAGTTTTATTTCAACGGCGAGTTAAAAGCACCATACAAAATGTGTTTTCTCAGCACATGTCACGAAAAGGTGCCACGATAGTTACTGCATGGTGTCTATCGTGCTGGTGCATTTACAGTACATGATAGCAATATAATATCAATATGCACAGAACGATAACAATTGTTTCTTCAGTGGTACACACCAATGCATGTGTAAGTGTGGTGCGAGCAAGTACATGTTATGGTGGAAACGAATAGAGTGAAAATTCGACTGCTCGCATGATCACTGCCATCGAATACATTGTTTCCTTTGTCTCATTGGCTGGAGAGTAAACAGCAATTGTATTGATAATAAATGTAGTGGGTGTATCTATAAATAGTATGAGTCTATTGTATTCCCCTACAGACTTACATACACTGGCGTGGATTTTGGAGTCAATATGCTGTACACATATGCCGGCACAAAGCCTGCAAATCAAAGAATATGAATACACTAACTACATATTAACTCGGGTGATAATAGTGCTAGTGCTATCTGAACAGAATATAATATACAATGACATCGTCAAAAGATGAGAATAAGCTTATTAATATGATTACAAATTTCGATATCCCAAATAATCACAAGGCGAAGGCCTCATTCTGGACTGTAGGATTGTACGTTCATATGGTGAATGAATGAATGAATGAATGAATGAATGAATGAATAGGGTTTTACGGCGTACCAACACACTATAGGTTATTCGACTCCAACAGGAAGGAAGATTCGAGGTTCACTCTACATATACAAAAAACAACTAATTAACATACAGAGTAAAAATATACATCAACAAATGAATATGTTGAATAAACATAGAACCTTGATACCTGCAGAACTGCAGAGTGCTAGCACTAATTCTATCGTATTACTCAAATTGTCGCTTCCTACGACATGCATGAGCCACAGTGATTCCATTCTTGCCATCACTCATATGGCTGCCTCGAACCACACAGGGGATAATAATTTAACCACAATAGTGAACATGACAAAAAATGATAAAATGAACATGACACCGGTTCTTAGGATTCCTACCCCTCTGCAGAGATCGGCAGTGATTCAAATCTTGGCCAGAATCATATGCATTTAACAAACAAATGACATACGTGTAAAGGGTAATGGCTGTCGCTAACCAACATCAATAACCTTTCAGTTAGCGGATTGCATTTAACTATGCTTAGATGGTTCATTGTGCATTATTTTACCAATTTAAACCCATATGTCTGTTATAAAGCTCATAATGGCATTTATCAGTTTGATTTTCTTTACAGTAAACGGTTACATCATTGTAACATATTTTAAATATATTGACAAGAGAGTAGCAATCGAAAAATGACCGCATGCATGATGAACCTTAGAAACGATCTCCATGTAAATTGTTTAGCTTTCAGCCTACATCTACAGAGTTTGACTATCAATCTTTATCTACATTATTTGGCTCTCACACTCCATCTACATTGTTTGACACTCAGTCTCCATTCACATTGTTTGGTTCTCAGTTTCAATATACTTTGTTTGGATCTCAATATCCATATACATTGTTTGGCTCTCCGTCTACATCAGCATTGTTAAGCTCTCAGTCTCCGTCTATACTGTTTGGGTCTCAGTCTCTATCTACATTGTTTGGCTCTCCGTCTACATCGATATTGTTTGGCTCTCAATCTCCATGTACATTGTTTGGCTCTTAAACGGCATCTACATTGACTTTCAGTACATAAAGAAAGACAATTTAGCAGAAAAATACTGAAATAAGACCAGTGGGCTCAAACTGGTTTCTTCAAACACAAGAAAAAGGATGTAACTTTAAAAGACAGAAGAAATATAGAGATAAGACAGTGAAAGGGACGCTCAATCATCCACGAGCGGCAATTGTAGCAATTGCATGGCAACCACATCCCGCAAGATTGGTCAAACTCAAATTAATGAGGAAAACTAGGCTATCTGCTGTACTAGCAAACCGCCAAATATAAATGGATGCTACGTACACGTTTCGAGGTATTTTATACTCACCAACAAAACCTTTAAGTCGGTTACAACAATTTGCATAGCATAAAACGTATATCAAACGTATGAATTAATTCCAGTTCCGGTCAACAAGAATGACGCCTCTTTCATGATCTAACAACTTTAAAAGGTGTTAACTGTTGTATTATTATTAGGCTCCAAAGTGGCGCAGCGGCATACGCCTTTGACTGTCACTCAGAATGTCGTATGTTCAAGCCGCAGCGAAGGCGAAAAAAAATTAAATATTATATATATTTTATGACTTTTTCTTATTGAAAATATTAACTCTATTAAACTAACATACATTTTGTATAATAGATTACACAGACACAGGATAAAAGCTACTAATATACGTGTATGACAGTGAACATTAATAATAATGATATTGTTGTGTGTTTCTTTATTTTACGTTAAACTCCAAGGTTGATTTAAGTTCAATCTTCACTGAGGTCCTCAATTGTGCTTAACGTCATTTTCAACAAATGGCTGATTATGTATTGCATATCCAGTTTTATTAGTTGACGAAGACCTCAAGATAAATTTGAGTAGAACCACTTTTCTTCCGCAAGTAAATCGTACACTTTCTCCGATGGAGACTTTGGGCGGGCCGATTGAGGCTGGAACCTACGGCTTTAACGGCGAGAGATAGGCCGTCACTTGTCGACTGCTCCTTCCAACAATCCGTCGCAGAGATCCCTTGTTAAAAGTAGAATTAAGCATGGCAAATATGAAGCCTCTTTATTAAATGTTTAAAGTCAGTTTAGTGAAGTTTATACCTATCCACTTATTCGAGGATCTTTGCCGATTATCCTTAGTCAGTCGGGATTAAATTGCCGTCATCTTCGAGCTATTTTCCGTACATATTACGTTTTTTATGCATTTTTTATTGATAGTTATTCTTTTTATAATGGTTCATACAATAAGCATAGCGCGGACCGACTCAAAAAGCAATTCAGATAAAAGATGGTTATATATCCGTTCTTATACCAATGGTATCGTAACTTTCTTTTGTAGTGAAGAAGATTCAGTTGAGGCCATGATTACTACTCAGGCGATTCTTGTTCGAATTCCGGTGAAAGTTATTTATTGTCCATCTTTCTAGCAACACTCATTTTATTCTCTCATCACTTTCTCTTATCAAAACAGATTCTTCTTCTGGTATGTCCTCTTGTATCTCTGAAATATGATGGATATTTAAATTTCCGTTGATGACCAGTTTTAAATATTCGAATACCACAGCAGTGGTTTAGTGGTAGAGCATCCGACTCACATGCAGAAGGAGAAAGTATGTAGAGTAAAGAATGATACTGATTAACACGTGCTCAAATAATGTGGATGTTGTTGGAACGTTATTGGATTTTCTTGAATTTGAAAGCTAACGTAAACTTATTGTATAATGGTTTAAGTATTGTTTGAACCAATTCTGTTACAATTGCTGTTGATTGTTAATTTATCTTTCAGAATCAACTTAGTTCAAAAAATGTTAAAACATGAATGCTTTATGCCAGTAAAGTTGGCTTGAATGCCACCACATTCTCTGAAGCACCTTTGATAACATTGTTTTTTAATATGCAACAGTTCCCTGACTGCCGTAATTGTACCAAAATATAACCGATACGATTATTCAAGATTTTATTTCCTTTTTTATCTAATATTGTTATTTCATAAAAATTAATAATAATAAAAAAACAATGCATCCAATCGGCATTTTTGATCGATCAGAAATCACAGCCATCTAGAACTACGTAAGTTTCCATGTCAAAATTGATTGGTTCACGCACTGCCTCTATTTAGTGGAGTTTCACTTAAAGAAAAATCAAAGTGCTCGATCAACTTAAATGGGTGTTACGTCCAGACAATGCCAGTATCAAACATCTGTCTCACCTATGCATCTGTTAAGGGGACGCAAACTTTACAAAGTGGGTGGGGTATGTAAGAAAAGTATAACCTTTGTTATTAAAAAATGAATAATTGTCAGTTACAAATTTTACAATCAATGTTTAATATCAATGTTGAGACATAGTTTGCTGTAACATTTAGTTATTAAAATAAATTAAATTTGAATTTATAACACATTATAATTCCATTTGCCATGTACATTCAAACGGCCATTGTCAATAGTTTCAAGTTCATTGGATATATCAATACAAACACTAATTCCTTGATAACAAAATGTAGAAAAGTAAAATGTAAAAAACAGCTTCTTTTAAAGTTTTATCTAACTGTAATATGGTAATACATTAAATAAATAATGATTATCACAGGCATTCACTATGTAAAAAGTAGTTCACACATTAAGTATGGTGGCCAAAAATTACTATCCTAAATCTATAATGGTAGGTATTTAAATACTAGTAGTTTATGTTATGACTATCGTTATGAAATTGTTTTAAATAAAAGATTAAACCTTTAAATCCTGTTAGAAATTGTTAACAAATATTATCCATGTCATAAACATGTAAAAAAATTAACCTGGTAAGAATGTGTTATGAATACTGTCTTGAAATTGTACGGCAAGATCTGTGTTCCCGTTGTTGGTTGGCATAACGTAAGGGATAATATCTACTAGTTGCATGAAGTACTGGAGGATGCAGCATTTGTGGATCAAGTCTTGCAGCTGTGATGGAGTCTTACAGTATGGAGAGTTGGAGACCTATCTGTGCACATTGTATTGAATTCATTTTGAATATAACATCACAATCACAGATGTATCCAGTTATGTTGACAAATGCCAATGAAAATGAACTTACATCCACAATTTTCGAAAACTCTACTCGTCACACAATTCTTTCTTTAAATCATCAGTGCTGGTCACAATGATATTATAAATAATTTATACATAATTATTTACACAAAGTTCCCACACTTACTTTATAAACCATTACACTGGTAACACAACAGTATCTTCAGTATTAGTATAACTAGTGTATATTTAGACATTTGTAACAATGGAAACTCTGTTATTCAGTACAATTGAGTAATCAAATATCAAAGCATAGTCACTTTGAAAACACAACTAATGGCATCATTAAGGCAAAATTCGATGTTCACCCAAATACCGACACTTATCTTGAAATGGTTCCTACCATTATATTGTTCTGCTAAATTTAGCATGTAATATTTGTAGATCATAATCCATAATGACTGGTCATTTTAGTTTTTATAGTGAAACTTGTACAGGCAGCTATGTCTTTCCACTTCTTCAAACTGTGGTACAATTACGAAACAAGTGTCTCTCTGTGCAACTCCATCTGTGGTGAAAATATTAAAGATACATTTGTAATAAAATGTTTTTTTATATAATTTCTAAATTAATATTTTCATTTCTTTATTATGCCTTCTCAAACTTTTATTGTCAATTTCCACAACAGATTGTATTAATTCTTAAATGTATATGTGTGTGTGTGTGTATATATATATATATATATATATATATATATATGGAGATAATTATTTGTGAATAACCAAGTCATAAATGTACAGACCAGACTACGGCGAATGCGCCTAGCTACAATGCAAACCATAAATACGATATCAAGGCCTCTGCCAAACCAATAAATTTGGTGTCGACCATCACTTATATATTATGGAATTACATGCAACACATCTGGACAGGGTGGACAAATTTACATACATGAAGTGATAGCTATATATGAGTAGGATCCAGTTAAGGATTCATGACTACTCACATGCTATATGGAGATAATTGTTTGTGAATAACCAAGACATAAATGAACAGACCAGACTACGGCGAGTGCGCCTAGCTATAATGCAAACCATAGATACAATATCAAGGCCTCTGCCTAACCAATTAATTTGGTGTCGACCATGACTTATATACTACGGAATTATATGCAACATATCTGGACAGGGTGGTGGTTGTTGTTGTTGTATGGTGTTTAACGTCGCTTTCAACAATTTTTCAGTCATATCTCGACGGTGTCTACTTGAGACAGTATTTTAAGCGCTGTCACACTGGAGTATCATGCCGCAGACACATGGTATGATACCCCACCCAGTCACATTATACTGACACCGGGCCAACCAGACCTAGAACTCTCCTCTAAATGCTGAGCGTCAAGCGAGGAAGCTTTAAGTACCATTTTTAAAGTCTTTGGTATGACCCGGCCGGGGATTGAACCCACGACCTTCTACATGCGAGGCGGACACTCTATCTCTAGACCACGCTGCGGTCTTGGACAGGGTGGACAAATATATATATATATTGTTTTATGATGTTCATGAAAATGATTATATTGACTTTTTTCCAATAATGTTGGAATTAAGTACTGTTTCCAGGCAGGTTGATAGTGCATTGAGTACAGTAATGGCCACTGAAGTGATGGGTTCGATTCCACGCTCAGTGCAATGAACTCTCAAAAACAATACTCTGTATAGATTAAACCCCTAAAACACACTCAATATGGAATACAATAATGTCTAAGGTTATTTTGTACATAAATAAAGTAATGATATTTTGGTAATGTCATATATCTATTGATAAATAATATTTTAATATCCAGACTCAAATTAAAGTGCTGGTCACTTAAATTATGTATTTTAATGTTAAAAATTGATAAACAAATTTCATATCAGAGTACATGTATAAAATTTATTTGTTAGTATTATTAATATTTTTTTTAAAACATTGACATATGAATGAAGTAATGTATAAATATTCTAAATAAAAATCAAACCTTTGCAGTGCACTTCAAATATCCACAAATTTCAATGACCCAGTCTTTAAATCTTCATGCAGATTTTCTACTTCAATGGGGGCATACTAACCTTTGTAAAGGACCTCATACACAGCACCAGGAATGCCATCTTTCACTTTTTTAAAAGAAAGAAAGAAAAGGCATACATGTATTGGATAATTAAGGTAACAGCCACTTACCCACATAGGTTGATAACATTGGTAAATAAAATATACATAATTAAGAACAAGAAAGAAACTATTTTATTGTAAATTGTAATGCACCGAGATACACTTATGACAGAGAGATATTGATTGGTAAATGATATGCACAAAACGCGATGCTTTAAAAGGTTTGCCGGGCATCATGTCCTTACTGTCAATGCTGGGGTCATGCGTTTGAATCTATGTCCAGCCACAGTGTTAAAGATGATTGACGTATGACATAACCACATTGCGTTTCATTACCATTCATCTGTCACCGCTGATTAAAATATGAAGTTATCAGTTACTTGGTGGTGCAAAGACGGGTACTGTTTTATGTTCATGATCCCAGGAAAGAGTGGTTACATTAACTGATCATCTGTTAGCCCTCAATTGGTAAAAAATATGTTAAATATTTAATCACTCAATTCAATATGTCTGTTCACTGTTTATTTACATGTATCATTGTGTTGGTTCAGTGGAAAAACATCCACTCTGTAGTGAATTATGGATTATCAATGTTTTCTTAATCCATGGCTGGGTCTCAACAAATATTTTTCACCTCTGCATTTTAAGAATAGTTATAAAGGAACTAACTGTACCTTAATTGTACAATACTTCAATGTGGCAACTTAAATCATATAGGTTGCAGATATAACAGAAATATTGGTAGAGTGACAATTAAACACTAGCCATAACATAATTAAATATAATATCATAATGTGACAATCTATAGCATTAGGCTTGTACCTTTGAAAACTTCCAAAACTGTTCCACTATACCATTCAGTTTTGTTAATTGTCTCGTCATGTAGAATTCTGCGATCAAGAAACTTTATATGGTGTTGTCTCCTAGATTTTGAACTGGAACTCTGGGTCTGAAATTATATAGGGTTTAATGTTCAATAAAATGTGAAACAGCCACTACAGAAATGATTAGGAATTGTCAATGCTATTAAAATGGCCATGTATACAGTTTAATTTGCTCGGAAAATATAGAAATAAGCAATGTGGATGTTTTCTTGGCTGCTTAATAAAGGTGTCAGATCACTTACAGGATTTTGACTGCATAACACAATATTTTAAAAATATGTACATTTATCAATGAACTGCAAAGAAATAACATTTATTTATGTTCATATATTACCTTGTTTTCTGCTGATCTGGTCAATGGTACCTGTGCGTCATGTTGTACTGAGCTGGTAGATGGTAGCTTAGTGTCATGGTGTATTGCACTTGTAGATGGTATCTTCTTTTCTTGTAATTGTTTGGTGGGATTTGGTATATCTACATGGACGTCAGATTTTGTTTTTGGATTGAACTGAAAAATATATAAACAGGCACATATATAAATGGTAGTGAAGAATATACATTTGTTTTAAAATATATCAAAAATATTGATTAAATAATGTATAATATCCAAAATGTTTATACATTTAAACTATATATAATTACAATACATAGTACAAACTTTATAACCAATATTTATAGTATAACTTTTATAAGTAAATAACACACTATGTTTAGAAAACACTGTCATGTGCCAATCAGAGATATGGCGATTTATCAATTTAAAATACATCATTGAAACATAATTGAACTGTAATTATTGCATTGCAATACATACCGTACTGTCAGAGTATAACATTGCAATGTTGATCTCCACTTGGCGTCATGATAACTATAATACTGACAAATATTTTTAATAAATTAATATTTGGTATGCCAGATATAAAATCTTGTAGAATTTCCTGCAGATGGCGTATATTCTTCTTCAATTTTCAGTAATGCATAAATAAAGTGATATTGTAAAAAAAAATACTTACCCAGTGTGACTTTGGTTTCCTTATGCTTGAGTAAGTTATGTGGCGTGGTGTAGCAAGCTCTGGCAACAGAAATGTCATGTAAAAACATTTCAGCTTCGGTACCATCACGGTATTCCACATCATTGTGTCTCTATAAATCCTTTCAATATATATGTCGTAGGGACCTAAGCGCCGCAACACAGAATCACACCATAGTTTATCAATGATGTTCGTCTGTCCTTGTATTTGGTAGTATATCTCATGCTTTCTTTTCAAACTTATTCCATTAGGACCCTTTTCTAAACAAAAGTTTTGCACCTTTTGAACTGCTTCTTTGATACTATATTTATTGTTCTGCAGAATTTTTTTTTATTTCAATTAATCCTTCTCCATTCTCTTCTATGACTAAAACGTCTGTTGATGCTGCCAAATATGAATATTTTTTACTGAGTGTCAGACCAATTTTTCTAATTTCTACATTTCCCTTCTTGTTTTTGTATTCAATAATTCTGTTTTCCTCTTGTGCCAGGCCTCTGAAAGTATTGATGTTACCCTTGAATTGAGAATATATCATATTTTGGACTAAACATGTAGATAAATTATTTGTTCTTCGCGACATCACTTTTCCAAAATTTGAACTAGTAAGTCTTTTACGTCTTTCTTCTTTCCAAACTTCACTACTATGTTGCAGTCGAGATTAATGTTCAATATATTTTATTTCTTGTTCATTTTTGTTTAATTTATTCAAAAATGTGGTACAAAGTTCTCTTAATTCATCTGTTGTTACATCTGGAGTGTCATCTAGTTGACTTCCATATTCAAGTTTGGCTGATTTTGCACAACTTTGCCTCAAACTTTCTAACTTCCTTTTTCTTCTAACCGTTTTACTTTCTTCTTTAATTTTATATGCTTTTGTGGCTTCTACTTTTTTACACTGCGACCTCACCCTTTTGTTGAAATGGCAACCGGCTTGGATTCCTGTCACTTTTTGAAATGTTATTAATGATCATGCAGGACCTAAAATTTTACGAAGGGATCCACCATAGCACCTGGTATTCCATGAACCTCTAGCGCATCTGTTAACAAACTTTCCTCCATCGAATTTTGCACGAATTGACATCCAACTTTGTGCCAAATTGGTTGTAAAGTTGTCAATCAATCTTTCACTCTTTTCAGCTACCCGATTTAATATCACCGAAACATCTTTAATAATCCCTGTTACCTCACTTAATAAAATATTGCTCTTGCATGTCAGTCTTGATTGTTCCAAGTCCTCTTCAGACGGTAATTTCCAATAATCATACTGATTTTCATATATAGCATCGATTGAGTTAGTAGACTGTTCCAGATTATGTTCTTCAATATCATCTACTGACTTTGAATTTCCCTTTTTGCAGAAGTTGGAACAATTTTGATGAAAACCCAGGATATGATAAATAGAGTTTTTTATGTCATGTTTCAACTGTTTTACATTTTAATCTTTGCTTCTCATTTTGATGGCACATCTAATAGCTGTTGTAAGTCGTACTCGGTTAAGCTGACTCAATTTACCCTTTCCTTTAAAGTGGGGTTTCTCCTGAACTAAGCGTTCTAAGTTTGATCTAACACATTTGCATGTGTGATTTGCACATTCTAATTTTTTAATGGAACTGCCCCACACATGCATTTTTTTTTGTTATCGTGCATAAACTGAGCTATCACCATCTGCTACTAACCTCATATACCGAACACCATGTACAGTTTCTGCCTCCATGAAACCACTTAAAATTATATCAGCCTCCATAGCTTGTGGACTACCATTCCAGTTTTTAAAGCATGTATGAGGATGTGGGTCACAGCCATTGTTCTCTGCCTTGGAACATATAATACACTGTTTGTTTCTAACCCCAATGTATAAAAGCTTCTGAGTCTCGGTTTCAAAAATTACTCCAACACCACCAAAAGCGTTGTAACTGTGTTTATGCGTCCTTTTCGACCAGCCACCATCACATATCACTGTTACGGCCGGGATACCCTGATGATAGTCACCTCTGGCAATTTTTTTCTCTTCTGCACCAGCTTTGGCCATTTCTTCCTTCAGCACTTCATTCCACCAATTACCTATATCATGGTCTATGTTTGAAAACATTTTTTCACTCATTTGTGGGGTGTTAATTGTGGACAACATTTCGTTCAAATTTGAAGGTCCTCTGCCTGAAGTAACAGCACCAAACACCGCTCTTACATTTATGTCGTAGTATCCATTGTCCTGCTTAAAGCTGGTTCAATTTGAAATTCTTTCAAGCGTCCATTGCAAGTACACTATACAGACCATTCTTACATATTTCTGAACGTATAACAATTGGCTCTTTTCCTGACTTGGCAAGTTCTTGGGCTTTTAAACATAAACCTGCATGAGTTGATATGTTTACAACATGGTCTTTCAAATTTTCCAAATTCATGATTCGATAGCCTGACAATGGGTGTCGGTGCAATACAAATTTCAAAGATGTTGAACCAAGACTGCATAGTGTTGTTGCATTCATTCTTTGAATACGTAACCTTCGGACAGAAAATCGTGTGTAATACTTGCCATTGGATGAGACAACTTTACGTACCAACTGGTATGGTGGAAATTTTCTGCTGTCATTCGAATAGACTTTCATTTTCTCTTCCTTTTTCAACACCTCAAGTTTCTGTTTTCGTTAATATGTCTTAGAGTTTTTTCCACATGGTTGTCCAAATCTTCTCCTTGTCCTTTTCTTTCTATCCTTTGCATGTAATGCTATATCGTGAATTCACTTTTCATTTATTAGTCAATAGCAACAAAATTTTCAAAAGTGTCCACAAAATAGTATTAAATTGAGGTTTTCCATCACAGTTATTTCAATCCATATACGCGAACACATGTTTACTACACCATACCATGTTTCAATTTTCGTTGCACGGGATTTGCATGCATTTTACTACAATTTTATGACACTTACCTTGGATGACAGTCTCTCAAAAAAGACTTTTACCTACCGTAGACAGAGAGATCGACATGACGAGAGTATATAAAATGATAACTTGTTTGTTATTTGCTATGTAGGACAATACTTACCAAGTACACGGCTTGTAAGTTATAAAATAAACGAAATTCTGTTTGTATTTTTATACGGATGTAGCCGTATTACATCAACAGAAAATTATACGCCATAAGAAAATAGTATCCGTTTCGGAACACCTTCGCTTATATCCATGTGTATTTGTTTACCGAGATGAAAATGAAAACATGACAGCGTAAAAGCATTAACGTTTTAATATAGTTTTCAGGTATTACCATGTTTTGACTAATGACAACCTTGGCAGTGTTTAGTAAATATGTTTAACTTAAGTTTGCACAAGAATTAACAGCTGATCGCGTGTTCAGCACTATGTTGCTGGTGTTTAGAATATTTGTTAACCTTTTCTTGTCAATGAACAAAAATGGCCATGTGCACTTTTGGTAAACACGGTTTAGTAATATCAATTATTTCAAGGTAACAAACTATTAAGTAAAAATATTTCTAGACATTGTTCTTTGAACCATTATGATATAACAATCAGTGAATATAGGATCCAAATTGACTCGGTTATGCTGTTTGAATGGACATGGTATTGGCCATTGTTTTCGTTATTAATACACAATTAGCTACCATTTATTTTCTAAAACGATAGTAAAACTGTTCTCTGCATTCATTTACCATGCTTAGTTGTAATGGTTATGTCAAATAAAATCTTGTTTTTTAGTTTTTAACACATGGTACCCTACCGACCTGAAAGCCAAATTTTGAAGTTTGCGTCCTCTTAAAAATATATCTATGTGATGGAATTCGAGGACTGTTCGTTTGATGTTGATATTGATCGATAGAGCAGTTGTTCGCGCTTGATTCTCTTTCCGAAGGTCGTTGTTCATTTCTTCTTCAGGAAAATATTTTTATGTCGCTTTACAGGGGCGGATCCAGGATTGCAGTTAAGAGGGGGCGCGCAGGTGCAGATCCAGGAATTGAATGTTATACATTTATAACTAAATTCTTTAAAATAAAGATAAAAATAATAACACGAATACCTTGAACTTTTTCATCAACATTTTTATTTACAAAAGAAAAATGTCGCTAGGCAGGCTCGAACGTTAAACCTCTGGATCGACATGCGCACGCCTTACCTATTAGGCTACAGCGCCACTTAGACATTGAGCATTTATTCACATAATCATAGCACATCACTCTCTTGCTTAAAAATACAACGTCATATGTTTTAATACGTCAAGTCATCAATTCTTTCAACGTCACAGCAGTGTAGGATAAGCGCGTGGAGGGTGTGTATGTTGAAATTCCGTACGCGGTACTAAATGCGCGGAAATCCTTGTCCGGTTTGCAAGAATCAAGTACCAAATGTCATTAAAATTTTACAGAACTCATAATACGTGTCAAATGTTCTCATATGTACAAAGAAGTTATGACAACTATATGCATTTTCAACAGAAATAGATCTAATGCCAAACCGATTTACACAGATCTAATTTGTTGGGCGCAACAATCTTCCTACCGTTATGTAAGTTAGGTCTTAACTACAAGTATAATGGGGAGCGCAATAGTTTAGGTAGCTCCCAGAACTTCCAAATCCAGCAGTTAGTGTACAAACCCAAAGCGGGCCCATTATATTCTTCGTGATTGTTATTTATGTATTTTTATATAATATTTTTGGAGGACAGTGCAAGATTCAGAATACACTCCAGAAGCATCCTTGGTTATTTTACCCCACACGCACGGTGTACAACACCGATTTATGACTTGTTGGAAATACTTATCAATGCCATAACCGAGGATCTAACTCGGGACCCTGGAATACTAATCAAATGACACGACCACTGGACTTGGGCGCCACAATAACAATAGTCGTGCAATTCAAAACAATATATCGGTTATCAACCTAATTAAGCAATTTATTACTATTTTGCTAAACAGGCCACTGACTGATTTATTTCACTGTTATTTATTTCTCAGTCTCCATCTACATTGTTTGGCTCTCAGTCTACATCCACATTGTTTGGCCTTTCGTCTTCATCTACATTGTTTGGCTCTCAGTCAATAAAAAACTTAAGGATAAAGAAAACTTAATTTAGCAGGAAATACTGAAATTAGACCAGTTTTATAAAAGCTTGAGTGTTAGAATAACCAGTTGACAAACTTTGAACTCCACAGTAAATATGGACTCAAACGTGTTTGTTCGAACACAAGAAAATGAGGTTACGTTATTAGACATATAAAAGATAGAGAGAGAGAGACAGTCAAAGGCGCTCAATCATCCACGACCGGCGATTGTAGCAATTGTAAAACAACAACATTCCACTAGATTTAGTGAGGATTTCAAAGCTAGGCTATTTGCTTAATTAGCTAACCGCAAAAATATATTGATGCCGTCATATTCTTTGGACAATGGCTATATCTAAGTAAACACTACATTGCGTTATACTTTGACAAACAATGCCACATGCTCAGGGTATATCTACATAGTTTGACTATCAGTCTTCATCTACATTGTTTGACTCTCAGTCTCTATATACATTGTTTGACACTCATCAGTCTACATCCACATCTATAAAGTTTGGCTCTCAGTCTCCATGTACATTGTTTGTCTTCAGTGTCCGTCTATATTGCTTGGCTCTCAGTCTCTATCTACATTGTTAGGCTCTCCGTCTATATCGATATTGTTTGACTCTCAATCTCCATGTACATTGTTTGGCTCTCAGTCGGCATCTAATTGATTGACTCTCAGTCTCCATAAATATTGTTTCGCTCTCAGACACCATCTACATTGTTAGACACTCAGTCTCCATCTACATTGTTTGGCTCTCAGACACCATCTACATTGTTAGACACTCAGTCTCCATCTACATTGTTTGGCTCTCAGTCTCAATATAGGTTGTTTGACTCTTAGTCTCCATCTACATTGTTTGTCTCTCCGTCTACATCTGCATTGTTTGGTTCTCAATCTCTATATACAAGGGTTGGATCTCAGTCTCCATGTACATTGTTTGTCTCTCAGTTTCCGTCTACATTGTTTGACTCTCAGTCTACATCTCCATAGTTTGGCTATCAGTCTCCTTGTACATTGTTTGTCTCTCAGTCTCTGTCTACATTGTTTGTTTTAAACTTATTTATTTTACTTCGATTGTGAAACAAGTTTTACAACTTAGACAAATCACGCTCGAAGTCTTCCTGGGTAGTACCAGTACAAAGCATATGCGGAAAAAGTGCCTTGCTCAAGGACACCACACATAGCCGTAGCGGAGGATCGAACCCACGACCCGATCATGGGTTCGGTGCTCTACCACTGGACCACGCGCTCCACTTCTACATTGTTTGGCTCTCAATCTCCATATACATTGTTTGGCTCTCAGTCTACATCTACAGAATTTGGCTATCAGTCTTCATCTACATTGTTTGGCTTTCAGTCTTCATTTACATTGTTTGATTCTTAGTCTCCATAAACATTGTTTGGCTATCAGACTCTATTTACATTGTTTGACACTCAGTCTCCATGTACATTGTTTGGCTCTCAGTCTCAATATATGTTGTTTTGCTCTCAATCTCCATCTACATTGTTTGGCTCTCCGTCTACATCTGCATTGTGTAGCTCTCAATCTCCGTCTATATTGTTTGGCTCTAAATCTCCATCTACATTGTTTTGCTCTCAGTCTACATCTACAGAGTTTGGCTCTCAGTCTCCGTCAATACTGTTTGGCTCTCAGTCTCTATCTACATTGTTTGGCTCTCCGTCTACTTCGATATTGTTTGGCTCTCAGTAGGCATCTACATTGACTCTCAGTAAATAAATAAAGAAAATTTAACAGAAAATACTGAAATAAGGCCAGTGTTAGAACAACCAGTTACCAAAATATGGCCTCAAACCGGTTTCTTCAAACACAAGAAAAGGATGTTACCTTATTAGACAGAAGAAATATAGAGATAAGACAGTGAAAGGGACGCTCAATCATCCACGACCGGCGATTGTAGCAATTGCATGGCAACCACATCCCGCAAGATGGGTTAATCTCAAATAAATTAGGAAAACTAGGCTATCTGCTGTACCAGCAAACCGCCAAATATAAATGGATGCTATGTACACATTTCAAGGTATTTTATACTCACCAGCAAAACCTTTAAGTTGGTTACAACAATTTGCATAGCATAAAACGTATATCAAACGTATGAATTAATTCCAGTTCCGCTCAACTAGAATGACGCCCCTTTCATGATCTTACAACTTTAAAAGGTGTTAACTGTTGTATTATTATTAGGCTCCAAAGTGGCGCAGCGGCATACGCCTTTAACTGTCACTCAGAATGTCGTATGTTCAAGCCGCAGCGAAAGCGAAAAAAAAAATAATAATATATATATTTTTTTACTTTTTCTTATTGAAAATATTAACTCTATTAAACTACCATACATTTTTTATAATACATTACACAGACACAGGATAAAAGCTACTGATATACGTGTATGACAGTAAACATTAATAATAATGATAATGTTGTGTATTTCTTTATTTTTCGTTAAACTTCAAGGTTAATTTAGTTCAATCTACACTAAGGTCCTCAATTGTGCTTAACGTCATTTTCAACAAATGGCTGATTATGTATTGCATATCCAGTTTTATTAGTTGGCGAAGACCTCAAGATAGATTTGAGTAGAACCACTTTCCTTCCGCAAGTGAATCGTATACTTTCTCCGATGGAGTTTTTGGACCGATTGAGGCCGAACATACGACTTTAACGGCGAGAGAAAGACCGTCACTAGTCGACTGCTCCTTTCAACAATCCGTCCTAGAGATCCCTTGTTAAAAGTAGAATTAAGCATGGCAAATATGAAGCCTCTTTATTAAATGTTAAAATTCAGTTTAGTGAAGTTTATACATATCCACTTATTCGGAAATCTTAGCCGATTATCCTTAGTCACTCCGGATTAAATTGCCGTCATCTTGGAGCTATTTTCCGTACATATTACTTTTTTAATGCTTTTTTTATTGATAATTATCCTTTTGATAATGGTTCATCTAGAAGCCTTTTTATTAAATGTTAAAATTCAGTTTAGTGAAGTTTATGCATATCCACTTATTCGGGGATCTTCGCCGATTATCCTTAGTCTGTCCGGATTAAATTGCCGTCATCTTGGAGCTATTTTCCGTACATATTATTTTTTTAATGATTTTTTTTTATTTATAATTATTCTTTTTATAATGTTTCATATGTGAACAAAACTTCACATGTGTGTTCAACATCATTAATGGAACACACATAGACAAAAAACATAACTCTGGATTGCATTTCGGCAGAGGTATGGCCCTTTTTTAACTTAATTTTTCAGGTTTAAGTTTTATATCAGGTAAGATATCTATGCAACCACTCATTGAATATGAATGAAACTTCAAACGTGTGTTCACCATCATCAATGGAACACACAGAGTCAAGAACCATAACTTTGGATTGTACTTTGGCAGAGTTATGGCCCTTTTCGGACTTAATTTTTCAGGTTGAAGTTTATTATCAGGTAAGATATCTATGCAACCACTCATTTGATATGAATGAAACTTCACATGTGTGTTCAACATCATCAATGGAACACATAGAGACAAGAACCGTAACTCTGGATTGTATTTTGGCAGAGTTATGGTCTTTTTTTTACTTAGTTTTTCAGGTTGTTCACCACCATCAATAGAACTCACAGAGATAAACCATTACTTTGGGTTGCATTTTTACAGAGTTATGGTCCTTGTGGATATAGAAAATTTGGTTAGATATTTTTAGAGGTTAAAGTTTTTGATGTGGTACTTATTTCATCATCCTATCATTGGACTTTTCATGTTTGTTCAACATCCTCTAGGAAACTTATAGAGACCAAAATCACAACCCTTAATTGTATTTTGGTAGAATTATTTCCCTTTTAGACTTAGAAATTTGACAAATAGGGTCAGTTTGTGGTCCTCTCTCAAATTTGTTCAAATTGGCCAGCCCTGAGGGGTATTTTTTTTTTCGAAACATTTAATGTTTGTTGCTTTTATTGCAACTCTGAGGGGCTAACAAATTTCACACCTACCATCTCCCCATCCCTGCCCATTTATTTATTTTTCTTTAAATTTTGGTCTGTATTAAATCAAATACTCTGCCCCCCTCCCCCCATTTCAACTTTGTTCCTAACCCCTACCCAACCGCCATCCCTGTCCCTTTTTTGTTTCTTTTTTTTTTTTAGAAAAAAAAGAAGTTTTGTTTTAAATTAAATACTTTGCCCCGTTCCAAGACTACCCCTCAAAGTAAAAAGAAAGGAATAATATTTGTACATTTAAATGAAATATCAGAAATATGTACAGTTAAAGACACCAATTTACAAATAGGCAATTAGTCACTTAAAGGCTTATTATTTACTTAAGGTACAGTAAACGACTGGAAGGACAATATTCTGGAAGATTTGCAACTCCGTATTGACGCAATGGTCAATGATAAACATGGAGAGACTGATATAACATTCGCTTGAGTCATTGTTTTAATTATAAATATAACTATCATAAGACAAAATTGTATCCCTAGCATAACGGACTTGGTTTTTACCAGGTATGGAATCCATGGAATACTATGGATGTTCCATCTCATATCCTTTCCATGTGTCTTTCCTACCCTACTCGCACAACGACGAAACTATATGACATACACTTTGTTTGTTAAAACTACAAACATGTCAGTAAAGAAAAACTCTAGATTCTACATGTCATTTGTATAAGAAGCTGCTGTTGAAATTTCTTTAAATGGTATAAAATATAAAGGAACTCTGTGCGTATCTTTAAACTCCTATTCCGTGAAATAAGATATGAGAACTTGCGAGAAGTTGGCATAAATCAGTAAAACCTATTCATAGTGTCAATTTCATATCTTTGTTCATTCAAAGAAAAACAACTTTTTTCGTTTGGGTCAAACGGCCAAACTACACACCTTGAATTTGTAATGAATGAAAATAAGAAATTCCATAACATTTTGACTTTTATCAGTTCTGTTACAAACTATTTTCAACTACTCTCAATGCTATTTTATTTATAGTAAAGGCCCGTGGCAGTTTGATAATTTCTGAAAACAATCGCATAAATATAACCATCGATATGTTAGTAAGCGATAAGGTGACCATTTCTGCTTTTTAAAATAAGTATTAACTTAATATTTGTATTTTAAAAATTTTTAGCGGTTTTGTTAAGAATGTACTTGCCATTATGCGTATCAAAATATTGCATTTTAAAACAAATTTTAGAGTCGGTTTCACTTTAAATAGAAGCTTGACCGGGTAAATATCCGACGGCATATTTCGAAATTTGTTACTGCTGCCAAATAAATAAACCCGCGAAATGAAATTATTTGGTCTGCCGAGAGTAACTTTGCAATAGTATAATATAATATACATGTGTGTAAGGAATTATCTTCACGATGCTTAGATATTCACTCCATGAAACTCTTTGAAATTAATAAATTACAGCTAAGGCAGACGGAGACAAAGACAACTGTTTTTTGTTTAGTATTACATCAGATTCATTACTGTGTTGCCATTTGCATACATTTATATGAATACATTTATTCGTATATACTTATAATGTGAATTAACCCTTTACTCCATAGATACCAATATCAGAAGGCCTTTGAAAACAGTGCAGGAAGAGTTCAGATTGCTCGTCACGAGCAATCTGAACACTTCCTGCACTGTTTACCACTCTGTCAGTTAATATAAACATAATTCACCCAATAATTCAAAAGTATTCTATATTAGAGGTGTCCAAAGGCGTCTATATGAAGAAAAGGGTTAACGTCAGTTTCAATACGGTTATAGATGGTATCCAATTTTATTAATAGAGGAATACCGTAGAGTGATTATAACAAGAACCAGTCATCCTTCCACCAACTTCCCCTCTTAAATATTTTGGAGTGAACTGAGTTCGATCCCACGACCTCAGTAGTGAGAGGTTATATAATCACTTAGACGACTTGGCTACATATACTGACCTTGAGCAAGATTTTTATATATATTTTGCTTAGTACTAGTTCCATCCAGGAAGAGAACAAAAGTACGATATTGTTTCGTCTAAGTTGTTTGAACTTATATAACAATCGATATAAAATAAATAAGTTTAAATTTTAAACTAATATCAAACTCTATAAACAGCGTGACTCCCAGTATATGCTTTGTGCTTCTGAATACAACTTCACTTCTACCGGTATAAACCAAAATCAGCTATTTTGAACTACGTCTTTCTATTTTTAGATGGACCCTTCCGTATTAGGGGTGTTTATAGTATGATAGCAGATTTATCTATTACATAAACTATAAAATAACTATATATCAATATTAAGTGTTACACTATCTACTCCGATAGCAAAGTGGTAACGGTTTGAACTGTCAACCCAAATGTCGCGAGTTCGAGCCGCATCTATGTTGATTTTTTTTTTGCAATTTAATTTGCCATAATAGTATCAGAGTGTCTTGATATACAATGTTAACTTTGTTATACTGTTGTCTGTTAATACAACTAGATCTACATGTTTAATAAAATTCAACGTTTTTTTTTTTGTAAAAATCAACGTTCGGGTTGGGTTTGGGGATTTACTTACAATGTTTTATTCATATGCATACATACATATTACGTCAGCTCTAATCCGCAGCAGCAAGTCGGCACCGGCATCGGAGGCTCCTCGGAAGTCATGATTAGACAGAATTGTTTTAGATGATTTTGACTTTGGTGTGGCGAGACGCTGTATACAGGCAATGTATGTACAGAAGGGGTTGCTACCAACACTTACAAAATTTAAAAAACAAATTAAAAAGTATACTCTGATATTATTATGACAAATTAAATTGGAAAAAAAATCATCATAATTACAGCTCGAACTCGCGACATTTTCGGTTGGAAGTTAAAACCGTTATCACTACGCCATCTGAACAGACAGTAGTACAATACACTATATATTGATAACTTGTTAATTTTATAGATTTAGAGATTATCTGCTCTCATACTACAAACACCCCTTATACGGAAGATTTCATCTAAAAATAGAATGAAGTAGTTTCAAAATAGCTGATTCGGTTTATACCTGAGAGCCGTTGTGAACATAAACAGGTATCTTATTACTGATTCAGGCTTTTCATGTTTAAATGTTAAAACGCCGTGCATAATTTCCCTACTGAACCTATGTTATAAATGCAGTAACCGCATATTGACTATGGCACATGAATACACACTTACTGTAACGCATGATATAAGTCAACATTTCGGGTGTATTCTGTCGTAAATCTTTAATACAATATTTCGCAGGTTGGATCTTATAACTGAAATTATCAAATAATCATAAAACAAGAAAGCACTGGGCTTATTGTTTCACCGCTGTGCCAATATATTACACTGAGTAGTAAGTTATCTTAAAATTTCCCTTTGAATGTGTTTAAAATGTCGGATTATGAAAAAGGATTGCCGAGGAAGTTTATTTGCCAGCAGCACCGAGGAACGATCATGTCGGGGGACGCTGTACACAGAGTTGATCAAATGTCCGATTTCAAGATTCGAGATTCGGATATTTGGGTTTGCAGTTTTCCACGTTCAGGTACGTTGATATTTTTTCTGTAGTGTCTTGAATTATAACATATACTGGCCAAACTACCAGATTAAATATACATCTATAAAAATATTTCGATGTAACCAGCATTAGATAAGTTGATTTTTTCCTCCCACTGTCTTTTATCAATTACATGCGGCTTATATTAAAATATATGTCGCAATTTAATTTATAATTGATAACATTTTCTGACGTTTAGCATTTGATCCGCTCGCAAATAAATATTGAAATTATCAGAATTTTCAAAAAAAGCTAGACCGTCATCGTTAGACCGACTATATTGTGATGAACATGAGTGTCATTAAAAATAAATAGCAAGTAAATGTTGGTTCAAACTATCATACTCGGCCAAAACATTCTGTCGACATCGGCAGATCCAGGAATTCATTAATGGGGTCAAATGTAAATTTAAGATTTTTTAATACTCATACATGTGAACCTTTTTGGAAAGCAATGAGGGAGATTGGGTTTTGAAATGAGGGAGATTGGATGCACATGAGGGAGATTTTTTTATTGCGCCATAAAATTTGAAAATATTTTCATTTCGGTACACTTTTACATAATTTCTTAATAATTCAAGTACATTACACCATAAAAGATGATGTTTTGTCATAACATATAGAGAATTTAATTTAATAACATTAATAATATATAGAATAGGGGGGGGGGGTGGGGGTTGTAAAACCTTTTTTTAAAACCTAGCGTTCCTTATAATTTCCTAATAAGTCTGAATCCTAATTCTATTCATCCCAACAACTACTCTAATACCACCAATAATCTTTCTGAATGAATATGAAAGTGGTGAAAGTACCATTCTATTTTATTTTGTTTGTAAAAATGCAACCATGTAAGTGTGATTTTGTTCAAAAAAAAATTTTTAAACTTTTTTTTTTTTTTTTTTTTTTTTTTTTTAATGCTTTTATTTCCCCGTCAATAAGTGTGTTATAGGTCGGGGTCATCCCATCGCACACTGTACATTGTTTACATATGTTTAAGCTTTTCTAGTCTCTCTCACTCATTCTCACTCATATTCAGTATATCATACTTGGATAAGTGTATAAACATGGGGTCTTACTAAGTTTAGGGGAAATTGATATTTTCTAATTGCTTCCTGGGTAAACAATTCTTTTGTTTTTTTTGTTTTTTTTAAAAAAGAGGAAAAATTCCTTAATTATGCTCTCTCCATCAGTCAAAACCATAGTAATAATTCATCGTTTCATTTTTTTGTACAGTCATCTATATTAACATGACTTGTGTAAGTGACAGGGATTTTAGTTTTATGTAGTTATAAAGATCTATTATCAGGTTTATGTAATATTTTGAAAATTGGAATTATTGTGATAGAATATCGGAGTATGAATTCCAATCTTTTTTAAATTTTTCAAGATTGTGGTTTCTCATAGCTACATTTTCCAGGATTTTATGTGTTCTTTTGAGTCCGTTTTTTAGGTTTGCTATAGATAAGGGGGTTTCAAGTTGTTTTGTATAGAATATGTAAAATTTTGTTTCCAACAGTAAATATAATTGTACTTGTGATAATCCCTTTGCTATATTAAAAATAAATGTTTCTTCAGTAATTTCTATTGGATTTATAGAGAATAGCCATGTTTTCAACTCATTTATAATGGACTGTGTCTTGGGGCAGGACCATAACATGTGCGTTATGGTTTCCTCTTGTGTGCAATAAAGACAAATTGGATTATTTTTAATTTTGATTTTATGCAAAAATTGTCTGTTTGATAATATTCTATGATTTATTCTAGCCTGAAACCATTGTAATGTAGTGCTTATTGGTTTTTGAAATGGGAATTTGTAGATATTTTTCCATGTTTCCTCACTAAATTTATATTTTAAGTTCCATTTAAGTTTTGATGTAGGAGAACTTTTGTTCCTGTTAAGAATATCATACATGTCTTTTGATCCTTTTCTACTATTTAAAAATATTTGAATGTTAGACGGTACAATTGGGTAATTCAACTTTGATGAGAATTCGGTTATATTATATTGTTTTAGGTATACTTCAATTGCTTTCTTCACACTATGATATTGTAAAAAATTCATTTTAATATTGTATATTGTGTTCAGTTCCTCACAAGTGTAAAATTTTCCGTCTTCTCTTATAAAATCATTTACTAGAGTTAAACCATTATTATAGTATTTTTTATAAAATATATCTTTGCCACCAATTCTTATGTTTGGGTTGAAATAGACTGGACTTTTCAGTATGTTTGATTGCAGTGAGTTGTTTTCTGTGGCCGTAGTGTGTGTTAAAACACTTATATAAGATTTTAAAACATCTTTCCAGAAATGATTTTTAATATCATTAACTAAGGCTTCAGAATATCTTATACCCAGATCTGAAATGTTTTTAGTGTTGATTTTATGGTTTATTAAAAGTTGCCATTGCCCATCTGTAACAATGAGTCTCCTTATCCATGTAGATTTCAATGCTGCAATAAATGCTTTTAAATTTATCATTTTTAGTCCTCCATCACAATATTTCTTAATTGTTACATCATTTTTTATTTTTGTTGGACCTTGCCATAAAAAATCAAAAAATAGGTCATTAACTTGTTTTATTGTATGCTCACTTGGATTAGGTAGTGAAAAGAAGAGGTGATTGAGGATAGGTAATAATAAGGTTTTTATTACTGTTATTTTACCTAAGGGAGTTAGATATCTTCGCTTCCACAATTTAATTAAGTTTGCTATTTTTGTAATTTTTTCTTTGTAATTTATATCTGTGATTATATTTAAATCTACATCAAAAGTTATACCCAACAGTTTAAATTGTTGACTTCCCCAAGACAGTTTCCATTTAGTTTTGATTGAGTCTGAACTATATTTTTTGCTCCTATCCAAACTACATGTGTCTTATCAAAATTTACATTTAATCCTGAAATACTAGCATAAAAAGAGAGTTCTTCTAATGTATGTTTGAGTGAAGAAGAAGATCCATCTAAAACAACTGATGTATCATCCGCAAACTGTGATAATTTAAATTCATTATTGTTAATAGTTAAACCCTTTATATTTTTGTTATTACGTATTTTAATAGCCAAGATTTCTGCACAGAGAATAAAAATATATGGTGACAAAGAATTGCCTTGTCGGCAACCTCTCCCTATATAGAAAAAATCTGACAGGTGACCCCCCTGATTGACAGCAAGATTTGCATTTTTGTATAAATCTTCAATCCACTTTTTAAAACTGTCACCAAAGTTAAAAAGAGTGAGTACTTTTTGGATAAAAGACCAAGACATGGAGTCGAACGCTTTTTCAAAGTCTACCAGAAGTATTAGTCCTGGGATATTATTATCTTCTGCAGATTGCATAATGTCATATATTGTTCTAGTGTTTTCCCCCATAAATCTGCCTTGGATAAAACCTGTTTGGTTATCGTGGATAAGTTTATTAAGAACAGATTTAATTCTATTTGCTATTGCCCCCGAGGCTATCTTGTAAACACAATTTAAAAGTGATATTGGTCTATAATTTTTTAAAAAACGTCTAGGTTTATTATCTTTTGGGATTAGTGTAATAATTCGCTGTTTTTGTGTAACTGATAACTCCCCATTAATATAGCCATAATTTATAGCCCTAACAACAAAATGCCCTATTTTACCCCAAAAAGCTTTAAAAAAGTCAGCACCAAAACCATCCGTACCTTGCGAACGATTATTTACCATCTTACTAAGTGAATATGAGGCTTGGTCATATGTAATTAAACCTTCCAATGTCTTGGACTCTGTATCAGTTAACTTTGGTATGTTAAAATTTAAAAATTTGTTATTCAAATCTATGTCTATTAGTTGTTCATCTTTATTTGCATATAGGTTTTCATAAAAATGTTGAGCTTCTTTTAAAATATCCTCTTGTTTTGTAATGATGCTACCATCAGGCATTTCTATTTTGGGTATAATTTTACTTGTGAAGTTATGATGTTCTAGGTTGCAAAAATATTTTGTAGGTTTTTCTCCTTCTTCAATAAATAGTGCCCTTGATCTTATAAATGACCCTCCATTTTCTTTTTGCGAAAGGTTACAAGTTCTTCTTTTAAAATATTGAGATTGGATATGTTTCTAGCATTAAGAGATTGTTCTATTTTATTTATTTCATGTATAATTTCACATTCCCGCTTATCTGTCTCTTTTTTCTTAAAAGAAGAATAAGATATTGTTTTACCTCTAATTTCCATTAAAAGTGTTTCTAAAAAAAGTTGGTCATTAATAGTAAACTGTATATCTTTATTACAAATATCATTAATATTGTCTATGTTATAGATAGGTACAGCATACTGGCATTTTATTTCTTTAATTTTATCATTAATTGTATTTAAATGATTTACATCACTGAGTAGACTATTATTTAGCTTCCATAGAGGTTTACCCTTAATAAATTGGTTAAAATTACATTTTAATATGATAATTGAGTGGTCTGACCTATAGCTGGCTTCAATAGTACTTTTGCTTATTGATGCAAGTAGGTTTTCAGAAATGAGGAAAAAAATCTAATCTTGCTGGCTGTAGGGGTGTTTTTTTCCTCCATGTATAACGCTTAGTGGATGGATAATATTCTCTGTATTGGTCGACTAGATTGTAAATGGATTTGATTTCTAAAACCTTTTCTCTAGCTTTTCTATTATTAATACATTTGTAATTATAGTAATCTAATTTTGGATCTTGAACTAAATTGTAATCCCCGCAAATAATTATGTCCTTATTATTTATAGTGTCTGAAATACTCATTATATTATCAAAAAAAATTGGCGAGTCTTGATTTGGGGCATATAAGGTTATTAGTGTCAACCTATTATCATCCAGTGTAATGTCAACAATTATATAGTTTCCTTCAGGGTCAGATATGTGTTTATGGATGACAAAATCTAGATCCTTGCTAAACAATATTCCTACACCCCTTGAATTACTTTTCCCAAAACTAAATATACAATCATGCTGCCATTCAGTATGTATCATTTTTTCCATATTTTTGGTAAAATGGACATTCTGCAGACAAAAAATGTGACATTGTTTGGATTTTAAATAGTTGAAAACATCGGTACGTTTTTCTGCAGAACCTAATCCCTGACAGTTAACTGACATAATATTAATATCCGTCATTTATATATATATATTCTTGGATAGTAATATGACTAGATGGAGAGAGCAAATCCATAGAAACATAACAAAATACACATACAAAAAAAAATGAAAATGAAAGCTAGCCATTTAACTATTTGCTTTGGACCAATAAAAAGCCCTCAATTTTAGCAAAACCAATTTCTTTATTAGTTGTAATATAATTAATATTTGACCAAAAAAAAAAAAAATATATATCATCAATCAAGGTAAACGTTAACACTATTAAAAGGATTTAAGTAGAGTTAATGATGAGATTGTGGTAACCTGTTCATGTATTAATACATATACACACACATATATATCCACATATACATACTTATATGTATATATTCACACCTACATATACAAAAAAAACCAAAAGGTCCTCTACTGTCCCCTATAGTCTCATAAATTATAACTATATAACATGAGGGGGAAGTCAGTAAATGGATAGAAACAACAACAAATAAATGTGGATATACAAACACACATTCACACTCTGGACATATTACACAGTACACTATAAATATCCAACTGTAAGCAATGATTATAACTGTCTATTTTCAATTATCCAGTTCTGTTATATTATCAACACAGTATTTTACTCTCTCCTAATATGGTAATCCAATTATAGTTTATTTCAACATGACTATCCAACACAAAACATAAAAGAGAGTATAGTCTTTATAATTGCCTATGGTCACTAGGTCACGGTAAGACAAGTCTCATCACAATTATAAAGTTTAGTGTTTATGTGTTTACAATGTCAGTTCAACTTCTCCACGGTAAGACAAGTCTCATCACAATTATAAAGTTTAGTGTTTATGTGTTTACAATGTCAGTTCAACTTCACATCTTAAAAGACAATGACTTATATAATTTTTGTAAAGTAACACATACCAAGTAAATAATCGTATCGAAACTTATGTTATATTCCACAACAATGAAAATATATTCTATTAATACTGTCTTTCTTAGATCACTATGACTTAAAGTCTTTGTTAATCTGTTAACTGTCTGGTCTCCATGGTTAGGCTCCGATCACATCCCTGATGTTGTCAAACAGGTCAAACGTGTGGCGGTGGTTGTTATTGGTCCTGCCATAGACGGTTCCGTTAAAGTACCAGGCCTGTTCTATACGTTCATGCTTCCCCAGGCGCTCAAGTAGTTGAGCGTTAAGTTTTGTAACATCATCGACAAGGCGATTACCCATCTTTTTAAATGCAGTGCGATGAACCATAATCTTCGTTTTCTCATTGTTGTTGAGAAATTTTATAAGGATTGGCTTGTTGTGACCATCCTTCCCCGGGATTCTGTGAATTGCCATGATCTTACTTGGCTCAATGTTTACATTCTTCTTTTTGAACAAGTCTGTCATAGTGTTTATCAGGTCTAGTTCAGTCTCATTGGCCTTTTCTGCCACATCCATTACTTTAATATTGTTTTTTCGGGAGTATTGTTCATTGTAGTTTGACTTACAAAGAGCAGATTTTGATCGTGTGTCAATGTCTTCTATTTTGGCACTCTGATTTTTTATTTGGGTTTTCAGTGAGACAATTTCCTTTCTGAGATGTTCATTATCTTTCTCACATTCTGACAGTTTTTGTGAGATTTGTTTTGTTTTCTCCTCGACTTTCACTGATATGGTCATATCCATGTTTTCAGTTAAATCCTTTATTATTTTGGATATAGAAGAGTGTATGAATGCCTCCATATCATCTTTTTTCATTACACTTTTGAGATCATCCCTGATCTGCTTTATGTCCTCTGTTAAGCCCTCAAGCTGATGACTTAACATATTAATTTCATCCAGACTGGAGTTGGGAGACATCTCCGTGTTTGGTCTTTTTTCTGCTGGCTGTCTAGCTTGTTGTTTACAGCCTGAGGCGGTATTGCCCTTGTTACTCAACTTTGCAGGTTTAACAATGTCACTCTTATTCATTGTGCACAGTCAATACAATAGCACTAATCCGTAATCCTTGGGGGATAGTTTCAAAATTAAAACTCTCCAGGTATTTCTGTTCAGTTCCTTTGTTTAAATTTTGCAAAAATTGCGAAAAACGTCAGTTATCTCCAAATATTCAAATTTTTTAAAAATATTTTTTTCAGATTCCTGTAGTGCACTCCTTTACACACATTTTAAGTCCAACTATAGCATGTTGTCACTTTTAGTTTTGGTTTTATTGCCAAAATTTAAGGACAGTGAATAAACCTATAACATCACTGTCAAATGCCCTGAGGGAAAAAACTTTATTATCAAGTGATTATGTAGATTTTTGCTGTATAGAAAATATCCACTTTGATTCCGGGATTTTCCCGTCCAATAAAAAAACACACGGCAAATACCGGAAAATAGCCCGATGTTTAAACCGAGATTAGAAAGTCGCGCATGCGCGCCTCGATACCTTAAACAAGAAAATGGCGATCGACGCGCGATGAATAGATTCCTTGGAGATTCAACAAGAATTTCTTTGTTGCCGAGGAACGCTCAATGTCTTATTTGCAAATTATTAAATAGTTATCAATGCGTCGAAATGTAGAAAGAATAAATACTGTAACAATTTCAGAAACGATTTTGTGTCATTTCTTTTTCACAGTTCTTCAGATTGTTTATTTTTGGTCTTGTGGCACAGTTGGGCTTCGAATTTCAAGTCACACTTTTCTAAAAATTTCGGACGTGTTCAAGATCGTCTTTGGTATACGGTTTTGTATATTGATTTTCTTAATCGTTATTTCGGCGGTAAACTACAAGAAAACCGGTTAGACTGCAAGATATATGCCAATTAGTCTTGATTGTAACATCTCGTGTGTAATCACGTTGAAAGTTTCTAATATCATCTGCAATCTGATTTGCTTACAACCGATAAAGGCGGAGTTTATGTATATTGGTCATTTTTAGGACAATGATTGACATTCGCAGTGTCAATTAGTTTGTTTTTACAAAAAAATTGCACTGGAGTGAAAATATAATACACAGGATACTGTGATTGCGGGAGATTTTGACTCCTGTCCGAGAGTCGCGAGTTTTATCTTTGATTCCGGGTTCACATGTCTGAATACTACGAAGAGGGAGGCTTATAGTCTAGACAATCTGAAATTTTACCTCGGACTAATTGCAACAGAAAATGTTAATGTTGTTTCTGACAACATAGGCCTAGTTCGATTCAAAAATAAAAATAGAGAAAAATCGAAGTTTATTTTGTCAATTGAATTTCGTCTTAATGCCTGTCCGAATACTATACAACTTTTCTACTTCCGTTTTGTAAATAATTTAAAGATTTTTTATATTCATTTATCGGATTGAAACAGTGATGGTATTTGTATGACTATTCTTTACTGAATATTGCTTCTATATTGGATACGCATGTGATCGAATCTGAACTCATTAAATGCGCAAGGGATTATATTGGCATGTAACCGTCAATTCCCTGACCTAAGTACACACTACCAGCATGAAGATACACTTATAACTTAGGGATACACGCGTCTAAAGTGTCTAATTGCAAAACCTCTTTATTACAAACATTGGGTTTCTGAAGCCACGTTTTTTGTTTTTGTTTACATTCGCCATTCCCAACGAACCGCTTTCGGGTTTCCGATCAATCATCGGATAACATCGTGAAGACTCGTTCCCGATCTCGTTATCGAGGCTTTGTCCGGGAATTTTACGGAGATCAATGTAAACATTTCGCAATAATTTATTGCGGGACGTATTAAAGTTTGGGCAATATTCAATTACTGTTAATTTGATAACTTTCAAGTAAATAAAGGTTATACGTCAATACATAAGCATTATTTTGTGCACACTGCATACAGGAGAAGTCTGGATTAACAGCTTGTTTGTGTTACTTGCCAATACAATCCATTTAAACACTGTATCTCTAACCTTCTAAGTTGTTCTGAAAATATATCACCCCGTCCAACGTATACGTTAATTAAACGGCGACTACGTCGCATGTTCGGTGTCAACTACATACAATAAACCGGTACTTCCTGTTGTTTTATACACGTGGTTGGGCAGTGAGGTAAGAAAATCTTAAGAAATATTTCGTTTACAAATCAAAGATATAGCCGATACGAGCGGCATTGTATTAAAGTTTCAAGCGAGCATGTGTTTGTGAATGAGAACATGGCCGTTTTCTCAAACATTCGAGAAAAGTAACGGTGTGAACCACTTTCAGATTGAAAACACGTCATTTATAACTCAATTTATTGCCTCGGAAGCATTTCTGGAACTATTGTATTGGTTTAACATTTGTTTTATGTGTTAATAAACCAAATTATGTCTGTTAAAACATACAAGTTGACGTTATAAGGGTGATAAACGCTAACATTTGCTTAGTACGTAGCATAGGTAGGTGTCTCGTATATTGTACGCTACATAAGTCGAGTCATTGTGTCAATTAGCTGTTAAAAATAACATGAAATAATGATACTATTCAACTATTTTAGGGTTTTTATTCAGTTTTTTAGTCACATTGTTGTTAACATTAAACAAATGAAGTGTTGTTTTTTTTTCGTTTTAGAACATTAATATCCACCTCACTATGTTGTGCGACATATCGCAGCTGTTTCAGACCCGATGACCATTAGGCTACCTATTCTTTGTGTAATACATGTACACTACTTACATTGTACTTTTTGTCCATCGGTCTTCGATGGCATAAATTGAAGCTAAAAATTAAACATTGTTATATTAATCTTTCCTTTAGCTGTAAAGAGTCGAAGCTGTCATACGTAAGCTATCCAAGTGGGACAGAAAACAATCTCAGTCAAAGGGACTCACGATGATGGCCGTCATAACAAAATATCCTTCTTTGTAATGCGTGTTTAACACCGAAGATATGAGGAAATTGACATTTAAAGGCACATACTGAAATAATGTACCAGAAGTTACAACTGTTTATTTTCCCACATATTGCCTGTTCAAACAATACACTTTAAATATAATTTTTACCCTGACCCTGTTTTCGTAGGGAGCCAAACGTCATGGAAATAATGTTGACGTTATTACTCTGACATAACGGCTATCTTTTTGAAGATGTTTTCGTTGGCGTAAGAATAAAAATAGGTAGGGTATGGTTACGAGTCAGTGGATAAAGATCTGATTGGCACAAACGAGGTCCTTGACCTCGACTAAAACAAATATACGGTATATTTTCAGACAAATTCAGTATAAAAGTCGATATATGCAACATACTTTCGTTCAAAATCGAGCATGTCAACACCTTTATCTACACCAGCTGTTACTTTTTCCGTCGGCACACAGCCTGTACTTGTTTTTATCATCAACATTTGAAAGGGATCCTAGTATTGGAGACAAAACACCTATTGGAATTCGTTTAGGTATTTTTAAATCACACATTTCAAAGCTACTTATAATATTAAAGCTGGGAACTGCAAAGCTGATGATTGAATTTTGTGGCTTTAATTGTCCTCGTTGGTCACCATTATCGACGTTACCAATATTCTTTGAACCACGCATAAATTACAAAAACTTGACATGGACTAGTTCATAACCCGTTTTCCAAAATCGTTTCGACTCATTCGAGTAAGACATTCCAGAATTGTTAGAAAGTCCACAAAACTTAATTGTTTCTAAGAAAAGTATCAGTGATATATTGTCCACTGGAAATCTTCCAGCAAATTGACAAATAGATTGAAACATTCCTTTAAGCCATACTTTTCAAGAGTGGTTTGCATGTAGATATTTTCTTCACTATTCAGAGGTTTATAACCTAAATCAGAAGTTACATTAAGGATTCATATGATGTGTGTTTTCCAGTTCACGTTCATCTATTGTCTGGGTAGTAGCATTGGGTAAATAGGTGATTTCTTCTAAACCGGTACAATTACAAGAACCAAAATCAAAATGTACATTAGCGTTGAACTTAGATACCTTTCCTCTTTCTATTATTTTTACAGGAGTTTGAAATGTACGTGTTTTTCCTTTTTGGGGTGTAGATCTTATCTGTAGATTGTTTTTCTTTTTCTTTTCAAATTGGCCAATTGAAAGTAAAAATGTTGTTCTCATTTTTCATCTGAAAATATTAAAACAAGAGTGAGATAATTAAGTAATCAAGTATGATGAATAGAAAATGATAAAAGTATGGACACCATATAGCTGTTGTTTCTCATTCAAATAATAAGTATCTTAAAAAAGTCAAATGAAAGACAGTAGCCCATGATCATTTTAACACACCTTAATGAATCCGTTAAGTAATGGCTGTTTACGTATGGTAACTGCGCAATGAACAGAATGTAAATCGCTGATCTAATTATTAATCCAACGCGCACACAGACGGACGTACATAAAGAGGAAAAATGTTAAAAGTACACAAGTTTAAGAATAAAAAGACAAACTTCCACGTGTTATGTACACGGTCTCATGACAAGTGTTAGTTGTTGTGTTTGTAAAATCAAATGTAGTTTAAAACCATTACGTTTGTTTTTTACATTTGACCCTCAGGGCTTCTAGTCGACTACGAAGTGCTTCTGTACTGCCAGCATCCTGATTACAAGATTCCTATTTGCACACCTTATATGAGAACAATTAAATATATTGCGTTGCTAAATGAGACCATTCTAACTGCTATGACTGCTTTTGACCAGGACGGAAAGGAGTTAGACGGAAAGGGTTTACACGTCACGCTATTTGCATATTCAATATCATTTTCAAAGGCTCTATAATGAATGGCATATTAGAATATTGTCTCTTGCACGTTTGTCAACTGTTGACAATTGCCATGCATTTCATTTTTAGGAAACACCAATGTTTATGTCCGACAACATGCCAGTTTCATATGGCATTAGGTTTATCTGATACTCAAGTTTTATCCCATATAATGAAAGCATGTATACACGCTTACATCCGTGTTAGTAGGAGTGATACATAATGTTATTAACAAGAAAAACGAACTCGGTTCCGTCTTTAGTTATTAAAGTTTTTAAAAAATAATATAAATCAGAAAATGCAAATAAAATAAGTATTTAATGGGATAGAGATCTTAACAAAAGATAACAAACGCAGACCTGACGACAACGGCAGTATTTCATGTTATTGTTATGACACGCGGTTCAAACCGTCACTTTTCTCGAATGTTTGAGGAAACTGCCATGTTCCAATTCAAAAACACATGCTCGCTTGAAACTTTAATACAATCCCGCTCGTATCGGCTATATGTTTGATTTGTAAACGAAAATTTAATATGAAAATAATGGGATTTGCTTACCTCACTGCTCAACCACGTGTATAAAAACAACAGGAAGTACCGTTTTGTTGTGTTTTTTAGTCAACACTGAACATGCGACGTAGTAGCCGTTTATGTAACGTATACGTTGAACGGGGTGTATATGCAGGTTTATTTTCCAGTGAAGATGTTTTTAAAGATAAACAAAAGTAAATATGCTACGCATGTTAAACGTACGTTTAACGTAAATTTAACGTACGTGCCAAAACAAACGTTTACATATAAATAGTACCACGCGCGTTAAACATACGTTTCTGCCATACGTTTAACGTAAGTTAAACATATACGGTAAAAACGTACGGTATTCATAGGAATAGTACCTCGCATGTTAAACATATTTTAAACATATGAACCGAAACACGTATGACAAACGTACGCTTAACATGCGTTTAAAATATGTTTCTGTAAACGTATGTTTAACGTGCGTTTCTGATTACCATGTGTTAATTTACGAATGATAAACGTAAGTTTTGGAACGTATGTTAATCAAAAGGCATGTAAAATATACATTTAAAGTATGTTTTGTCCAACATATGTTAAACATACGTGGCATTTTTACCTGTGTAGTTTACAGTATTTTGAACACACATTATAACTTGTATTTATTTTCATTCTGTAATCAATATATTAATTTCAGCACTATATTTATTTCAGAGGCTATTTCTATATAATGTATGACGATATTTTCTTGCGAAAGTAACAGTTCTGTGATTTACTGTTTTCATACTATTTTGGATAACAAATTAAAAAGGCAACACTTTGACTATTTCAAACGGAAAATAACAATATGATCACTTGCATATTACGTAAAGAGCCTCTTGAAAACGGACAAAAGACCGTTGCTCTAAGAGAAAATGATGAGATTTGAAACATTCAAAATTCTAGTTTGTTTACCTACAAAGTATGTCTCAATAACATTTTTTTTAAAATTACCACACAGAAATGTACCGAGATTTTTGAGAAGGGTTTCATTTGATCGATATTGGGGACGACCTTTTTATAGAACAAGTGCACATGAGAAGTTTAAAATATCTGGTAGTATTACAAGGGGAAGGGGACAGCATTACACCGTGCTGTTTGGTTACTCTCAACCCAACCTCAGAATGTGCAGGTACAAATGAAGTTATGCAACAGTTAACAGGTGATACATTCACTATGAGTGAACAGCACAAAGACAACATAAAAGCAAGAAGACAGAGAGACGATCATGACATGAAAAATATCTGCGAATATTTACTAGCAAAAACTCTTCGCGAAAGATAAAAAAACTTGTGTAGCAATTATAGTGGCGTAACAGCAGACAAAAACTGTGAATATAGACAGTACTAAGGAAATCGACCAAATGGTTCTTAATTCTATGTCTGCTCAACGGGTGTTTGTATTTTCTTTCAAGAAAAGAAATCAGGCCGTGACTCTTTGTCATAGGATGAAATAAAATAAACTTTAAAGTCGTGTATGACGAGCTAGCTTCTCTTTTTACGTATGTTTTATGCACACATCTAGCATCTCTATTTGACACCGATGGTTTGATTCGGGTCGCTAATAAACCCTAACTAGTTGATGCAATTATGCAATCTGTTTGGAAACCAGCAATCACTGAAGGTTACCATGTGTCACAGTATGTCTTACATGGCGAGTCTTCTTCAGATAATACCATTGGATCGTGGTGCAACATATCAGGTGATTTTCAAACAATAGCTTGACTTCATTATTAAGAATTTTGGCAGGAATGTTGTAATTGTGTTTACTGGGTATCCAGTAGGTCCGTCAACAGAAGATACTGCACACTTGATAAGAAATATTGGCCACATTGGAAGCACCGTTCATTTTACTGGAAACATGACCTTCTTATAAATAAGTGATTCCTGTGCATTCTAAAATCAATCAGCATTTTTTATTTACATTTAAGTAAGCATTTAGAATCAAATGCCATTAAATCCATCCATACAGAAGCTGATGCTGGTCTACTTATTGTGAAAACAGCAGTGGAATGTGCAGTAGAAATTCAAACCATTGTGATAGGTGATGATACAGAATTCTTATATTAAGTGTGTTATTACGCCAAATGCAAGGATCACATATCTTTTTAAAACCAAGACCCCCCCCCCCCCCCCCCCCCGCGCCCCCAAAAAATGCAAAAGTAAAAAAATCATGGAATATTCAAGAAACAAAAGTGAAACTCAGTCCTGATGTTTGCAACACTATTATATTTATCCATGCACATAGTATTTAGTGCATTGGGAAAGCTGTAGCGCTAAAGAGTTTGAAACGAATGAGTTATTTCGTATGTGCTTTGGTGTTCAACAATGGAAATGCATCCAATATTGAAGTCGTTGAAGCAGGGGTAAAAACCATAGTAGCTTTATACAATGGAAAAAGAAAGAAAACTTGAAGTCTCTAAGAATGAGCAGATTCTTCCAACAAGTTGTCGTCAATGATAATGTATTACCCCAGAAAACTTGCCACAAACATCTAAAGCTGCAAAGAATCAGTCTCAAAATTTATCACCAAGTTCAAATTTAGAAAGAAAACACCAATATTTATAATTAGTTATGGGGTGGAAGATATTTAAGGGTAAGCTTGTAGCATTACAAACAGAAAAATCACCTGCTCCAGACAGACTTCTGCAGATTATACGGTACAAATGTAAAACTGATTGTCGAACTGGTCGTTGTACCTGCAAAAAGCATGAGTTAGATTGTTCACCAATGTGTGGTGCATGTAAAGGGGTCAGCTGCCTCAATACAGATTGAAATGTCTGAACTTGAATGACTTATAGTTAACGAACTTTAGTTTCAATTTGAGTTTAAGTTTTATTCTAAATGGTGAAATATTTAATCCATAGATATAGGTTTCAGGGCATTAAATGCAGTCTAACACCAATTTAAATACATCATACTTTAGCTATATACATGAGATTTACGAAAATAAATGTCTCACTTGTCACAAATACAGAGGGGTAGGGTTTAGTCGGACCGATGCCGAAGTAGTGATTGGGCAGAGTATATTATATGATGTACAATTATGAATAACGGATAACACAGAATTTAAGAAAAAAATGGATGCGGCCGGGATTCGGGCACATGCACAAATTGGGCGGTGCTTGTATATATGATGTGTCCTAATAAACAATTATGAATAACATATAATTTTAAACACAGAAAATGAAACCGAGAACAGAACTTTGGACCAAGTTTTGGGTGGTATGGTACAAAAGGTTTCTGAAAAAAATAAAAAAGAGATACACGCAAAAACTTTACATTTCAGATGTTGACACACCGTTACCGCTGACGGTTCCAAACTAATAGCTATGTCCATCATTTTTCTTCGAAAAGGTGAAACAAAACAAAAGTTAAAATAACTGATTCTATAAGAATAAATTAAGATCCTAGCATTCTTTTAAACACGATGATACCTTTGAAAAATATTATCTCAACTTATAACGTTTTTATTGGTGGGAGGGGTAATCTAACACGGTTTTAAAGGATTTATAATGATTTTAAAGTATGGTTTATGTCACATAAGTGCGAACATTATATAATTGATAGTTGTTAAGTAATTTATATTGATAATATGCCAAATAAACATTACAAATATGATAAGAACAACTAAATGTTGTTATTTTCGGAAAATATCAGAAATAAAAAAAGAACAATGTTTGACTAATATTTTTTTTAAACAAGATGAACTTCGATTTTCCTCTACATTTAGTATGTCATTCCAAATGGATTACTCTTTCTAAAAAGGTAAAAATCGTTTATGTACTAATATGTCCGAGGTTTGGTTTATATTTTTCATAAATTGACTAGACTATTAGCTCTATGTGGGACTTAAATTCACTTTTAAGTTGTATAAATGAGGGATGGGCAAATAACTTTAGTCTCCGGAAAGATATCGGAAAATGCAGGTCTCTGGCTTTAGATTGAACTTAATGTATGCATTTTTTATGATATTTATGCAGGTCTCTGGCTTTAGATTGAACTTTATGTATACATTCTTTTATGATATTTATGCAGGTCTCTGGCTTTAGATTGAACTTAATGTATATATTTTTTATGATATTTATGCAGGTCTCTGGCTTTAGATTGAACTTAATGTATACATTTTTTATGACATTAATGCAGGTCTCTGGCTTTAGATTGAACTTAATGTATACATTCTTTTATGGTATTTATGCAGGTCTCTGGCTTTAGATTGAACTTAATGTATATATTTTTTATGATATTTATGCAGGTCTCTGGCTTTAGATTGAACTTAATGTATACATTGTTTATGACATTTATGCAGGTCTCTGGCTTTAGACTGAACTTAATGTATACATTCTTTTATGATATGATATTTATGCAGGTCTCTGGTTTTAGACTGAACTTAATGAATACGTTCCTTTATGAGATTTTGAAGAACATTTGTGTGTTATTTGAGTTGGTTTTGAGGTAAACCAATTCAAGGTCAGAAAATGCTAATCTTTTCCTAAACTGTTAGCACCATAATATCTTCTGTTTTTTTCCAAGAAGTTTGTAAAGGGTGTTTATGATCAAGAAATCACCTTTTCTTGAACTGGTCAAATTAGACCGGAATGCTAATTTGACCAGAATGAAAGTAGAGCAATATAGTCCCTATTGTGTATCTTGTTATGGAAATACGCTAAACATCACACAATGCAACAGTTACGTTAATAATAACTAATTACTTGGAATCTTCAATCTTATATACAAACTTCATGAACAGCGATATTTCCTTGATACAAGTCAGTACCTAAATATATCATTGTGGTTTTATTTCCATTACAGGAACGACATTGCTTCAGGAAATGACTTTCTTGGTTAAAACATTGGATTTTGAATTAGCCAAGACTAAACACATGCAAGATAGATTTCCATACATAGACGATTCCTACTTTGGAGGTAAAGCAAAGGCATTTTCTTATTTATCATTTCATAGTTTTGTCTTGTTATTTGTTATTTGAAAATGTCTTTCATATCAATGTTTAGTAAATCACCGTGATGCAGTGATAGGGAAATTTGATATGATCATGATGTGTCATAACGATACAATCAAAACATAAGACATTGCACGTGTTGGTTAAGGGCATGAGGAGAATTGTTTATCAACAATGTGCTCAGCAAAAGTAAAAAAAAAAAAAATCTCTTTTTTCAAAATATTTCTTTTGATTTTAAAACGTTGTTTTGTTTATTATTATTTGAATACGTACGGACTGTTGGTGCCACTTATCAGGTCACGATCGTCCATGTGTAACGGGAACACAGTGTTCATAGTTGTGGAAACTATAATAACCCGCGTGGTATATTAGTAGTAGCAAAAGAGGCTCCGTAAAGGTGGTGCAGGTGGTGCAAGTCCTAGATCCAGGTCAGTTCAGACTTAGGTCAGTTCTAGGTCACCACCTGTGGTCACCCAGATCCAGGTCACTCAGATTCACGAGGTCATTTCAAGGACATGGGTTAGTTCCAAATTAAGGTCACATCTAGGTTGATTATCGAGGTCAACCTACGTCATCGGTTCAAGGGCAGACAAGTCAAGACATATACTCCATCATGTATATAATGAGCACATTTTAGTTCCAGTTTCACAGTAAGGCTCAAACACAGTTTACCCTCGGTACCAATTTTGTTTTGTTTGATTATATCAGTAATAAGAACATATCACGTTTACTACAAAAGTCTCAATCAGCCCTGCATCATCTTAGTCCCTGAAATCTTTCATTATTAGATATCTAAGCATGTGTCTGGGCTATATCATACTCATCCTACATTTCAGCGCTCTGATCAGTTAAGAATCTTAAGGTCACACTGCAAGTGGTATAAACTAAATATCATAGTCCAGTCATCTTATAACTGACCTTGTTACATCGGTTAAACCCACTTCGTCTGTAGTAGACGAAAATATTGTATAACTCAACAAGTTCTTATCGGTCAAAGTTGACCCTGAAACGTGTGCCATCATTAACCTCCCTAACTTCGGCTGAAGGTTGATACTGGCGTAAATATTATCATCTTTGGAATGTTTACATTATGATTTGTGTTGAAAAAGATTTACCTCATTCTCTGAAGGCTCAGTCAAAGTTCGCGAGTTTCAATCGGTGACGATCACAAACCAGCAGACAAAATTAATCTAGTCAACAATTTAATTATACATTGCATAACCCGGCTGCTTTATACTAGTCATGATCCGAATATGTTGAACTGTACTAGAACATTGTACGCATTTTAATAGATTAGTACAGTGTTAAAACCTGTTTACAAAACCGTCTGGTATAACATCATTTTTTATTAACACTTTGTGTGTGTATTTTTTATAACTATTGTTTGAAATAGCTACAAGAAGTTACGTTACCAACCAATCTTTTAAAACAACAACATATTTGAGTTCTAACTTTGATTAAAACGGCCAACAGTCATGTGAAATATATACTGCGTATGTAGTTAAGCTTTAATTGCTGCATGTTTGAGTTGTTCATGTATAATCGAGTTTAATGACGGTATCATTTAACATAACGTATTAATTTTCAAAGCGGGATAAGAGTTCACCTTAAGATAATGATCTTTCCCGCTCGAGCAAAAATCATCACTGCTAACTGATACGGTCATCAGATTGTCACAGTGACATACGAGACAGACACACATTCTTTTCCGCTCGCGCCAACAATGAACAACAGGATTACTGACACACGCCCGCTTTATTTAAATGCTCTATTTACAGTGTAAACAACCATTAGTTATGGTGTCCTTAAACAGCCAACTGAAATCGCGCATATTTGTTTGTCACGACCCAATGGTTTAAACTATTGTAATATGATAGGTTATGTCAGATAATTTCTTAAGATTATTTGCAAATCTTGATTTTATGTTTAAACACAGTTTGAATTGGTTTAAAACAAGTTTTAAGCATAAGTTTTAAGGTTTAATCGCATGATGGATTGTCCACAGAAAGAGTTAATTTTACGACAATATTACTTCAAAAATAGCAATTCTGCTGCTTATGGTGGTTTACAAAAGTTATTCACAATTTTAGAAACAAGCCATCCTGGTGTGCTTACGCGATATTTTATTAGAAAATGGTTGAAAAACCAAGACAGTTATTCGCTCTTACAAGAACCTAGACAACGGTTTCGTATTGCAAGAATTTTAGTATCGTCTATTGACGAACAGTTTGATGTTGATTTAACATTGGTGGAAAACTTAAAAAAATATAACGACGGAGTACGGTTTTTGCTGTTTGTGATTGATATATGCAGTCGTTATCTCTGAGTGAAACCTTTTAACGACAAAACAGCCAAATCTATTTTACAAGCTATCAAATAAGTGCAGAAAGAAAGCATTTAAAACTAAGAACTGATCGAGATTCTGAATTTAACAACCAGTATTTGAAAAAATATTTGAAAGAGAAAGATGTATATTAAACCACACAAAACATTGCCAAAGCAAATTACGTTGAACGTGTACAAAAATCACTCAAAGTAATGATGTACATAATGATTAGACACAAAAGATATTATCGGTATATTGATGATTTGCAAAAGCTTGTCAACAATTACAACGCTACACCACACCGGAGTTTGGGGTACATAGCACCAAACGACATAAACAAACAAAATAAAGCAGAAACTTTGACATATATATATCTTCGAAATTCCAATAAATTCCAAAGGAAAACTCAGTTTATATTTAAGAAAAGTGACTTTGTTCGTATTTCACATCTGGAACATCTATTTCGCAGATCGTATCAGCAACAATATACTAGTGAAGTGTTTAAAGTGGATGGTCGTCAGTATAAAGATTGGCTCCAAATGTATTCAATAAAGGACATGAATAACGAAAAAATATCTGGATTATTTTACAATTCAGAATTGCAAAAAGTAGAAAAAGATGAAAACAGTTTATGGTTTATCGATAAAATATTGAAAAAGAGGAAAAAACAAGGAAAAACAGAGTATTTAGTGTCGTGGGAAGGTTTCCCGAAATCATTTAATTCACGGATTTTTAGCAAGGGAGTCAAAGAAACATGATTGTGTATCTACGTAGTGATGAAAGTGGTGATTATTTTCCGGAAAATAAACCATGGCACTTCAAAATACATCTAAAAACGCCGTTATCATTTGATGGAAAGTTGCAAGTGTCATTGTTAGAATTTCAAGCATCAGCTTCTAAAACCAAAACTTTATATAGTTCCAACCAATGTTTGTTTATATGCTCCAGTATATGCTGTGAAAGTACTGTGAATGGTGAGAAAACCTCAGTGTTATAACGTGTTGTGTCAACTAGAAATAATCGATGGGATGTACGTTTTGATACACCCATTTCTCTTCCGTTTAAAGAGAAAGAGCTGTTAGAATTCGACATCTATATAAAGGATTTAAAAGGACGCGACGCTTCATTCTTACAAGAACCCGTGTTGTTCACGTTACAGTTTGTAAGCTAATCACGAATTCCAAATTGTATGTACCAAATCCTAAACAGCGGGTAGATAACTTTCAGCCAAAACAATCAACGTTTCCATCAGTAAGAAACCTCACAAATATAGAATTAACATCACCAAATCAAAGTGTGGTGGAAAGAGCAAAGTCGGAGTTAGAACGTATAAATATGGAAAATATTTCATAGCAGCAGCCAACACTCAGGAGGAAAAGGTGTCAGTAAAACATCTCTGCATGAAAAAATCTTACAGAAAGAAGAAAACCGGGAGTATGTTAGCAAAGAAAGAAAACAAACAAGTCGCAAACAAACCAGTTTCAAATAAAGCTGTTAAGCAAAAGGCTTCAAAACCAAGAGGTCCACCAGCACTTAACGACATATTTGGATAATTTATCGTCTAAAAGTTGTTAAAACTCCAGACAAATTGGTTTCTTGTGACATTTGCGGTAGAACATTCGATAGAAAATGTTGAGACATAAACAGGCCTAACATCAGGAAGAAAATTTTGATTCTGAAATGATTGAAGAAAATAGCAATATGTCAGATATTGAAAAAATCGACGATCAAATGGATCGCCTTGTGGATGAAGTAGTTAGGCAGTACCAGCCGAGATAGGAAGAAGAAGTGTTAGCTTTAATGAATCAAGAAAGCATATCAGAAGAAGAAACACGAGACCGAACGTACAAAACAATGACAAACGCTTATCGCAAAGCCCTTACTCCGGTATTCACAGACAATGTTTTATGGATCAACTCGCTCAAGGACAATCCGCTTTTCCAGTCGATCAAGAAAACAGTAGATCGCGTTATGGACACAGAAGAGGCTTTGAAATATGCCGTTAATAAAAGAACATTTCTGTTTGAAGCAGTTCTTGATTATTACAACCCACCAGAGCTTACAAATAAATGAGTGATACATTGTGACAATATTAATAACGCATTAACAATATATTTTGATAACAATATGCCTAAGTTAACAAATGGATGACACCATTCGAATTGTACGAACTACTTTTTGCACGCTATAATATGTGCATTTTTGATGTGAAGATGATTTACTTTTCATTATAAACCAAAGAAACACAAATGTTTGTGCTTTATTTATCATTCTACCGTAACTTCTCTTACTTTGACATTTATTAATTAGTGCAAATCTATTTACTCTTTTCGCAGAGTAACAAAAGAACACTTACTCTTTTCGCAGAGTAACAGAAGCGTACTTACTCTTTTAACAGAGTAACAAAAGAGCGCTTACTCATTTTTCAGATATATATTAGAGTAGTTACTGTTTTGAACAAAATACTACTTTCTTGACAGATTTTACTGAAATATAAAAGGCTATAATATACGATCGCGGCAAGTCGTTAGATAGGCTTTAGCTGCTTGAAGATGATCACTCATACACATACGCAAACGATAACACAATGTTATTTTGGTACTGTTATTGTTTCCTATTTTTTAATTGTTACTTAGAGCTCAATCAGTTTTAAATCATATGTATATTTTTAAATATTAACTGTGATTTGTGGTTTGAATTAGATTTATATTTTTCTACTGTTGCTGTTTGTTCATGTTTATATTGTGATTTCTAGTTTGTTAAAGTTTAATAAAATTTATAAAAAATAAACATTGACTTGTTTTATGTTTCATTCCGTTATCAATAAAAATCAATCTATATACACAGTGCTGCTACCATAAACCTTGAACACATATTCATGCTTGAAATTAGAACACATTTTCCCACCATGATTATAAAGGTACTGACCCAAAACTTCAAAATAAATTTCCCTCCAAAGTCTATAAAAGTACATACCAAGAAGTATTAAATCCGTGGCATTTATTTTTTATCTACGATGTGACAAAGTGCGCGCCTATAACTGTGTACAATATATTGGAAGAAAGATATCTGTCATTTAAGGTAATCTTTTGACAAGTCACTGACTGTTAAGTCAATAGGCTATGTAAACAAATGGACTACAATCGGATAAGTTTAGTATAACATTAGAAATTAGAATAAATGTCGAGAACTTTTGTCCACAACAATGTTCATACAATTTAGATAGATATATTACCGACGATACATATCTATACACACACGCATACACTCTAATGGCGAATATAAAGCTACACCATTCCGACGTGAACAATATAATAATAAGATTTGTCGAGTAAAAGACCAAATATGGTTATTGAAGGAGGAAACCGCTTCTAAATACCTTTATTCATGTATTTGCGTCATTATTATAGTAACGTGACTATTACAGAAACTCCGTTTTATCAAATTCCTTTTTCAGGCATTCCGGGTTTCGGGAAGCTGTTCGCACATCCAATCGCAGAAAAATTATTAATAACTCATTGTGTTTCTATGTATTGCAAAAATAAACTTGACAGATTTGTGCTAATAATTCTATTTCATATCAATGACAAGACGAGACGTCGTACACGATTTCGTCTTCTGGGAAAACTTTACCAACTTTTTCGATTTAAAACAATGTTCGAAATAACTAAACAGTTTATTATTGAAAATTATGATAATGGTTTAATGTAATTATTCCATGTTGCTTGCGGGCGGTTTGTATTTGTCAATATGATGGATTTCGTGGTGCATGTATCTAATGGTATACCTATTTCCGCGAATGCCCATTAAAATAACAATATCATAGACGTGCGCAAAGCGTTAGCGTCAGTATTCACAGTTCGTACCGGCAAATGTTTATTACTCGGCACGCTTGAGTAATTTTATTACTGTTTGTTATTGATGCCATTATTAACATGGTTTAACAAAATTTTAGACTCGCGGCAAAAGGTATGACCAGTGTACATTTATAATTTTATTATGGCATTCAACACATTTTATATTTAAAACCATATTGGTGGTTTACTTTGAGCAGATACTGTTAAACCGGTTTAAGTAGTCGCCTAAGGCTATATTAGCAACCGGCTGTTTTAATGCTCCATGTTTGACTAATATAGTTGGTAAATGAAAATAATGTACTGTATATATCCATATATAATATATAAATTTGAGTAAAAATCTAGTTTCCGTTAAAAGTATAAAAAAGTTGCCTTTGAGTTAGTTATTAAAGAAATAGTTTTAGTCAGAATGGCAGCCCCTTTTGAGGAGAAACCATTTCCCAATATAAGATTATCCCCCATTGGTATTGTGACTAAAAAGGATAAAAAAACAAACTCGTCCAACATTTGTCACATCCTCCTAGTTCAAGTGTAAATGGTTTTATTAGTGAAGAGTTGACTAAATTTCATTACACCCCATTTGATGAGGCAGTGACCATGGTCAGTACCCTTGCACGGGGCTTTATTAGGAAAAATGAATATTAAATCTGCTAATGAGTTGATACCAGTCCATCCACCGGACTATGAACTACCGGGTTTTAGTTTAGGAGGAAAGTACCTTTATGGGATGTTCTATTTACTGCTCGCTTTTTGAAAAGTTTTCAACCTTTTTAGAGTGGGGATTAAAACAAAGGGTAGAGCTTGTTTGTGTTCTTCATTATTTTAATGAGTTTTTGTTTGGTGGCAAGAAAGAATCCAGTGAATGCTGTACGTTAATTTGATAACTTATGTTAAGAGATTGGTATTCCTGTTGCAAGTGATAAAACTTTTGGTCTTACATTTTTAGGTCTAGAAGTTGACTTACTTGAAATGAAAGTCAGAATTCCGTCCGAAAAGCTAAAACGAATGGAGACGATGCTTAATTTACGTTTTGGATAAAGTGAAAGTAACGCTTAAAGCATTGCAGTCAATAACTGGCATTCCCGGGGTGTTGTTAGTTTGGTATCAGATTTTACCTATTCTTTCTGGAGGGCCGAAAATAACCATACGGCTTTATATAAAATACGCCCGGTGTATGGGTTAATAATAAGGTGGCCTCTGAAGTCTTTCAATTGAATGGGGCATACATAAGATAGCCAGATATTGAAGAAGCGGATTAGAGTCTTTTCAGTGACGGTGTTCATTTGTTCCGTTATTTTTAAATGGAACCTCATGGGCTTCATGTCTTTATAACTTCTAAGAGAATTTCCCCTTTGCCTATTCTGAATGGTCATGGCGAGACAGTGCAGGCATGATTTCACCTAAACAATTTAAAGTATGTGGCTCATCAGCTTTATATATTTGTTTTATCCTATTTGGATAGAATAAATTAAATTGTTATTACCTTATAGATCGCTTCTATTGGAATTGTGTTGGCAATCTTCAATTTAGGCTTATGTTGCAAAATGTCCGATGCAAAAATACAAGTGTATTTCAGATAAATAATGTGCTTCCATTTGAGGTGGGTCGGCCAATCCTCCATTTGAAGTTTATAATGCAAAAAAAATGTCTGATGCAAAAATCTAGTATATTTGAGATAAGAGAAATATTGTATGCAAAAATGTGCTTGATTTATGTTGGCGCGACATATAGCTTCCATTTTAAGTGCGTTGGCCAAAAATGTCCAATCCAAAATTACTAGCATCTTTGAGATGAGATAAATATTGTAGGCATAATGCGCTTGATGTAACTTGGCGCGACATATTAGTTTGATTTGAAGCATTGGCCAATCTTCCATTTGAGGTTTTATAATGCAAAAATGTCCGATGCAAAAATACTAGCATATTTAAGATAAGATGAATATTGTATGCATTATGTGCTTGATGTACGTTGGCGCGACAAATCACTCCCATTTGAAGTGCGTCAGTCAATCCTCCATTTTAGGTTTTATTAATCAAAAATGTCCGTTACAAAAATACTAGTACATTTGAGATAAGATGAATATTGTATGCATTATGTGCTTGAAGTATGTTGGCGCGACATAAAGCTTCTATTTGAAGTACATCACTCAATCCTCCATTTGAGATTTTATAACGCAAAAATGTCCGTTACAAAAATACTAGTACAAATTTTGAGATAAGATGATTTTTGTGTGCATTATGTCCTTGCTGTATGTTGGCGTGACATATCGCTTCCATTTGAGGTGTGTCAGTCAATCCTCCATATGAGGTTTTATAATGCAAAATTGTCCGTTGCAACAATACTAGTACAAATTTTGAGATAAGATGAATATTGTGTGCATTATGTGCTTGATGTTTGTTGGCGCATCATATCGCTTCCATTTAAAGTGCGTCGGTCAATCCTCCATTTGAGGTTTTATAATGCAAAAAATGTCCGATGCAAAATACTACCACATTTGAGATAAGATGAATATTGTGTGCATTATGTGCTTGATGTATGTTGGCGCAACATATTGCTTCCATTTGAAGTGCGTCGGTCAATCCTCCATTTGAGGTTTTATAACGCAAAACATGTTCGATGCAAAAATACTAGTACATTTGAGATAAGATGAATATTGTATGCATTATGTGCTTGATGTATGTTGGCGCGTAATATTGCTTCCATTTGAAGTGCGTTGGCAAATCCTCCATTTGAGGTTTTATAACGCAGAAAATGTCTGATGCAAGAATACTAGTACATTTGAGATAAGATTAATATTGTGTGCATTATGTGCTTGATGTATGTTGGCGCGACATATCGCTTCGATTTGAAGTGCGCGGTCAATCCTCTATTTGAGGTTATATAACGCAGAAAATGTCTGATGCAAGAATACTAGTACATTTGAGATAAGATTAATATTGTGTGCATTATGTGCTTGCTGTATGTTGGCGCGACATATCGCTTCCATTTGAAGTGCGTCAGTCAATACTCCATTTGAGGTTTTATAACGCAAAATAGTGTCCGATGCAAAAATACTAGTTCATTTGAGATAAGACGAATATTGTGTGCATTATGTGCTTGATGTATGTTGGCGCGACATATCGCTTCCATTTGAAGTGTGTCGGTCAATCCTCCATTTGAGGTTTTATAACGCAAAAAATGTCCGATGCAAAAATACTAGTACATTTGAGATAAGATGAATATTGTGTGCATTATGTGCTTGATGTTGGTGCGACATATCGCTTCCATTTGAAGTGTGTCGGTCAATCCTCCATTTGAGGTTTTATAACGCAAAAAATGTCCGATGCAAAAATACTAGTACATTTGAGATAAGATGAATATTGTGTGCATTATGTGCTTGATGTGTGTTGGCGCTACATTTCCCTTCCATTTGAAGTGCGTCAGCCAATCCTCCATTTGAGGTTTAAGAACGCAAAAATGTCCGATGCAAAAATACTAGTACATTTGAGATAAAATGAATATTGTATGCATTACGTGCTTGATGTATGTTGGTCCGACATCGTTTCCATCTGAAGTGCGTTGGCCAATCCTCCATTTGAGGTTTTATAATGCATAAGTGTCCGATGCAAAGTAGTAGTATATTTGCGATAAGATAAATATTGTATGCATAATGTGCTTGATGTATGTTGGCATGACATAGCGCTTCCATTTGAAGTGCGTTGCCCAATCTCCCATTTGAGGTTTTATAATGCAAAAATGTCCGATGCAACATTTAATAGTATATTTGTGATGAGATAAGTACTTTATGCATAATGTGCTTAATGTATGTTGGCTCGACACATCGGTTCCATTTGAAGTGCTTTGGCCAATCCTCCATTTGAGGTTTTATGATGCTAAAATGTCCTAGGTCTGAAATGACCTGGATCTAGGACTTGCACCACCTGCACCACCTCTACGGAAACTCTTTTGATACTACTCATATTATTCAATAAACATCGAGACAAAGTCGATAATCAAACAAGAAAATCATTGAAAGTTGTTAATTTCATCATTACGCGGTTATATATGGAACAACGTAATCAAGCGTTAGGAATGTTGAATGCTGCAGCAACTTAGTCAACAACCAGAAGAAGTGGATTCCTTTTTATATTAAGAGCGCATATCTTATTGATGCAAAAACATGAAGAATATATGATCTCACGAGAAAATACCTGATACCATTTACATCGCTACATGGATGTCGAATATAACTTAACTTATTGAATGAGTTCATGTAGTACATTCATTTGTCTATGATTACAGTAGAAATGTTCCCATTAAACTGTTTTTAAAATGTTAGTATTTAAATGTATTCTACATATCCTTTATAAACAATCTGTGTAATAATATAAGGAGTATATATATCCCATTGCTATGCATGTCTTCGTCTAAACATTTATGTATTCAGTTGTGCGTTAATATCTACCTTTATATCTAAAATACTTCATGTGTAAAAACAAATGGTCCCTAAATATGTTTATATATTTGACATAGCTATGCTATACTTTAAACATTTTATATGTAATAATAGAAAGTTACTTACTTGCACATATTTGAGATTAACAAAATCCATACATAAATTATGTCGCATTTGTAAGATGATTTTTGGTGGTGGTGGGAGAGAGGGGGGGGGGGTGTGTTGTTGTGGGGAGTCTCTCAGGGGATGGGGGTGTTGTAGGAGATATATTTCTATCTAGCTTGTGTGGGGTAGGGGCATGGGGGGGGGGGGGGGGTAAGGGGTGGTTGTTGTGGGGAGTCTCTCGGATGAATATATATCTAAAACAGCATATATTGGGGAGGGGGGATTGGGGAATTATCATATGATTGTTATTTATTCCAATATGTGTTTACTTCGAAACGTTTTTATAAAAAAGAAACACAAACATACAATAATTCACCTGTAGTCACAGGAAATCGCTAGGAAATATGTGTCCATAGTGCAGCTAGAAAAATCGTTTCTGTTTTTAGTATGATTGCTACTGAACGATCAGAGGCGATGACCCATGTTATGACTTTTTCTATAGGTATGTACATGTACTATTATTTATTGAGTGTATTATATTTATTATGCTTTTCATGTTAGACACCTTTCTTAATTTTTGCGAACAATTCATTGATACTTCCGTATATACGTTTTGTCACAGATCTGGAAGCAATAGAGAAGAAGCAGTCGCCCAGAATGATACAATCTCATTTTCATTTCTCTCTGCTACCCGATGGTATCAAGAAAGGAAAAGGAAAGGTCATTTATATAACAAGGAACCCCAAATCTTCGGTTGTCAGCCTCTATAAATACCACGATTATTACAATTCACAAGTTGCTTCAACCTTACGTGAATTCATTGAGCTATTTTTGGATGATAAGGGTAAGTAAATTAGTCATTATTACACATGCAGATGTTAAAGAGCAATTTTGCCACTTTGTTTTCCAAAAACTAATATTAAAGACTAAGGATAACTAATGAGCTAATAAAATAAAAATTCATAGACCGATTTAGTAAATAGATATATTTCGTTATTAATTAGATTTTAGAACATGACTGATGGCAAGTTGGGGTGTAGGTGAGTCTAAAATTAACGAACGCTTCTTACATGCAAGTACCTGCCCACTACAATAGTTTAAAAATGTTGGTTGTTGGGTGTTGCCGATCTTAATATGGTATAACACTTGTTACATTTTTTGGACTATTTAATCATGTGAACAAATTATTTCAGGAAAAAACACTCCATATATATATGTGCTAAAATTTAACCTACTATTCGATTTAAGAATGTTAAACTATCGGGTAGTTGACCGATCAAGGTATCCCCCATCATATAATATATATGTTGTTTTGTAATGACATCACGGTTGAACTGCTTAATGTACATGTAACCTACTGGCATCTGTTGCAAGGATACCACTTTCACTATGTTTTCAGAAGTATACATGCCACAAGACCATGATTTTGATTCTGCCTATGCACGATCATGCGATGAAGAGTTGTCGAACATTAAGTCTCAATTAAATACACATTTACATGTAGCGACATTGGTGGTCAATTTAACTATGATTGAACAAGCTTTAAAATCTTGTAAAACAAAAAAGCCTGTGGCAATGATCTTATTTATTACGAAAATATAATATACGGTGGTCCGCTATTACTTTCCGTAATTACAAAATTATATCACAATATGTCTTTACTTTCACATGTACCTGTTGATATGAAAAGGTGTATTATAACGACACTCTACAAAGGCAATAATAAAAACAAAACGGACTCAATTAATTTTAAGTCCATATCACTTTGATCTACTATTTTAAAGATTTTAATGGATAGAAGATTTTCTAATGGATAGAGTGTTGGCCGTTCACGCCAGAGGTTGCGGGTTCGATTCCCCGGTCGACCCGATGCCTCTCATAAAAACAACACTCAGTACTGGTTCTTCCCAATGAACGGACTCGAGAGCGGTTCATATAAGCTCAGAGCTTTCATCGCAATCGAGCTAAAATAAATAAGTATAAACTAAACGGAAGAAAATCGAGCTATTCAACCGGTGCTTCAGGAGAGTATAATACTACTCGACCTGTAAACTTCGTCAAATCTAAACTTATTCGAACAATTGATATAACTTATTCATATTCCAGTGATATCACTTGTTCGAATAAGTGATATCACTTATTATACAGTAAAATAAAATAGTAAATCGGCAACACATACAATTCGCTTGCAATTGTCTGACAGGTTTTCGTTGTTTAACAGTTTCAAATAAGGAAAATGATATCAACTGTTCTACGTAATTATCCAAGATGGTCGGTTAACTAAAAATGTTAGATATGGCACAAAATGTGCACTTCTGCACAATTCAGTTCATTTGTAACCAACTATATGCCTTTGGTAACTGAGTTTACTTGTTATATGTCTTTGGTAACATAGAAAAAACATTTATGCTACACATATTGTAGTTTAAATTAGAAATAAACATGTCTTTATCTCTGGTTACTTCGTTATCTTTCTTTGTCTTTGGTAACTAAATGTTACTCTAGGTTACTACAGCAAATCTACAAAATCATATTTAAGAAATAGTGAGAAAAAACATGTTCCTTTTTCTGGTTACTTGGTTATCCTTATTTGTCTTTGGTAACTGAAGGTTACTCCAGGTTACTACGGCAAATCTACAAAATCATTACATAAGAAATATTGAGAAAAAAAAACATGTCTCTGTTTCTGGTTACTTGGTTAGCCTTCTTTGTCTTTGGTAACTGAAGGTTATTCCAGGTTACTACGGCAAATCTACAAAATCATTATATTAGAAATATTGAGAAAAAAACATGTCTCTGTTTCTGGTTACTTGGTTACCCTTCTTTGTCTTTGGTAACTGAAGGTTACTCCAGATTACTGTAGCAAATCTACAGAATCACCTAAGAAATTTAGAAAAACACATGTCTATGTTTCTGGTAACTTGGTTATCCTTCTTTGTCTTTGGTAACTAAAGGTTACTCCGGGTTACTGCAGCAAATCTACAAAATCACTTTAGAAATTTAGAAAAACATATGTCTCTATTTCTAGTTACCTGATTACCCTTCTCTGTCTTTGATAACTGAAAATTACTCCACGTTACTGCAGCAAATCTTCAAAATCACTTAGGAAATTTAGAAAAAACATGTCTATATTTCTGGTTTCTTGGTTACCCTTCTTTGTCTTTGGTAACTGATATATATATATATATATATATATATATATATATATATATATACACTGAAGAGATATGAAAACGTAACAATAAATCTATTAATTTTTTTCTTAATTGAAATGGTACAACCTTACAATTTAACACCTATTTATAGCTATATCTTGCACTAAACGTGAATAAAATTATCGATCACGATTTACCGCAAGTCGAATAGGCTGCATCCGGTCCATTTTCACGTGCGCTCCGTGCACGCTTAACCACGTGGTCTGTTGGGTGTAATTTTTGCATCAACACATGTATTCTCCGATTGCGAATGTGAAAATCGTTTGAAATATTGGATACTTCTAATGTGCAACATGCCAAGGTTAAAAAATGACAATCGAAACCGAATTTTGGGACTTTTGCAAGGTGGATTAACACAAACTGTTGTTGCTAGACGTTTTAACGTCAACCGTTCGATGATATCTCGGCTTGTTCAACGCTTCAACGCTACCGGATCCGTTTAAGACCAACCCCGACCGGGTGCAATGCATGCAACCACGAGACATCAGGACGTTTATATCCGTCAACGTCATCTCCGTAATCGATTTCTGATGGCATCATCGACAGCCAACTTAGTCGTCGGTACAAGGGGTCGGCCAATTCACCGTACCACAGTGACCAAACGTTTACGGGATTATGGGATACGTTGTCGGAGGCCTGTGAAAGTACCCGTTTTAAGCGCCCAACATCGACGTGCGCGACTACAATGGGCACGTAATAACGCACAACGTCCTAATTGGAACAGTGTTGTGTTTTCCGATGAGTCCCGGTTCAATTTGTTCAATGCCGATGGCAGAATAAGAATATACCGTAGGCGCAAAGAACGTTACGCCGATGTTTGCGTACAGGAACATGAACGTTAAGGCGGTGGCGGCGTGATGGTTTGGGGGAGGGGGGGGGGGGGGGGGGGGGGCTATCAACTGGGACTTTAAGTCAGAACTGGTAATTTGTTATGGGAATTTAAATGCCAACCGGTATATCACCCAGATTCTTACACCCAGTGTATTGCCCATGTTTCATGCACGTAACGGGTTGACGTTTCAACAGGAAAATGCGCCCCCTAATCGGGCAAGAGTTACCATGAACTTCCTTAACGCACATGGCATTCCCGTGTTAGCATGGCCGTCATTGTCTCCAGATCTAAATCCTATAGAGCACATGTGGGACGAGTTTGGACGTAGAATACGTCGACGTCCTAACGCTGCTACTAGCGTACGAGAGCTCACTGCTGCACTCGTTGAAGAGTGGAATCGCATTCCACGTCAGGTGTACAGAGCACTTTGCCGATCAATGCGATCTCGGATACAGGAAGTCATTACCAAGCACAGTGGCCATACCCGGTACTAAGACTTTTGATGTCTGATGTCAGTGGAAGGACGATTAGATAACATTATCAATTAAATTGCCACTTGTTTTGTTATTGGCTGTTTAATTGAGATATTACTTAATAATTTGGCACCTTTGATATTTCTGTCACTGTTTTAAATCCGCAGATATACACCTCTAGGTCCAGTGTTGCGTTTTCATATCTCTTGAGTGTGTATATATATATATATATATATATATATATGATATATAGATTTCATGCTAAATAATTGAGTTTGTGTGGTTAATCAGCCGACCTTGCCGGTATTTAGTAGTCATTGTGTTTAGTCCACACAAAGAACATATCTATTCTGATCACCTCGGCCTTATGCTATACAATAGACTATACGGAGGATACGGAAATACCCGATGTTTCACGATTGAAAACATATTGTGTTACCCTTTACCTTCCATCTCCAACACAGAAACATCAACATATTTTAACAGTCGCCTTTTTTCATCAACCCGCCAACATCCCCTCTTCGCCGCCTGGCTTGTAATGAAATACATATAGACATGGAGTTTTGTAGATTCATGGCTATAAGTCTATTTTTTTTATGCAGGGACGGCTGATTGTTAACTTAACATTTCTTATGCCATACGAGTTGTTTGTCTTTAGTTATTGTTTGTGCTATGAATTTTCAGTATTTGTGTTATGTCCACGGTTAGCTCAGTCGTTAGCGAATCTGACTATCAATCCAGGGGTCGTAAGTTCGAATCCCCGCCCGGCCACAATCTCCGTGCTGCAGAATATTGGTGGTTTGGTGCTAGAGTGCCAAGTAAATTGTTTTTTTAAAAAGGATGTTTGATTCTCCAAATATCGCTCAAAGTAAAATTATTAATTATAGAGTTGAGTTTTTGTCTTACATTTTTATTTGTATCGCATCTACCATTTTTTTGTCCATGTCAACGTCTATAATAGTATTGAAATCACTAGCAATAACAAATGTTTTATCCTCATTTTCACCAATATATTTTTTATTATGTGTAAGAATATGTCGTCTTTATTAGGACCGTATACATTAATAAGAGTCAAACATGTTTTATTTATACCTATATCTAGTACTTGTAAACGACCTACAATTAGCTCGCTGTATATTTTAATTTTGTACGATAGATTTTTATTTAACAGTATAGCGACTCCTTTGCTATTTGAACTAGTTCCACTGAAAAGGGTTTCGCCTTCCCATTCTCGTTCCCATATTTGATTTGTATCAGAGATTGAGTGTGTTTCTTGCAAAAAGCATATTGCGTTGTTTTGATCTTTTAACCAATGAAACATCTGTTCACGTTTAACTTTATTACTTAATCCCCGGACATTGAATGAACATAGTTTAATATTCATAATACAGTAATATATGTTTAACCATAAACTGGGAAAGTTGTTTAAAAATACACGATACAATTTGAGTAAAAAAAAAAAGGCAAAGAAAGAAGATAAATCTAAGTACACTAGGAACATTTTGAGTACATAAAGGTCTTGTACAGTATAAACTTTAAACTTGACATAATGATTTTCACAGATCGACACTGTTAACTTTTGTTTATCATTTATAATCTGTATACTGTTATTATAACCACAAACAACAGCATGGTTTTATATTTTGTAATATATTAAAGAAAAGTCAGAGAAAAACACCATGACTGACCTTTTCTTAACAAATTTAACAACCAAAAAAAAACACAAACAAATCGACTACAAACAGTTTTGCCTATAATACTAGTCATTGGAAAAATTTTCACGTTAACTTATAAAATAGTGTTATGATTTAACTATTGCTAGACAGAATGATAAATAATTTGTTTATGGCGAAATTTTCAAACAAAAATAGTATTACATATCAAATAAAAATACATCGTTTACATTACACACACACTCACGTTAACTTACCCACGCACGAACGCGTACACACATACATACACGCACTCACAAACTCACTCATGCACAAATAAAATAATAGTATAAACTACAATAACAGTTGTTATGCGTTTTCACATTATAATGACTTGTAAGCTTTGTGATATCCTAACTAAAACATTTACCAAAACTTTGACAAAAATGGAGTACCATATTACATCAATTTAAAAAAACAAACAAAATAAAAACCACACACAAAACAAACCAACACAAACTCAATAATAGTGTCCATAATAAGAATTAATGTTTGGTATTCCATTTAATTGTGAAATATTAATATAAAGTGCAATCCTGTTGTTAAGTAAGCATTATTAATCCCAATAAAATCAACTATTATATCTATGTACAACATTTAAAACAAGAAAACATATTAACCAAAGCTACATCAATATTAGTGTGCCCTCAATTATTCGTACAGTTGGTTGAGATGCCCCGTAATTTAAAACAAAAGGCGTAACATTGGAACATCTATACTATTGATACACTCTTTTGAGGTATATTTAAACTTAAATTATAAGGAGACAGATCATATAAGCGTTAAGCTTCCTTCTGGATCCATTCTACATGTCTTATATTTGAAATATTTATATTGAAATGTTTGTAAAAACATGTATTATTGTGAATAAAATATTGTTCAAACAATTGATACTTGGTTTATGTAAAAAAAAAAATCATCATTTTGTGCCTTGTGTTATAGAAAACAATATTTTCATGTTTCTAATTTGTTAAATGATATTACACTTGCGGAATGTTCAAACGTTTCAACATACGGCATTGCACTTCGTATTTTCGACCAGTTTGTTGACGACACCTGTAGTAATATTCTATTTTTATCACGCACGTGAAATATGTTAGTAGAACAATATGGAGCATTATATCGGTATAGTCTACTGTTTAATAAAAAACACATTTTTATAATCCAAAATAAATAGTTTATATAGATTTTTCCTTTCTTTTAAGATATTTTCAAGGATTTTACATACAAAATAATAATAAATAATCCCGTATATAACGAAAAAGCGAAAATAATGGAGAACAAATCTGTGTGCATGCACATTCCCTTTGTTTCACATGTAAATGAATATGTGAAAAAGATTATTATTGTAGAATTGAATATATACCATTTCAGATAACCTACCATCTCTCTCTCTCTCTCTCTCTCTCTCTCTCTCTCTCTCTCTCTCTCTGATATTGATTTATGATAAATATATATTATATTTGATAATATTTCTGTTACTTGTAAATATATATATAAACTTATTCACAATGAATGCTACATAAGTTGTACAGTAATTATTATTTTGTTATCATGTCGTGTGCAAAATCTCCTTAAAGAAGTAAATAAAGAGGTCTACATGTACATGCATATTCATAGCAAATATATAAATTTCTAATTAATCGGGTAGGCTATAATTATTTACTTTCATTTTACAAACATTTTATAATCTGTGATAACTGATATGCATGTCTAAATTCTAAGTGTGTCCATACGAGTAGTGTTCTTTGTAAATTGAATACCAGTGGTTGTGGCTCATGCTCAGGGTAACAAGTCTATTGTTATGCAACAGCATAACGGTGGCAAATCGTTATACCTCGTGCTGCATCACTGTATAGGCTATACACTTCATAAAGTACATGTATAGTCACCAATAAAAGTTAGTATTTATACAGAATTTAATTTTATATAACAAAGCGGTTGGGGAAAAGCTATTTTACAATATAGTTTTTCTCTATGCTGCGGGCCATGGAAGGTCTACCCATTTCTGGTATTCGCCATACTTGATCTCGTGTTTGTTTCCCACTTTATTCTTAAAAACAAACGCCCTTCTCTGGTCCACACACTGTTCACTTCGTTTGGCATTTTCTTCTTTAGACACGCTAAAACGTGTTGATTTAAAGCTGTAAGGTCTTCATTTATGAATATCCCAGTACCTTTAAACTCCTTTTTGTTCTTTAATACTTTTTCTCTTGTCATTCTAGAAACAAATTTAACAACTATTTGTCGTTTTCCATTTTTTTTCCTTGGCCATTCGATGTTATATGTCAATGTCTTCATGTTTCAAGTTTAAGCCATTTATCTTTGAATTTAATGTTTTAGTAACTGCTGATGTTGTTTGTTCCGTGCTTTCGTATTCGTTTATTTCATCTATTCCATTTATTCTGATATTGTTACGTCTTCCGTATTGTTCCATATCGTTATTGTTTTTGTCATTCTGGTGTTGTCTGATTTTTGTCTTGATTTTTCTGTTCCAAGGTTTTAACTTTCATTTTCAGTTCATCATTTTCTTGATCTTTCTCAAACAATTTACTTTCTAACAGTTCAATTCTGTGAAATACAGATTTCAGTTATTCCTCTTTCATTTGGGTGAATACTGTCTTTATTAAATCTTTAAGGTTGTCGTCATCTTTCGTGATCACTTTGGCCAATTTCTTATTAATGTCTAGTAATTGTTGACTTATATCTTCCATATTTATTGTGCTCTCTTCTATGCTTTCGATACCTTTTACTTTCTTGGGTTTTGCAGGTTTACTTTTTCTATCTTTCTTCCTTAATGTTAAAGGCGTGTTACTTCCACTACTGTCGAGATCACTCACACTGCTCTTTTCGTCACGTTTTCGCTTTTTGTCACTGTCTAATTCTATGTTTTCTATGTTTAAAAACTATTAGTGTTATAAACGTTTATCTGTATCTTGCAATCATTGTCCAATATGTGCTTTTACCACTGTACATAAATTACCTTATATGAAAGTTACATAGCGGCGTCCATATTCTTCAAATATCTCCAGATTTAAAACACTTTAAGGTTGTCAATTTAAAACGATATAATTACCAGAACTTCCGATATATCTTAATCCTTTTAATTAATTTTAATTCCTAAACATCCTTAATTCCGAGTAATTAACTGATTTGTTTTAACGATTTTTTGTTTACATTTTATTTCTCCTACCGAAATACACAACATTCTTACACAATCATAAATTTTTCTTACTTGGCACTAGATTTTCTAATCTGTATATACGTAATAATTTAGTCGACATTAATGTTTAAACATCATGCTTAATTTCAAAATTTAAAATTAAAAAGGTACTGAAAAGTGTGTCCACCATCAAATTATGAATATAATTATGTAAATATGACATAACACCTTGACGGAGTCAAATTAAACATAAATTACTCATCAAAAGCACTCGTAAATTCCTTCAGCATGTTAACCTTTATTTTAATGTTTATTATTTAAAGAAAATTAGTATAATTATTAAAAAATGCCTGGATTTAATCTTTTATATTTCCCTCGAAACACAATGAAAAATATATATTTTTATATGTTTATTGTTGAATCATATATTAAACTTGCAATTCTTAAAGGTCATAAAATAAAATAATGAACATTGTTTATTAAGTGTCTAGATCTTTCTGAACGGTGCATGCGTAGAAACAAATGCGGCGAAATGTTTATTTTCGGAAATGGATACATTTTGGAGGAACCTTTGTCAAATTAATTTTGTTAAGATAACTTTAAAAGTATCGGTGTTTGAAAAAATAGTACACCAATTGTTTATTGTAAAGAATTCATATTGGTATTTTTTATATCTTTCTAGAATTAAGGTTTTGAAAAGAACCATTTGACGCCGAAAAATATAAATTGCTCGGAAATTAGTTAATTTTGGTTGATTTCTTTTCTGGTAAAAATTATATTGATAACTTTGAGAATATGATCAATTGAAAATGTATCATATCAAATGAGTTTTTCCAGGTTTTCATGTTTCTTTTTTAAGTATATTTCGAGAATTAAGGTTTCAAAGAGAACCCATTGACGATAAAACCGCACATTTTGTCAATATTGATCGATTTTAAATGCGATTTTAAACATTTTATTGGACGAAATATTTCTTTTAACCTTTACCAATTTGAAGTTTAGGTATTACGAAACAAATCATTTAAATATCAACATATAACTTATAGTAACACCAGATAAATAAGCATTATTGTACACACATAAAGCGTGGACTTTCCGTAGTGCGTGTCAATATAACGTGACACCGGTGAATGCGATATGAATAGATGTATTAGTTTAAACATATTTTATTTTATTATCTATATGTTGCAATACAATAACATGTAATATTTTATAAGCTGTAAAAATGATACACAGATAGAAAATGGATTGGATTGAAAGCATGCTTATGTTAATCCGCTCCATGCTTAAACAGATACAATGATGGCAGATAAACGTTAAATGTTATTGGTAATGTTTCAGTACCTAATTTACGTTAATAAATTATGTAGAAAGTTAGTAGAACAAAAGTTTATATTTATAAGTTTAGAGAGAAAGACTTTTACTGCTGATGTCAAAGGGAAGTCTGACGAGCCGTACCGGGGGCAATCCGTAGACCGTGAGAATTTACCTTTTGGTTCCACATTAGTACATGTATATATACAACTATAAATAAAAAATATATATAAGACTACAAGAGGCCACCTTAAGAGAATCGATTGCTCTTAATAATGTAGTTATGAACAGATTTGAAGATCGCATTATTTTGCTGTAAAGATAGATTACAATTGCCAAAAAGTAAAATGTCGAGAGATATTGTATTTATATTACGAAGTTCATTCGCCATTGTGCTTCTCAAGTAGTTGGAGTACCAAGTACACTTGAAAAAGAAGCGATACGTAGTTTCTGTTTCGCCGCATATGCAAAGAGGCGATTCAACAACTCCTTTCTGAAAGAGATAGTAATTCAAGCTACTGCAGTTAGTTCTTAGCTTACAATGAAGAATTTGCTCCTTTCTAGAACCATTATAGAAGTACTGTGGGACTTTCTTTTTATCCTTGTTTAGGAGATATTTAAATGCACCAACAGAAAAGGCACTCCGTATGTTCAATGGAAGTTCGTTCCATTCACGTATGGCCGAAGGAAGAAACGAGTTGTAAAAGAGTGAAGTTCGTGAGCGGACTGTTTGGAGATTTTCAGAGTTTCTTAAGTTGTAATTAGAGGTGTCAGCAACAGATGCAGGAATTAAAGTGAAAAGGTATTCAGGCGAGAGGTTGCTACTAGCTTTGTAGAATTGCGTGAGTTTTTGCTTTGTTCTTCTCGTTTCGAGTGATTCCCAACAAACTTCGTTGTATAGTTCATGGATAGAAACTAATTTTGTTGCACCACAGACGATACGTGCTGCTTCGTTCTGAACTTTATCAAGTTGTTGTTTTTCGTACTGGGTACAATTACTCCACACAGTATCAGCATATTCCAAGACGGGTCGGATAAATGATTGGTAGATAACCTCAAGAGATTTACGGTCTAAGTTGTATTTGAGGCGACGCATAATATTAATTCGTTTCCAGGCCTTTGCAGTAATGTAATTAATGTGTTTGTGCCATGTACAGTCATTTGTAAGGTAAATGCCCAGATGCTTAGGTGTTTTGACTTCTTCAATGACCTCGTTTGACATGATTAAAGGAGGATGTAGTTGCCTGTTGTGTTTGCGGGAAAAGAGAACCGATTCAGATTTAGATGGATTGAACGTAACCAGCCATCTTCTGGCCCAAGAAGAGATCTTTTCTATATCATTATTTAGGATAGCAGCTGTTTTGTCTGGTTGTTCAACTATAACGTATAAGCTAGTGTCATCTTCGAAAAGGCGTATATTGCTCCCAATTTCGTCGACAATATCATTAATAAAAATTAGAAATAATAAAGGACCCAAGATAGAGCCTTGAGGAACACCGGATTGTAAAGAAACGTGATTAGATTGAATGCCTGGCAAAACAACTTGTTGCTCTCTGTTAGACAGGTAATTAATGAACCAAGAATAAAGATTGCCTGTTATGCCAGCGTTTTGTAATTTAACGAGAAGACCTCGATGCCAAACTTTATCGAATGCTTTGCTGATATCAAAGAAGACTGCTCTTACTTCAAGTCCATCGTCAAGAGCTTTACAAAATGTATTGTAGAGATATGATAGTTGGTTGACTGTTGAATCGCCAGGAATAAATCCTGATTAGGTTGGAGAAAGAAAGTTTATGTTAATGAGATGGTTGAAGACATATTTGAATACAAGACGTTCAAATACTTTTTCCACAGTATTTAACAGTGATATCGGTCGGTAGTTACTTGGGAAGGACTTCTCCCCTTTTTTGTATATAGCTGTGACATACGCCTCTTTCCAGCAGTTAGGAACTATTTTTTGGTTGAGAGATGTATTAAAGAGATGACAGAGAGGTTCAGAAAGTTCAGAGGCTGCTTCGCGAAGAACGCGGTTACTAATTCCATCCGGTCCAGACACTTTATCAACAGGTAGTGTTTTGAGAACATCTTCAATTTCATAAGGTGAAAGAGTAATGTTGTTTAATACTTGATCGGGTATTTTTGGAAGAGGTAATTCCTTTTTTGTATCGTCAATGATTGTTTGTTCTAAAAAATAGTTATTTAAAATGTTTGCATTGTCAATATTACAACCAGCTAATTCATTTGTAGTGGGGTTGAGCAATGGAGGTATTGTTTGACTATTTTTATCAGAGATGAATGCTTTAAGTGTTTTCCACCAGTCCTTTTGGTTTAATTTGGATCTATTATGTTTAAGTTTTTCGGCTATGTTTTCGAAGTATTTATTTTTAGATTCTCGTAATAAGAAAACGACCTCATTTCTGAGGTCTTTGAATGTTTTCCAATGTTGTACATTGTCAGTAGTTTTAGCTTTTTTGTAAGCACGTTTTTCTTTTTTTTGATTTTACTTTTAATTGCACAGTTCATCCATGGAATGTCATTTGGATTTATAGTTATTATCTTGTTTGGAATGCACGAAGAAACAGTTTCATTTAGTCTGTTTGTAAAGTTAGATGCATATACATTTATATCGTCGTCATAAAGATTATTCCACTCAGTCAAGCGTAGACTAGTTCGTAGTTTATTGAAATTTGCTTGATCATATTTAAAGATTTTACGTTTGAATGATTTTTTTTTTTTTAATTTAATGATACCAAAGATAGGGCAATGGTATCTGTGTTGCTGATCCAAGAAAGGGTCGGACACGCCAGAAATAATAATGTTATCTTCAGAGGATACAAAAATAAGGTCAATGATAGAAGAGCTGTCTTCAGTATAATGTGTAGGTTTATCAATTAGTTGTGTTAGGCTAAATTGTTGACATATTGAAACTACTTTATTCAAAGACGTCCTGGATTTAGTATTGTAATTAAAGTCACCAGTAATAATGATGTCCTTAATTCTGCTATCCATTGCCATCGCAATAGAGTTTTCAATTAGATTATTATATTGATTGTCAGAATTTGGGGGCCAATAAAAGACGCCAAAAAGTATACGTTTGTTATTATCAAGACTGATTTCGAGCCAAATACACTCTAGCTGATTTACTTCTAAATCTAGTCTTCGTTTGAAGTGGATGTTATCCTTTATATATATTATGATACCACGTGATTATCACTAACTCGATCTTTACGAATAGGAGTATGATATGAAGGAATCTGAAGATTATCGTTGGGTATTGAATCATGTAACCATGTTTCTGTAAAAGCTAAAACATCAAATTCGGATAGCTCTGATTGTAAAACATCAATTTTGTTTTGAATACTTTGGACGTTGTAGTGCACAAATGAAAAATGCTTCGACAGAGTTGGCATAGCATGTGTGTCATTATGCTGAGGCATGTTCGGAAACGCAGATGAGATATCTGGGTCTTGACCTGGGTTTGGGTTAATGTCGCCAGATGATAAGAGAGAAAAATATGTGGACGATGATATGTGTCTGTAACTATCCAATGTGGAAACACTTACAAGCAAATACTGAGTCAAAAGTAAAATGAAACTACAGCGGTATTGTGACACGTCATTACAATTAATACAATTATAAACTACGTTATTCCATTTAGTAAAATCATGAACAAATCCTCAATTGGCATAGCACACTTACACGTGTATGTCAGCGCACTTATCACGGAATACAGGACAGACCAACAAATATGGAACAAGCCAGACAGTTAGTGTGAACAGTGATGTTGCTTCTGGTGATGGTGTGTGTGATGTTAGTGTGAACAGTGATGTTGCTGATGATGATGATGTGTGTGATGTTAGTGTGAACAGTGATGTTGCTGCTGATGATGATGTGTGTGATGCTAGTGTGAACAGTGATGTTGCTGCTGATGATGATGTGTGTAATGTTAGTGTAAACAGTGCTGTTGCTGCTGATGATAATGATGTGTGTGATGTAAGTGTGAATAGTGATGTTGCTGCTGATGATAATGTGTGTGATGTTAGTGTGAACAGTGATGTTACTGCTTATGATGGTGTGTGTAATGTGAGTGTGAACAGTGATGTAGCTGCTGATGATGATGTGTGTAATGTTAGTGTGAACAGTGCTGTTGCTGCTGCTGATGATGATGTGTGATGTTAGTGTGAACAGTGATGTTGCTGCTGACGATGATGTGTGTAATGTTAGTGTGAACAGTGCTGTTTTTGCTGCTGATGATGTGTGTGATGTTAGTGTGAACAGTGATGTTGCTGCTGATGATGATGATGTGTGATGTTAGAGTGAACAGTGATGTTGCTGATGATGATGATGTGTGTAATGTGAGTGTGAACAGTGATTTTGCTGCTGATGATGATGTGTGTGATGTGAGTGTGAACAGTGATGTTGCTGCTGATGATGATGTGTGTGATGTTAGTGTGAACAGTGATGTTGCTGCTGACGATGATGTGTGATATGTTAGTGTGAACAGTGATGTTGCTGCTGATGATGATGATGTGTGATATGTTAGTGTGAACAGTGATGTTGCTTCTGGTGATGGTGTGTGTGATGTTAGTGTGAACAGTGATGTTGCTGCTGATGATGATGATGTGTGATATGTTAGTGTGAACAGTGATGTTGCTGCTGATGATGATGATGTGTGATATGTTAGTGTGAACAGTGATGTTGCTGCTGATGATGATGATGATGTGTGATGTTAGTGTGAACAGTGATGTTGCTGCTGATGATGATGTGTGCTGTGAGTGTAAACAGTAATGTTGCTGCTAATGATGATGTGTGTGATGTTAGTGTGAATAGTGATGTTGCTGCTGCTGATGATGTGTGTGATGCTAGTGTGAACAGTGATGTTGCTGCTGATGATGATGTGTGTAATGTTAGTGTGAACAGTGTTGTTGCTGCTGATGATGATGATGTGTGTGATGTTAGTGTGAACAGTGATGTTGCTGCTGCTGATGATGATGTGTGTGCTGTAAGTGTGAACAGTGCTGTTGCTGCTGATGATAGTGATGTGTGATGTTAGTGTGAACAGTGATGTTACTGCTTATGATGGTGTGTGTAATGTGAGTGTGAACAGTGATGTAGCTGCTGAGGATGATGTGTGTAATGTAAGTGTGAACAGTGCTGTTGCTGCTGATGATGATGATGTGTGATGTTAGTGTGAACAGTGATGTTGCTGATGATGATGATGTGTAATGTTAGTGTGAACAGTGCTGTTTTTGCTGCTGATGATGTGTGTGATGTTAGTGTGAACAGTGATGTTGCTGCTGATGATGATGATGTGTGATGTTAGAGTGAACAGTGATGTTGCTGATGATGATGATGTGTGTAATGTGAGTGTGAACAGTGATTTTGCTGCTGATGATGATGTGTGTGATGTGAGTGTGAACAGTGATGTTGCTGCTGATGATGATGTGTGTGATGTTAGTTTGAACAGTGATGTTGCTGCTGACGATGATATGTGTGATGTTAGTGTGAATGGTGATATTGCTGCTGCCAAGGAATAATATAGAGAAGGAAAAGCAACTGCTGCAGATGATGATGATGATGAGGAGTGTGATATTGGTGTGAAAATTGATGTTTACAGCTGCTGATGATGATGTGTGTGATGTTCGTGTGAACAGTGATGTTGCTGCTGATGATGAAGTGTGTGATGTTAGTGTGAACAGTGCTGTTGCTGCTGATGATGATGTGTGTGATGTTAGTGTGAACAGTAATGTTGCTGCTGACGATGATGTGTGTGATGTTAGTGTGAATGGTGATATTGCTGCTGCCAAGGAATTATATAGAGAAGGAAAGGCAACTGATTGAGAGTTTGTGACCGCTTACGTATTCGTGCAAAATCTCGCAATATCTCGTTTTTAATTACCTTAACTTCCATTCATATCAGGAATACAAATCAAAATTCTTACATTGCAGAATGAAATTGTCATCAAAACAATACCATTCCCATAAATGTGTGTTTAAAATTGTTGAAATACTTGTGATTAAAGAAATTGTATACTGCTACTAAAATAACGACAATTTACGATAAATTTTCCTTCAAACCTCAATACCTTTAATTCGAGATAATTTTACGTGATCGAAACATGTTTATGTACAAGAAATCAGTTGTTTATGTACAAGAAATCAGTTGCCTGTGAATTAAGAATGATTAATTGGCAAACTATGAATCTTTCGTGTGCTAATTCCATAAATATTTAGTCAAGAGATGCAAGTTTCCTATCCTTCTATACAAATCCTTGCTGCTGCTGATGATGATGCTAATGTGTGAGCTGTTAGTGTAAAAAGTGATATTGCTCATTCAAAAACGGCCATAGAGAATCCGGCCCCCGAGATTATCTTGCCCCTGGATAATCCGGCCCCATTTAGCATGGTCTATCCGGCCTCAATTTTTTTTTTTTTTTAGCAATATTAGGGTAATTTATCATAAACAATTTATACATAATATGTATATGCTTACATTAAAATATTTATGAAATATACATAAACATGGTAAACATGATAGTTTGTGTCGCACGTTGTACAAACAAATCAACAGTTTGTTCATACATCACAATTATTGAAACTGTGGAAATGTAACATTGGAAAGCAATTTGCTTTTGATTTTGTAAGATATTATAAATATGCAACAACATATTTTCAACATACTATAGAGGATGGCAGGTCAATACTTTTTTAATTATGTATGTGTAAATAAACCGTAAATAAAGAATACAGTTATTTATTTGCCTTTGAGAAAAGCACACATCATTTTAACATAAAACTGTATTTTCAACATGAGATATTGCATACAAAATTTAAATACGAAGCCTAGATACACTCACTAAACTGCACACGTTTGAACTACTCGTATCAAATATAATCTATTCTGTTCATTGTGTCCATGATCATCTCATCTTATCTAATAGCTACACTTATTCAATAACGTATACTCATACACGTAAATACATACAAATATTTGCACAGTAAGGTTTAGTTGTGTCCCATATCATTTTAAATCGAAAACATTACATGCCCAAATCACGCGACTGTCAGCTGAACTTCGAACTGAATGTCTACTGAACTTTAAACAGAGAGCGATATATATAATGCGATATTTTAGAAGACAAATTAAACTTAACATTTTTTCTAACATATTGACAGAAAGACGAAATTCAAAACGATTGACAGTTTTGTCTCAGATTACCACAAATATACAAAACAGAATGCACTTCAATAATTTAAAAAATATTTTTCAAAAATAAAAACGCCTTTAAACGTTTGCATAATAAATGCCATTAAATTTAACGAACCAATCTATCTCAATAGATATCAACAGGATAGAGTGGGACATTATTTACCATTACAATACAGTTGTATTGAATGAATGCAAAATCCTTTATATCAGGAATATTTGGTCCCGTTAAGATGTTGACGTTGCTATTCACTAAAATTAATTACATACTACTGTGTTACAGTTTTCTTAATGAATGTTAAAAACCAGAAATGTGTGATTATTTTTTTCTGAACTCACTTATAAAATCCTCAGAAAACCATGCTTGATTTTAAAAGCATTTAGCATACATGTATCTGTGCACTTATAAAATCCTCAGAAAACCATTCTTGATTTTAAAAACATTTAGCCTACATTTATCTGTGCACTTATAAAATTCTCAAAAAACTGTGATTGATTTTAAAAGCATTTAGCCTACATGTATCTGTGCAATCAAAAGCTTAATTTTGATTGGTTATTTGAATTATTGATCCAAACAGTAATAAATCATAAACATTTACTTGTATGGCGAACTGGTGGAAAACATTGAACAGTCCCATATCATTGAATCTCTAAATGAGGTCGTCAATTTTAGATTTCTTCTCCATCTGTATATGTCCACATATATTATCTTTCGACAGTTTTTATTTCACAGTGTTCCACTTGAATAACACCTGCCTCTGTGTTGATCAACTCAATATCTTTAACTGGTAAGCTGTACAGTGTTATAGAAAGTAACGATGGTGGGGCATTTCAATCCTGTGTGGGCGTGAAGGTAATCTAAATAGTGGTATTAATTAATTAACAACTTATTATACTCCGAGTACGGTTGATGTAGGCGAAATATTATCCAGGAAATGGAGTTAATTATTGGTAAAGATCAAGGAGTCATATTTATTCGGGAAAGTGCTGCATTAATAGTATTATCAATACAATCAAAGACAAATATTTGGATTGTTGTGACAAAACAAAGTTTAAATTGCAGTGAAACAAAGCTTAGAATTATATTTCGTATGCTTAATATCACCAGAGGTCAATCTAAGGTTATTTTTAATAATGCTGCACGATTAGTTTGATCAAATAACTCCACAGAAACATATTTAGCACAAAACCATAACAGTGTGTTAGGCTTAAATCAAGTTATCCGTACATATCAATGACACCTGGAATACATACCACAATATGGTTACTCTTGACTAAACAATTTTGGGATACAGAGCTAAATGAAAAAAAAACACTTGATGCTGAACAGTTCACGCCGCCTACAGCACTTTTCGGGTGTTTACTGTACTTTCAGGTTAAAAGAGTGTTCCAATTTATCAGCGAACAATATAGTGCGAGTGGTCTCGAGTGGTCTCTTGGTCTCCGTATTGTCGAAGTGCTCACTAATCGGCAAAGTTCATAAGCTAAAAATAACAATTAAATTATGACCAATTACACTATGTAGTGTAACAAGAGGTATCGGTGACGTAGGTTACTAGACAAGTCACAGGCCATTGCATCATCGGGTTTCAGACCTATTCAAGAAGTTCTCACCTATATAATGTTTCATAAATGATAGAGTGGTCAACAAATTGAAATATATCCAGTTACATTAAAGATGTTTGAATGAGCATGTGCTAGACCCAGATGAATAGTTCTCAATATGCTAAGTGTGTTTGTATCACGAAATCTTTCACCCATTTAAACACTTGTTCCGTCCACTTAATATCTGCATATTAGTTGTTAGAATATATATTGATTGACCCACTAATACACCACTCAATGTACTACAGATTGTTGAATTATCGGTTGGCCAGTCTGTTATGATTGCACCTACTACACTGAAGAGTTTTCGATTATGAAATAGTTGACCCCTTAAACATCATTGGTAACGTTAAAGGATATAAAGTATCAAAAATGTCTTTTTCAGAAGAAAATCAATATATTTAAGCCGGTGAAGAAAATCGATTTTATTCTATTTCAGTTTTTTGTTGTCCGTGGTGGAGGCACGTTCGACAGTTCTGGGAACACAGACATGATGACAACGTATTGTTTCTGAAGTATGAAGACATTATTAAGGTTAATGAACGTAATTTATTTTAAACCAGTTATTTAGGTCTTCATTAGTCAGCGTTTTTACTACAGGTTACGGCGTTATGGTAAAGATTTTTTTTTTATTAATGAAGGACACGAAAAATGTACAAAAACGTAGTATATTTCTCATTATTCAATCAAATCTTTTTATATACATTGTCAGACTGAACACGCAAGAGACTCGTATCTATTATGCCCTGAAGTTTAATCATATAGCTGTAATTGCTGGATAATTATTGAATAAACAAAGACATGTGCTTTTACTAATTTATTTCAGGTACGGACTAAATTATACATGAATAGTATAGGGGCAAGTTTAGGGTCACGTACTGCGCATGCGCGGCGGCCATCTTGTTTCTTTTATATGCGCATGCGTGGCGGCCATTTTGGATGTGTGTCGGAAGGCGGCCATCTTGGATGACTACTGATGGTAACACGATTGCGCATCCGCGGCAGCCATTTTAGATAACGTCGTTTGTGCTGCTATTGTTTTAATATAGAAGCCGACTGCATATTTAAGTTTAGAACGATAGTCATGCGTTTGATAAGAACGTCTTAAAAGTATACAGTGCTGACTTGTATACTCGATCAAGGGCGTATCTCAGCTTTGTTACGTCTTAGACCTGTAATAATAAGACCTTTCAATTCGTCTTTTGGATACCTTTCCAACGATACATTACTCGATAAGTTACGGACACGCATAAAACATTCGATCGTTTATGACGTCACTTCCGGTTTATTCAAACGACTATATCTCAGCTCAGGTTCGTCCTATTCTTAAAAAGTTACATATTTGAAAATTGCGCGCCATTTTTTTCATATGGTACCCTGCTCAGTTCGCTATTAAAGTTTTCATTTTTTTATTTCTGACAAAAATCGAAAATATTTCAGCTATACCCATAAATCCAGTATATTTGAAATCTGCTTTTCAATAACTTTCAAACGATACCACGTTCGATACGCTATGATCACGCATAAAAAGTTGATTTAATGACGTCATTTCTGATGAAAAATATATTTTTCGTAATGCACTCGATATTACCTTTTAAAAAAATATATAACCTGCCCTACTTCGAAACAATTATTTTTAACTTCCGGTTTTAGGATCGAACCACTTAATTTTCCGTAAAATTCGTGTTACACGGCGAATGCAACTTCTACGTTGCTAAAAAAAATCACATCTTTAATTAGATATTTACCTCTTTCTACAAAAAATCCAATAAACAGTTTGATTCATGTTTGACTTTTCACCGTGCATTCTTATAGAGGAGTACTTTGAACTTTTGGGTTGGCAGCCAGCTAAGTGGATAGCGACCCCGGCAAAAAATGCTACTTCATTTGCGAACGGTGTCGTTTATGCTTTTTTTTTATCTGCGACAATTACTGTTCAAATGTTTAAGAAGAACTATTTATTTGGCTTTTTATTAAGCAATTTCTTCCGATATATATGGGATATCGACCGAGTACGAGGAGAGGTCTTTCTGGTATGAAAGACTTGACCACGGACTACATGTTTCATGAAGCACGAGAACAAATATTTTCTACCCAGAAAGGCCATGTACGAAGCCGATAGCCGACTTGACTTACACACCGTCGTGTACTTGTCAGTTCACAGCATATCTGAAATACGACTCCGTTGACGTTTTGTCGCAGGCGGTTCTAGACATTTTTGAAGAGGTCATTAAGATGTTTCTTACGCAAGAAACGTACAGTAAAATGCAGACCCGTGTGCACTGACGCATAGTACGACGGTGTGTTACTCGGATATCGGCCTCGTACATTTGCCTTTCTGGGCAAATCTCGTACTCGATCGACATCCTATATACTTATATAATAAACTGAACTCTTTATTATCCATACTATAAATATGCTGAAAGTGACACCTTTGAAAGAAGATAAACTGTTGGACTTTCTTTTATTGCAGCGCTAAATTGTATGACTATTTGGGGAAAAGCGAGGTCGTGTGCACTTATGCATCAACTTTAATCTCACGTGTGACACCGTTCCAAGACATAGAACCGTGTCGATTTTTCTGTACTCATATTTTTATACTCCCCCAAAAATATTTTTGGGTGGAAAATAGTAATCGAAGCGTCCGTCCGTCCGTTCTTCCGTCCGTCCGTCCTTCCGTCCGTCTTTCCGTCCTGTATTTCGTGTCCGGCCTGTAACTTTGTCATGCATAGATGGATTTTGTTGATACTTGCTACAAATGATCAACATAGTATAACGGCGTGTCGCGAGTAAGACCCACACCCGTACCTCAAAGGTTTAAGTCACAATTTGAGTTTGTTTGACAACACTTTGAGTTTGTGTGAGATTTTGTGTCCGGCCTGTAACTTTGTAATGCATAGATGGATTTTGTTGTAACTTGCTATAAATGATCAACATAACATGACGACGTGTCGCGAGTAAGACCCACACCTGTACCTTAAAGGTCAAGGTCACAATTTGAGTTTGTTTAACAACACTTTGAGTTTGTGTGAGATTCTGTTTCCGGCCTGTAAATTTGTCATGCATAGATGGATTTTGTTTATACTTGCTACAAATAATCAACATAACATGACGACATGTCGCTAGTAAGACCCACACTCGTACCTCAAAGGTCAAAGTCACAATTTCAGTTTGTTTGATAACACTTTGAGTTTGTGTGAAATTTCGTGTCCGGCCTGTAACTTTGTCATGCATAGATGGATTTTGTTGATACTTGTTATAAATAATCAACATAACATGACGACGTGTCGCGAGTAGGACCCACACCTGTACCTCAAAGGTCAAGGTCATAATTTGAGTTTGTTTGACAACACTTTGAGTTTGTGTGAGATTTCGTTTCCGGCCTGTAACTTTGTCATGCATGGATGGATTTTGTTGATACTTGCTACAAATGATCAACATAACATGACGACGTGTCGTCAGTAGGACCCACACCCGTACCTCAAAGGCCAAGATCACAATTTGAGTTTGTTTGACAACACTTTGAGTTTGTGTGAGATTTCGTTTCCGGCCTGTAACTTTGTCATGCATAGATGGATTTTGTTGATACTTGCTACAAATGATCAACATAACATGACGACGTGTCGCGAGTAAGACCCACACCCGTACCTCAAAGGTCAAGGTCACAATTTGAAATTGTTTGACAACCCTTTGAGTTTATGTGAGATTTTGTTTCTGGCCTGTAACTGTGTCATGTATAGATGAATTTTAATGATACTTGCTACAGATGATCAACACAACATCATGACAAGTTGCTATTAAGACCCACACCAGTACCTCAAATGTCAAGGTCACAATTTGAGTTTGTTTGACAACACTTTGATTTTGTGTGAGATTTCGTGTCCGGTCTGTGACCTTGTCACGTATATATGGGTTTTTAGCTCGCCGGGACGAAGTCCAAGGAAAGTTATTGTCATGACCCTGGCGTCGTCGGCGTCGTCGTCGGCGTCGTCGTCGGCGTCGTCTGTAGACACCCAGGTTAAACGTTTGCGTTTAAGTTTCAGTTATCTATACAACCACTCATTGGAAGTCAATGAAACTTTGCATGTGTGTTCACCATCATCAATGGAATACACAGACATACGAACCATAACTCTGAATTGCATGTTGACACAGTTATGGCCCTTTTTGGACTTAGATACCAAGGTTAAACTTTGAGTTTAGTTGCGTTTAAGTTTAAGATATCTATGCAACCACCCATTGGATGTGAATGAATCTTCACATGTGTATTCACCATCAGCAGTGGAACACACACAGATAAGAACCATAACTCTGGGTTGCATTTTGGCACAGTTATGGCCATTTTCGACTTAATTTTTCAGGTTAAAATATTTTTATCAGGTAAGATATCTATGCAACCACTCTTTGGATATAAATGAAACTTTGCATGTGTGTTCACCATCATCATTGAAACACACAGAGACAAGAACAATAACTCTGGATTGCATTTTGGCAGAGTTATGGCCCTTTAAGACTAAATTTTTCGTCTGTACACACCCAGGTTAAACTTTTGCGTTTACATGCGTTTAAGTTTTGGTGTTTGCCTCCAATCTCAATCCTATCGGCGAGCTTTGTTGTCTTCTGACAACTCTTGTTTAAATACTTGCTACAAATGATCAACATAACATGACAACGTGTCGCGAGTATGAACCATTCCCTTACCTCAAAGGTCAATGTCACACTTTGAGTTTCTTTGACAACACTTTCAGTCTGTTTGAGATTTCGTGTCTGGCCTGTAACTTTGTCATGCATAGATGGATTTGTTAATACTAGCTACAAATGACCAACATAACATGACGATGTGTTGTACGTTGCACCCAGAATCACACTTCAAAGGTCAAGGTCACAATTTAACTTTGGTTGATGACACTTTCAGTCTGATTGAGATTTCGTGTCCTGTCAGAAACTTTGTCACCTAAGGATAAATTTCAAAAACACTTGGCTCAATTCATCAGCATGACATTACAAAGTGTCACGTATAAGACCCACATGCGTACCTCAAAGGTCAAGGTCACACTTTGAGTTTGTTTGACAACATTTTCAGTCTGTGTGAGATTTCTTTTCCGATCTATAACTTTCTCATCTATGGATATATTTTAAAAACACTTGGCTCAGTTACTAAACATGACATAATTAAGTGTCGTATGTAAGACCCAGAACCTTTCCTCAAAGGTCAAGATCACACTTTCAATATGTTTGATATTGCGTGTCTGGTCTGTGACTTTGTCTTTAACTTGGCTCAAATGCTAAATATTCAATCAATCAATTAACTTGGCTCAATTTATCAAGATGACATGACGACGTGTCATAAGTAAAACCTAGACAAGGTCACCCTTTGAGTATGTATGAAAACACATTGAATCTGTTTAAGATTTCAAATCTGTCCTTTAACTTTATCATACATGGGTGGATTTCAAAAAGACTTGGCTTAATTTATCAATTGATCAACAATTTAGGGATTTCAAAATAGCTTGACACAAGTGATCAGCATGTCATGATAATGTTTCACCTGCATTTAACTGTTGAAATACCCAGACCATTACATCAGATGTCAAGGTCAAGGTTACACAAAGGCCAAGGTCATGCTTTAATTTAAAAAAAAATGAAATTGCATGTCTAGTCTAAAACATTAGTCCATTACTCTTGATATTCATGGATACATCGCTTCCTATTACATCATTTTTTTTTCACAGACCATTTGGGGGTGGGGTGGGGGGATGTGACATTTAACAGTGACATTTCTTGTTTTACATGCAAGTATAGATGGTTAAGTGATAGCCGAACTTTAATGTTTAGGTTGAGTCATTTAACTAGCTCGTATTAAATTGAACCGTGTTTAATTGTGTATACAGGACAAGAAGTTGGTTCTGTCGAGAATAGCCGAGTTCCTCAACTGTGAACTATCTGACAATGATATCAATAAAATCTGTGAACACACAAAGATCGAAAACATGAGGGTGAACAAGATGGTGAATTATGAAGTTCATGGCGTTGATATGACGAATAGGGCATTTATTAACACCGGTGAGTATACGGAAAACACTGAACATTGTTGAATTGTTCAATAAACAGAAAACAAATAGCAGTGAAAGACAAATAGTACGTATGCGACGAAACTTTAACTGTTCAAAATAAACACAAGTACATGTATGATTCATAAGAACCGCCGGGAAAGTTCTAGATGGACTGTACTCTTCCATAATACCATTCAATATACTGATGCTTTAACATGCATATTCAAACCCAAACTTTATCTAAATATCTAATTTGTTTAAGGTACAGTAGACGGCTGGAAGGATGTCATTCCGGAAGATTTACAACGTCGTATTGACGCAATGGTCAAGGATAAACTTGGAGACACCGATTTAACATTCGCTTGATCCATTATTTAAATAATCCGAAGATAGATCTACCAATAACACGACCAGAAAAAATATAACAATGAAATTTGTTGTTTTCATAGTAGGCTACTTCTTTGAAATTTTGTACAAATAGCTTAACATTCTTTAACAAAAGTGGATGATATAATGTAATTGCTTTCCTTCAGAACTTAGATTTCCATTTTTTAAAGTGTGGGTAAAGTTAATCCAAAACACTCTCCTTTGTACCTTTCATACTTCTCTCACACTGTGGTTCATTACCGACACTTTATCAAGGAAGTCCTGTACTTTCTCGACTTTATATACACAACACGTTGCTATTGACGTGTTTAGTTTAATTACTTGTTAAAATAAAAAAAATATACATTAAACAAAGAAATTCAATAACTATAACTATTTAAGCTTGTGTTGAGTTTCTTTTTTCTTTGGTCTGAGGCGCCGTCTAGAGACCATTTACCTCTCACCTCTATTTAAAGTCGTAGGTTCGAGTCCCACTCGCTCCAAAAAGTGTGCCAGTTACTTGCGAAAGGACGGTGGTTCTACTCAGATTCATTCTGAGGTCTTACTTAACCAATCAAAACTGCATAGGCTATATATATATGAATGTGTTGAGAATGGCGTTAAACTCCGTTGAAAAAAATCTACTTTTAAGTCCTTTTTGGTAAATAACCTCTTTTTGGTGATTTTAAGTTATTCGCGTTGTCGCGAAGATAAAAATCGTACGGACATAAGGCGCCATTTTTTTCGAAGTGTTTGGTAATTTTGTTGTTGTTGAGAACTTTTTTGCGTGTTATAAAGTATGCCACGAAGAAAACGATTCACTTCCATGGGAACGTGCAAAAGGAAAAATTCAGAAAGTGGTGATGATAGCGAAAATAAATGGCAAAACCAGTCAACTTTGAGTCGCCAAAATACAAAAATCACCGTACAAACAATTCAGAGTGCAAATAATTGGGTTGAGACGGATCTCCAGAAAATTGGAATTTATTACGAAGAATCCGGATACTGGGATTTTAATGAAGTTTTGGACATGTGTCCACTTGTTTGTACATCCCTTCCTCCTCTTGCAAATGAAATTTTAACTTTGTTGTCAGATTGTTTAAATTTTGACCTGAAACTTGAGAAATTTAATGGCCGAATTGAAGGAGCAGACCGATTAATGACATCTAACGAAGTTATTGAATGTTTGAAGTCGGCACAAGTTAAACTAGATGAGCAGTATGTGCAATATTTCAAGTTTGCGCATGAGTTTGGTATAGTATCCAGCAGGTATTGTATAGATGTACTTTTGATACTTTCTACGACAAGAAGATTCATAGTTCATATGCGTAATTATACTGGTCATACCTAATACCGCGAGTCTAAAAAATTTTCAACCATGTACAGAATGGCATCAATACTTAACTGTTATAAGGTTACTTAAGTGTGCTGAGTAAAAAACAGTTGCCGATACGAAATGCAAATAAATGCCGACGCTAATGAAATGCTAACAAAAGTTGGAGCTTTGCGCATGTCTTCCCAGATTGTTATTATACGGGCATTCGAGGTAATAGGTATATCGTGGTATTAGGTATACAAGGGATATATGAAACAGGTGTCGCCTAAATAATGGGCAAAACTTACGATAATGTTATTAATCAGAGATGTCTTAAAACAATGAACTGGACTAAATATTATATGAACATATAATAAGTTATTCCACTAATATAGGGACTGCAGTGGCCGATCATACTACTTGAAAAATGGTACTTGAACCTTTTTGTTATGCCGATGGAAAAAGCATCTCTAATTGACTTAAGTTCATCATTTTTTTATGTTAGATCATTCAGACAAATGTTTGTTGGCACTGCGGTCCTGTCAGTTCTTGTACACATTGTATAAAGCTACACTGTAACCAAATTAATTGACTTTAATGTTCACATGTCGGAACGAAATGAATTGTTCCAATAACAACTTCATGATGGCACGACTGCAGGTGTTGTTTAAAGAAAACTCGTACTGTGGGACTAGTGATCATTGATAAAACACACTCCCTTAGTAAGTTGCTATTTGTCCTTGTTAATTGTTTATTAATATAAATTGTGAAAAGCAGGGTCTGTAAAAACATTACATCTGAAAATACAGTAGATTCCAATTGGTGAACTGGTTAACGATTAATTATCATTGTCAACCACCAGAGTTACAACTTCTTATTCATTTCCTAGCAATATGCACCTGTTGATCATGAATTACAAAGCGTGTATAGTGTTTCCCCCAGGATTGAAAAAGAGCAGGGTACCAATTTTTGGCGCGTACAAGATAATAAAAAAAACGGTCATTACTTTATTGCATGTTGTGTTGAACACCATTTTCAGCACTAATAACAAGTATGATACATGTATGTATGTTTTGGTAAATGTATGAATCATCTTAAATAAGGCTACTACAATATCATATATTAATAATACATGATATCAAGGAACTATAGAAGGATATACTATAGTTCCTTGATGATATTGTAGTAGCCTTATTAATAATACATGATACTATTGTAGTAGCCTTATTATTAATCAATTATAAAGTAATTAATTCAATAGTATTTGATAGTTCAAGTACCCTTGTAAGATGAATATTATATTTACAAATAAAAAGTACCAGTTTCTATTTCCTAGAAAAATGTTATTTTATTCTAACTTTATTTACTCATAATTCTTCTCTGTTTCTTGTTGGCCCATCTTCTTTCAGCCCCAGAAAGACTCGGGTATTTTGAATTTCTATGCAGCATCAGCAATTTGTGGGTGCTTTCAACTTGAAGTCTGTTTCTTGGCTCTGTCACTGTTCTGTTTACATCAGAGAACACACATTCTACTTCTGCTGTACTGACAGGAAGGACAGCTGCGACAGAAGAAAGTTCTCTATATGTGGACAGAAGTCACCTGCTGTCTTCTTCAGTCTATGAATGACTCTCAGTAGAGCTGATGGTCCATTTGTTTTTGATACATCTATTTCAGAAACCATGTTTTTGAAGTTGTTCCATTCCTCTAGGACAGTGTCAGTGTCCATGGAGTAGTGTTCGCTCAATGTCTCAACTTCATCATTGCCTGTGAAGGAATTGAAGTCTTCATCTATCTTAAGTGCTCCCATAGAATTGATTATATCAGTGTTCTATATTCGTCTAGTTATGTTGGCTATCAAATTGTCCAAGAAATCATCTTCTGATGTCTTCAATGACGGCATCATGAATTATTGACAGTATAGTGTCTAAATAGTTCATTGTATAACCAACAATGATACGTAACTTTCAAACATTTTATGCAAAGCCGATTTTTCAAAAAAATGTGAGAATCATAATTACATGTTACTCGACACTTTCATACAAAGAACGTTCAAACCGACACAATTTAATCTATGTGATTAAGAAATTATCAAATCGTGTTCCTTTTAATGCCTACCTTGTTTGTTCATATGAAAGCCGGCAATCATCCTTTAATTAAAACTTTGTCGTATAATTTGTCAACACCTTCAGTTGCTTATCAAAAGAATCGCACATGGTGCATGTGTGTGTATACCGCTGGCTTCCTTGTTTGTTATAATTGGATAGCTTGAAATGAGAACCATTGTAATGGTTCCGCATTCTATGAAAGAATAATATGATAATGCCCTAAAAGCAGGAACCATGTGTTAAGTGTATACGCATATTGGAAATTACCTAATGACACGTGTAGTGTCTATGGTCTGATTAGCCAATAAAGGAACACAGCGGGGTGGTACCGTTTATATTTCATAGCGGTGTCTATCATTGTTTATTAAAAAGGGCACTGCGGGGCGGTAATAATTTAAGCGTGGCGGTATAAGAAAAGGGCAGGGCGGCATAGAAAAAGAGCAGTGCTGCCCGCCCTGCCATGCCACTTTAGGGGAAACACTAATGTAATAATTCACCTTTTTTGTAACGATTTCACGATCAAGAATTTTTTATTAGAACTACATTTTTTTATCGTATTTTGGAATTATAATGCAACAGAAACATATTCCCATTAACAAATTCATATTGGCCTGACTACGACTTCAGCTCTCCATATGATAATTGAATTTTTATTGAATTTCAAAGTTTTTTGTTGTTGTTTTTTTCACGATTAATGGCCATTTTTCTTTAAAATGACTGCAAAAAATCAAAATTTGACAAAAGAAAAAAATTAGCTACCTACCCACATGAAAAATACTGGGTCGGAGCACAGCAAATAAGTCTTTTTTTATAGATGGCCCTATATGTAATATTAACTTGTTCCATTTTCAGAATAAAATACCAAAGTCTTCACTCTGCAGAGATGTTCATTAAAGGTATTCTAATGCATGTTCATTATTTGCTGCAAAAAACACAACAACCTGTTACAGAAGACTTCAGTACCATGATGGTCTCGTGCTTTGGCAGTATGTGCAATCTTTGTCCACGGTGAGTATCTTTTATAAGGCTTAATAAAATGTTCATATCTAGATGGGGCTCTAAAAAAAGGGTAATTAGGTAGGATTTTTTCTCTCAAAATACCATTAATGTTGAAATCAAGCTGATCATTGGTTGTGGAACTTTGCTTGTTAACCAAGTTATGTTACTGAGATATTTTAAAGATTCATTGTATTGTTCTGAATAACAGTAATAACAGTGTTTCAGTGATATCAGGGTGGGGTTTACTTGATGGTATACGAGATGTCACTCTGGGCATTTATGTTGGATATCGGCAGCAAAGAAATAAGAGTATTCTGAATACAGATTTTGTTCTCATCTACATTTTTCCAACCAGTCTTTATGTATAATACAAGGCTTGAAAATTCCACTCAGCCAGTGTTTTTTCCAGAGCGCGTTTCTTGCGTTTTTTACGCATTTAAATCTCATTTGACGCAATCAAGTTTGGTCAGTGCGTACACTATGACGCAACCTTAAAAATACAGAAGTTCAAATTATGCATATTTGTTTTGGCAAGCTGGTTTCAGAGTTAGTTTTACAATGCTAGTGTTTTGACAGATCACATGGTCTGATTCAGGGAAACCCTGGTCACGCTGCTCTACTTAGTTACGTAAATGCTTAAATTGATTATTAACGCTATATTGATGCAATTGCATAGACGATTATGATCACGTACATAATTTTCCGTGAAGTTTGAAGACAACATCTGTGAAAACAAACGTACGCCTCAACAATAGCACTGTTATATACAAAGTTTTACGTTGTTTGTATATAAAGATGAAATGTGGAAATCGTGAAACTTTTCAAGAAAGTTGTTTGAAATGCATGGACGTTACTCTATCTGAAAAACGTTTTATTTTGTTTTCTATAGGATATCAAGACGCGCATGCGCAACATTTTAATACAAGTTTAAATATAGGCCCGTTCAAGCTTTTATGGCGGTATTCCCTGCACCATTTACGTTTCTTTAATGGACGTTTAAAAGGTTATGGAAAAAAGAAAATAAACTTTCAGAAAATTATTTTCATTTTGAAAAATGATTATATAATATCAGAAATTTAACTAATTAAAATTACCATTAAAATGTTTTTATATTAAGGTAACATTACTTTAAAATGAGCCAGAAGAGAAATGCTTTTTGGAAAAGAAAACAACAACAAAGTTTTGTTTTCCAAAGAGTATAATGCTTACTAACGGTAAACATGTAGCTCAGCTGAAATATAAAAAGTTGAAATAATTTTAGTGTTTTTCATTAAAAATAGTTAGGGCCATGGTGATCGAGCTGAGACCATGACATTTGAAAATGTCATGGCCCTGTGGCCACAATCATAAAAACAACTACTATATAGAAACTGTTGTTGTAACTTGTTGCCAGAAGAAAAACATTCATTTGAAGTTAAATTGTTTTGAAGTTATTAACTTAAATTGCAGCTTTGATTGAGAAATTTGTGTGAAACGGGAAGTAAAACTGTTTTAGTTAAATATGTATTTTTTACCTCCATTTATTCAAGTTGATTAAATTTAAAACTAGTCAACTGATGACCCCCAGATTTTGAAAATGACCCCCCAGATTTTTAGTCAGTGGGTTATCAATGTCCCCCAAAAAATTGGAGCTAGAGAAAACACTGCTCATCCACTCGCCATGACAATTAAACATCCAGTATTTGAAACTGACCTTTATATTTCTTTGTTTTGAGCATTCCAAAATATGTTTGGAAAGGGAGGACAAGAAGCTTTGAAAACAGATTTCAGGCCCTGTCATGTGATTCATTTAATATGTCACAAAATATGTTAAATTTTAAATGGAACAAACTTTTGAATCTAATCTAGGCAAGTAGCCCAAGTTAGGAAACCCCTTTCCATTATATTAACTTGCCATGTTTAAACAGATATCATTCTGGCAATATGGGGTCAGTGAGTATAATAGGCATGATATATTTGGAAAAAAATGTTAATGGCAAATTTTAAAATTTTGAAAAATTCTGATTAATTAAAAAAAAAAGAACACGGATGCAGACCTGTAAGCTGTTTTAATTGATTGATTGATTGAATATTTAGCATCATTTTATGCCATCAAGGGCTAACAGACGATCAGTTAACCTAACCACTGTTTCCTGGGATTAACAAGTACTCGAGCACACCCCATCTTCGCAAGTAACTGATAACTTTCCCACTTGAAGCAGTTGTGAGAGTTGAATGATAATGAGACACAATGTCGTATATCAATCATCACGGAGACTATTGCCTGGAGGGGGATTCGAACTCACAGCCCCTGGATTGATAGTCAGACGCATAAGCGACTGAGCTAATCGGGCCTTGCGTAAGCTGTTTTAAACAGATACTAACAGTTTACTTTGAATTTTTCTCAATTTTCATCATTATGATGCTATATTTTTCCTCTTTCCCTTCATTAAAAACAAGAACAAAACAAAAAAACACTGTAAAAATTCGACACTCTAATATAAGAATGACATGTAAATAGTGGTAGTTACAGTCATGTAGTACCAATGTATTTCTTTTTCAGGCCTTCTTTTTATAAACATACCATGTGTGTTAAAGGCCAGGTTGTGAGCTCTATGCCAGATGTCCGATTTGAACATGCTGATGAGCCAGGTTTAGACTCAGTTTTAACAGTGTCTGTATTTAAGGTTTGTATGCATTCAGAGTCATAATTATTGATCAGAGGGTAATTTCTGGGCTTTACATTAATGCTTGCCCGACTGTCCATGACAATTTAATCACGGGTGTGGCAGTGTTTTTATTTTCAACATTTTGGGAAGATGACCCATACCCTTGGAATTGGGAATTTTAGCGGCATTTTCATTAACACTGGGAATTTTTTTTGCATTAAATATATTTATATATTTATAAAAAGTGTACACTTGCTTATCAGGCCATTTAATTAAATAATCAATGTCATACTAAATTCAGAATGGGGAAAACTTTCTTTATTTTATCAAGGAAGTATGGCAAGTTTCAATTTTCATTTTTGAAGCTTTCAGTTGGGAATTTTTACCATTCAATTGGGAAAAAAAGATACTATTTGCCATTGGGAATACGACCCAATGACGGCTATAAAAATGGCCGAAAAAAACACTGTATGGACAAGTAAAATATATGGCTGCTAGCCCAGAAATTAAACATGGCATCTCTTTTTGGCACATCTTCTGTTTTTTAACTTTAATAAAACTGTTTATTTAGTTATTCTTAATTTTATATCCATAGGACTGGTACCATAATTTTAGATTAAAGTAAGGATAAGTAGACTGTTGTTGTTTTTTGGTCAGGACAAGCAGATTTTAGAAATACTTGTCAAACTGGACAAGTTATAATAAAAAATTAATGTAATGGCCTGAATTTATCCCAAAAATTAAAAATGCCAGGAAATGTTTACTTTCAGGTTTTTGAACATGTGGTGGAGAGGGGAGGGGGTAAAATACTAAATAGGCAAAAGGTCAAAGATCTACTGCAATAAAGCAATTGAAGAGTTTTGACTTTCGATTTATTTCTGTTGACAATTTGTTAATAATTCTACTTATTAATATTGTTTAAGCCATTATTAAAGTGATTTACTTCGATTTCATTTGTCTCAAGTTGATATCATAAGTTTGGTTAAAAACAAAAAGTATTTATAAGTCATTATGGTAAGATGCCCCCAAAATCACAATTACAAATTTTAATTTTTGCCTTGGCTCATCCAAGAATATGTTGAACTTTTATATGTTATACGGGTAAAGTGTCAACTGTATTGAAATTTTCCATTTTGGGAAATACATGTATGGTTCTTTGAATGGTCATGAAAAGCTCAGTGAGTAGCGCATCTATCAATCAAGGGGTCATGTGTTCAAATCTGCCCAGTAACAGTCACTGATGATTGATATATACAACATTGCGTCTCATTGTCATTCGTCTCTCGCCGCTGATTCAAGCAGGAAAGTTATCAACTGCTTGAGATGGGTTTGCTCGAGTACTGGTAAACCTTCCAGGATTGCAGGAAAGAGTGGTTACGTTACCAGATTGTCTGTTAGCCCTCAATGGCATAACAATGAGGCTAAATATTCAAACAATCTTGTTAATAATTCTACTTATTAATGTGTTTAAACAATTATTAAGGTGATTTACTTTGATTTCATTTGTCTCAAGTTGATATCATACGTTTGATTAAAAACAAAAGAGTATTTATAAATCATTAGGGTAAAATGCCCCCATAATCACATTTACGCAGCATTGGTATACCATTTATCTTTGAACATCTAAACCGTCATTTAACTATTCAGCAATGGTTTGTAAGAAATCCAAAGATTGAACAGTAAAATGACTAATATAAGATAAAAGGCAAAATGGAAAGTTTGATGTCCATTTGAACAGCTAAACACAAAATATTGTAGCAATTTAACAGGAGTTTGCAATTACCTCTGTTACGCAGCCTCTATTGTTAAGCAGCCAAACATGTTGGTTTTATATTTACAGCCAAACTTGGTCTGTATTCAACAATCACATACTCTAAGGGGCCATCATAGTACATCCCCATTGTATGCTGCAACTTAACATAGGTTTGATTGTATATCATATGGGCATTACTCATTACTATTCTGAAAACTCAAGAATACTCATCTACTCTGATTTTGATGAAATATTACTCTTCGGCTTTAAAAATTATCTGGAGCTCTGTATCAATCATCACAGTGACTGGGCAGATTTGAACACATGACCCCTTGATTGATAGATGAGCTACTCACTGAGCTAACCATGACCATTCTAAGAACCATATTTCCCAAAATGGAAAATTTCAATACAGTTGACACTTTACCTGTATAACATGTAAAAGTTCCAACATATTCTTGGATGAGCCAAGGCAAAAATTATTATTTAGAAAAATAGGAACAGTAATTGTACTGTGGCATAATTATATTGACTTATTAGTACACAAAATTAGTTTTCTGCTGCTTATTCATTCTTGGCATGTATGTCATAACTGACCAAAATGCAATCAGAATAAGTAAAAAAAATATAGTTTAAGCATACACATTGCACAATATGGAAGTCATTAAATGCAGTATGTGACATTAATGTTTTTATGAACATGGCCACAGGGCCATGAACTTTTCAATTGTTAATTAAATTTCTCAAATTATATAATAATTTTTTAGCATAATTTGCTTTCAAAGTGAACATAATTTTCTAAACATTAATTTCTCTTTTCCATAACCTTTTAACATCTGTTAAAGAAAAATAGACGGCGCCTGGAAGACGGAAAAGGGCGCCGTAAAAACATAGACAGGCCAATGTTTAAACTGGTATAGATACCTTACAAAACAAAATAGACCATTCAAAATAAAAAGTTTCAGAGTATAACATCTGTACATTTTTAACAATAAAATAACATGACTTTTTAAACAAAGTTTCATGATTTCCACATTTCATCTAAATATACCAACAATTTAAAACCGGGTATATATTAGTGATATTGTTGCAGCATACTTTTTTTTTCAAAGATGTTTTCTTCAAATTACAAAAAAAATTGTCATGGCATGACAGTCACTTATGATTTACCCCGATGAGTGAGTGCATATTATATAAAAAAAAAACTCAATATGTTGTTGAAAAGGATTTTCAACCGGCGATATACATAAAATATTGAAACAGCTCTGGGAATTGCAGGTATCTCGCCGGAACACTCAGCTTTCCACAGTTGGTGTCCCGACAAGAAAAAATCAAGCAACTTAGCGATTGCATAGACTGGGTTACCATTATAACCAGTAAAATTTATCACTGAAGCGAGTTTAATTGAAACCATTCAGCTATTTATTTACGCGGATTAGTTAAAAAAAAATAGTCCAATGAAAATTGATTTTCAGAGAATATAAACTTATTTACGCATATATAGAAATTGATTTTAGCGTAAAACTCGTTGCTTATGCATAATTGATACGCACATAAAACAAATCTGGTGCGTATCCACAAATTTGGTTTAAACATATTTATTCATAAATTATGTACAGCATATTCCACAACATATTTAGTAAATATATTTAGTAATATTTAGTATCCACAAATTTAAATGCGTTATAACAGTTATCAACTGCTTAAGATGGGTGTACTTGAGTACTGGTAAACATTCTAGGATTGCAGGAAAGAGTGGTTGTATACAGTATCAGATTTTCTGTTAGCCCTTGATGGCATAACAATGTAGCTAAATATTCAAACAATCTTTCTGACTGTCTGAAATTTTGTTAATACATTACATACATTATTATTATTTATCATAAAATTTTGTTATTTAATAACTTTTAAAAGAAGAGAATTACATATTCACATGAAACATCAACATGGCTATTCTATTTAAAATTCAAGTCAAGTCCTCAAATGCAGATATTCTTATATCCAATGTGCAAGAAAATGGGATGCCATATATGATCAGACCTGTAGTGTTTTAAAACTGGTGTTAAAGTCATTCTAATAATTTGTTGGCTTTTTACACAAAATTACTAATAATGTCCTTTGCTGCATTCTGTACAACATTTAGATATGCACTTGAAGGCATCACTTTAATGAAGGTCTACTTTTTGGCAGAGAAAGAGGACGCCACAAAAAAGAGGAGACAAAGAAGAAAATGTATTGAGGTGGAGTGATTCAAGCGTCTCTACAGATGAAAAGTCACAAAAATTCAATATTCATAATTTTGTCGGAGAAGATATTTTGGGAAAGCACGGCATTGAACTTCTAATTGAAAGTCTTTATTCGGCAAAGCAACATAAACAGAGGGAAGCATCTTACATATTTGGTTTAATTGTGGTTGGTGTTCAGGTAAGATATTTTTACTCTCTTAGGGTCATTAAATAAAGTATGTACTTTGGTCACAGAGCTGGTAAACTATTCCTAGATTTTGTATAAATTAAGGGTTTAAAATGTGCACACAGTGCAGTAGAAAAATAAAATAAATTTTGTTTAAAAGTTGTATCAATGCCTACGGATGTACAAGCTTTGTTGATATCATTTCAAAGGACTGGAGGCTTATGGAACCTTTCAAAAGTGAAATACATTTATAATGCAATTAGTATCAGTAAAGTTTGGGCCTTTCTGAAATTCTTGCAAACCTTTCAGAAATATTGCTGGAAGGTCCACTTGACTAAACATGGATGGTTGATCTTTTCCTCTGTTTTGTTTTCACCTTTCCATACTATTAAGTCACGTGTATTCACCACCATGGATATATTAATAAGTGCATTATATATATATAAATGTATCCTACACATTTGGTTTTATTATCTATAAAATATATAATACACAAATAATAGGATAAAACTCACCACCCATGCAAAGATTGAGATCAGAGGCAAACTAAGAAACTTAAACTAAACGCAAAAGTTTAACCTGGGTGTCTACAGACGAACATGCAACTGCAAGTTATGGTTTTGTCTCTAGGTGTTCCATCGATGATGGTGAACACACATGTGAAGTTTCATTCATATCAAATGAGTGCATAGAAATCTTACCTGATAAAAAACTTTAACCTGAAAAATTAAGTCCAAAAAGGGCCATAACTCTGCCAAAATGCAATCCTGACTTATGGTTCTTGTCTCTGTGTGTTCCATTGATGATGGTGAACACACATGTGAAGTTTCATTCATATCCAATGAGTGGTTGCAAAGATATATTACCTGATAAAAAACTTTAACCTGAAAAATTAAGTCCATAAAACGGCCTTAACTCTGCCAAAATGCAACCCAGAGTTATGGTTCTTGTCTGCAAGTGAACTGTCGATAATGATGAACACACATACAAAGTTTCGTTCATATTCAATGTGTGGTTGCATAGATATTTTACCTGATAAAAAACTTTATCCTGAAAAATTAAGTCCAAAAAGGGCCATAACTCTGCCAAAATGCAATCCTGACTTATGGTTCTTGTCCCTGTGTGTTCCGTTGATGATGGTGAACACACATGTGAAGTTTCATTCATATCCAATGAGTGGTTGCATAGATATCTTACCTGATAAAAAACTTTAACCTGAAAAATTAAGTCTATAAAACGGCCTTAACTCTGCCAAAATGCAATCCAGAGTTATGGCTCTTGTCTCTGTGTTCCATCGATGATGGTGAACACACATGCAAAGTGTTATTCATTTCCTGTGAGATGTTGCATAGATATCTTAAACTTAGACGCAGCCGACAATGCCGGGGTCATGGCAATAGCTCTCCATGGACATTTGTCCCGGCGAGCTAATAAGTACATTATATATGTATGAATGTAGTCTATAGTTTTATTATCAATAAAATATATAATACACTAATAAGCTTTATTTAATTTATTGATTTTTCATCAATTGTTAAACAATTTGTTACAACCGAGGCAGATCACACTCCAAGTCTTCCTGGGTAGAACCAGTGTTAAGCCTATGTGGATAAACTTGCTGTTGCTCAAGGATAGCCGCACATAGCCCTGGCGGAGGATCGAACCTCCAAGCCATGGTCCGATGCTGCACTACTAGACCACACTCACTCCACATTAATTAGTTCGAAATTTTTTTTTATTAAATTACGACAAATCAGGGTCAAAGTCTTCTCGGGTGTAGAACCACTATAAAGCATAGGCGAATAAAGTGTTATACTGAAGATCACCATGATTAACAGTTATAATTAATCTCCTTGTCTATTACAGAACAACAGAAGTGTCAATTTTATAATTGTTATTTATAATAGCATACTGTTTTTATTTTGTAGGTTATCTTCACTTGCCTTTATGTCACAGACAATGAAGTTCGAAGTATTATTGATGAGGACGATGGCTATATTGCTGCACCTGGACGAGGAATAAAATATTCAAAACCATTTAATATTCTTTCATCATCTGATAGACGACAAGCTTATGAAATACTTTTTAGACTGTCTGAGAAAATTGAATTGTCAAATGTAAACGATAGTTAAGGTTAGAGAGTCTGAATATAATAATATTACACTTTAAGCAGGTTTTGTGGTGTAAAAAGTGTCTTCTTACAAATGCTCTTGAAATAAGGCCCTCCTTAAAAAATAAATTGTTTGCCTTGCTACTACCTACTCACTCAAAATTGTAGCTACTCGAACATTTTTATTGACTTTCAAAGCGTTCAATGTTTTTTTTTCATGATATCTGTCCATTTTTCCAACTGCAAAATCAAAATATAGCAAAAAACAAGAAATGTCACTGTTAAGTGTCACATGCCCCCCAACATGTCATGATGTTATGTTGATCATTTGTGGCAAGTATCAATTAGATTCATTTATGCACGACAAAGTTACAGGCCAGAAACGAAATCTCACATAAACTCAGTGTTGTCAAACAAACTCAAATTGTGACCTTGACCTTTGAGGTACGGGTGTGGGTCTTACTCGCAACACGTCGTCATGTTCTGTTGATCATTTGTTGCAAGTATCAACAAAATCCATCTATGCATGACAAAGTTACAGGCCGGAAACAAAATACCGGACAGAAGGATGGACGGACGGACACTGCGATTACTATATGCCACCCCAAAAAAATTTTGGGGGGCATAAAAAAAAAATATCACCTGAAAAATACTGGGTCGGAGCACGGCAAACTAATACTTTTTTAAGGATGGCCTAAAATAGAAATGTATACTTTTGCCTTAAACACACCAATACTTCTTATTTTCATTGAAAGCTTACAAAACTAATGTTTTTAGCTATGAAACCTTAGAAAATAGTCAACTCACAAAGATTGAATTAAAACGATTTATTTGCCTTGTTAACACAATGGTCTTCAGTTTTCGCGGGATAATTTTTTGTAAACTTGGTCAGAATGTTAATGACAGTTAGAGTCAACGAGCTCAAAACAGTCAGTTTGCACCAGGATTAAGTAGCGTCCCACAAATTATTGAAAATAGCGAGTTTTACATAGTGGTGTCAATGATTGCGTATAATAGGCAATTGGCAGGTGTCTTTAATAAACAATCAACCATTCCTTGCAGGTTGGTTTCAAAATCACTTACTTCATCTGTCCAAATCTAGGTCAGTTCTAAATATATGTGAGAAAGTTTGCCATTTACAGCATACTCTAATGATGTTTTTGTTGATATTTAGAGAATCTCACAATAAAGTTAAAACATAATTTGAAATTATCTTTGGACAATTGTGTTTTAAACAATTTCATTTCAATAAAATACATACAAAAAACAACAACATTAATGTTGTCCATATAAGAAATCTGATACGGTGACAAATGTTACCAAGTGTTAACCAATATCTGGCGTGCCCATCATTTGCATGAGTAAACATCTGGCTCTAATGGACATGGTATTGATCAGTGGTCATGAGTTGGAATCCCCACCCGTCAACATACATCAACATTGTGTCCCATCACTTGTCTCTCACTGCTGATTCAAGTGGGAAAGTTATCAGTTACTTGAGGAAATGGGGTGTGCTTGAGTACTGGTTAACCTTTCAGGATCCCAAGAAACAATGGTTAGGATGACTGATTGTCTGTTAGCCTGTGATGGCATAAAATTCCATGTCAAAGTGCTTCCAAACCTCTGAGTGTTTATTATCCATTATTGACAATTGTACTGACAATAAATGGCTAATATTTAGCTCAACTGGCCAAAGACCAGAAGTGCTTATGCGATGGTGCAATGTCAGTCATCTTTTAACAGCACTTTCTCTGGAACCACTATGTCAATTAAACATTAACTTCACGCAGATGTTTCTATTGCATAGGAGACTATACATATTTTTCTTTTTCAATCTGAAATTCAAGATGGCCACCGTTACTAAAAATAGTCTAAAACTTAAAAAATCTTCTCATGACAGCCCAACAGATTTTCAAAATGTTTATGTAGTAATGAAAACCAACTATAGTTTTATTAGATTTGTTCAAATGGTGTCCCTAGGGTTAAAAAGGACCCCGCCCCGAGAGTTCAATTGGGGAGCGTGTCATAATAAATATATATTTTTTTAAAATGGAAATGTTTTTGCAGAAGCATTGTTTAGAGAAGGAGATGGGTTCCACTGTCTTAAGGGTCAGGAGGGGGCCAAAAAGGGTAAAATTTGGGAATTACAAAAATCGTTTTTTTTTTAAAAACCAGTTTGTCAAATTTGTTCATATTTGGCATAAACTATCCCTATGTGTAGTGGTTTCATTGCAGATAAGAATTTAAGGGCTAAAATTTATTCGGGCCCTGTAAGGGTGGATACCACTTGTAGATCTTAGAAGGGAACACCACCTCATGCTCTACAAGATCCAGTACCAGCTGGTTAACCTGGACCAGGGACCCATTATCAGACCAAATGACAGGAGAACGAGAGGAGACATGCACCTAAACCAGCCAAACACAAATACCACTGGAAAGGGGCGACTGTCTCGTTCCCCAATTTATGGTTAACCTTACAGTCTAAGAAGACTCCTGACCTATAACCAGAAGAAGAAGGGGACTAAGAATTTTACATAGGAATACTATCGGAAAACAGAAAATTCTCTTTTTTTTTCCTTTATTTAGGCAAAATTATTACTCAATTGAAGTTCTGAAGTATCATCTAGTCATAGGAATAAGATTTGGCTCAATAAGGAGAATTGACTTTCCATAAGGGGCCAGGGTGGGTAAAAAAAAGTGTTAAAATAGAAAATTTTCAAAAATCTTCTCAACAACCTATCAGTCAAATTTGTTCATATTTGATATGGATTATCCAAATGAATATAAGATTAAAGTTTGTACCATATTTATAGAACTTTGAATTTTATATAGGAATACTATTGGAAAACAGAAAATTCTCTTTTTTATCATTCATATATGACTTTTTTTATTCAGTTAGAGTTTTGAAGCAACTTCTAGTCATAACAAATATGATTTTGTTCAATATGAAGGATTGACTTTCTAAAAGGGGCCAGGTGGTGTCACACAATGATTAAAATTGAACATTGTCATCAATCTCATTTTCAACAACAGGTTAGTCAAATTTGTTCATATCTGATATAAATTATCCCTATGATAAAGAAATCTAAGTTTGTACAAATCAAGGAACATGGGCATGTATAGAGGCCTTGTAAGGGTCTATGAGTTTTACATAGGAATACTATGGGAAAATTCTCATTTTTTTGTCCATTTGGGTAAATATGTTGTTTAAAATGACATCTCAAACATTGTCTAGTAACATGAATTTGATATTGTTCAATAAAGAGGATTGAATTTCCATAAGTGGCCAGGGGGCAATAAGGTTAAAATTGGGAATATTCACAAATTTCCTCTCGATAACCTTTCAGTCAAACTAGTTCATATTTGATATAAATTATCCTTACATCAGCAAGGATTCAAGGGGCTGGGATATATTGGGCCTCTGTCATGTAATTTTTACATAGGAATAATATAGGGAAAACTGATTTTTATTTTGCATCCATGTGTACAAAAAAAACTTATTTGTAAAATTTGAAGCATTTCTGCTAATAACAAATTGCTTAGAGTGGGTAATTGAAGTTCTGACAAATTAAGGGGCTGGGTTGTATAAGGGTTCTGTACAGTGGACTATATTCTTTTACAGGTGAACGATATGGGAATTTAAAGTATTTCCTTTTCATATCAATTAAGTTTTTGATTTTTTGTTCAGTATGGGTGTGGTTGGGGTATTTATCCATAAGTTGTTAAGATGGTCCCCCCAAAGAGGATAAATATTGTGGAATTTCAAAAAGTGCTATGGCCACTATGAGTCAGTAGAGCATCCTCAGGCCCTCTTGTTATACCCCCGACAAACGAAGTTTTGAGGGGGTATATTGGAGTCACTCTGAGGTCGGTCTGTCCGTTGCAATTTTCCTTGTCCGGAGCATAACTTGAAAAGTACTGGATGGAATTTCATCAAACGTCATACAATGGTAGAATATAATGAGAGGAAGTGCAGTGTACAAGAAACATAACTCTCTTCTTGCTAATTACAGAGTTATTGCCCTTTGATATTTTTTCTTGTCCGGAGCATAACTTGAAAAGTACCGGATGGAATTTCATCAAGCTTCATACAATGGTAGAATATAATGAAAGGAAGTGCAGTGTACAGGAAACATAACTCTATTCTTGCTAATTACAGAGTTATTGCCCTTTGATATATTTCCCTTTGATATTTTTTCTTGTCTGGAGCATAACTTGAAAAGTACCGGATGGAATTTCATCAAGCTTCATACAATGGTAGAATATAATAAGAGGAAGTGCAGTGTACAGGAAACATAACTCTATTCTTGCTAATTACAGAGTTATTGCCCTTTGATATATTTCCCTTTGATATTTTTTCTTGTCCGGAGCATAACTTGAAAAGTACCGGATGGAATTTCATCAAGCTTCATACAATGGTAGAATATGATGAGAGGAAGTGCAGTGTACAGGAAACATAACTCTATTCTTGCTAATTACAGAGTTATTGCCCTTTGATATATTTCCCTTGTCCAGAGCATTACTTTTAAAGTACTGGATGGAATTTCATCAAACTTCATACAATGGTAGAATATAATGACAGGAAGTGCAGTGTATAAGAAGCATAACTCTATTCTTGCTAATTACAGAGTTATTGCCCTTTGATATATTTCCCTTGTCTGGAGCATTACTTTTAAAGTACTGGATGGAATTTCATCAAACTTCATACAATGGTAGAATATAATGACAGGAAGTGCAGTGTACAAGAAACATAACTATTCTTGCTAATTACAGAGTTATTGCCCTTTGATATATTTCTCTTGTTTCTGGTGCAGTACTTTTAAAGTACTTTTAAAGCCATCAGTGATAACAGTTTAATAAAGTTCATGAAAGAACCAAGTTGATGAATACATGGAGTTCGAGCAAAGCAGGTTCGATATTGTATTCCTAGTGCTCTTGTTTGTTTATTATCCATAAAATTGTTGTCCTTCAACATAACTCGAAAAAGTATAACATTTATTGATTGCCATGAAAGCTTGTACACTGCACAATAATTAAAAAGACAGTTTTTAATTTTAACAAAACCATAAAAAAATTAACAATACAAAAAACTCAATCCATATCATTCTCTTTTATTAAGAATTTTTTTTGCCTGGAGCATAACTTTAAAACTATTGGATATAATTTAATAAAACTTCATACAATGGTTAACCATTTTCTGTCATGGCAGCATTCCGGGGTATTCATCACCTTCAGTGATAGGTCTAGTTTATAGTTACTTTATGAAGGGGAGCAACTAGTGTGGTTCGCTGGTTAGTAAATTTGTAACTGGTAAATCTCTTAATCTTCAATGGCAGTTACCTGTTTAATCATTTCTGCACTAGTATGAAATGGGTAGTTTTTTAGCTGTACTGGCCAAAGTGCTTATGTTTTGGTAATTTGTCCATCATCCAGCCATAAAATTTTCGTCTTTTTGATCAATTAGTTTTTATTTTCTTATTGGATTTTCATCAAACTTGGATATGTTGTACTTAACAACGAGACCTCACATTAGTTCGAAAACAAGTCTTGTTTCGAGAGATTTGTCTCCCCTTGAATGGTGAATAAACACTTTTCGTCTTGTTTATTGATTTTGATCTACATGTAACTTGGATATAAATTGTATACAACCATACTATTTCCGATGACCAAAGGTCAAGCTGAACTTTTGTGATCACCCTGCCTCCCAGTCTTCAACCGATTTCTAACTTACAAAGGATTTGTACAACCACAAGAACTTGGTTCCTTTCTGGTACCAGTGTGGTAGATAATTACTGTACTGTCAAGAGTTTTGGCCCTTGGATTATAAAAAAACACCATGTTTATTATTTAATTTTTGTTATTCTTTATAAAGACATTTATATAAATCCGAGTATAGTTCTTGAAACACCACAATGATGCCCTCAGTCGGACCATGACTGCATGTGCCCTTGAATTGCCTGGCATAATATAATTTACCCGAAGTAAAGAAAATTGTTTATAGGATCACATATTATTTTTAACTGGCCTGAGGTCAAAGTGAGTGTTCTGATTAATGTGTGTCCATCATCTGTCCAATAAACTTTCAAGTTCTGTGCAATCTAGCACCTGCATTTTTAGGTCACCTGAAACTTCGTCTCAAGGGACCTTTTGCAATCACCTTTTGTCTGTCATCATGTGTTGTCCGTCATCGTGCATTCGTAAACAATTGAAATTTTCGACTGCTCAAAAACCATGGGGCCAAAACAGTCAAATTCAAGGTAAATTTTGAAAACCTTCTTACTATCAGAAGCACTATGAAACAAACTGGCATCATGATTATGGATGCACATGGATCCTTTATAAAAAATGTGAATTGCATGTACCTTGGTCTCACGGTTTGGCCCTGGGGGTGGGGCTTTCTTTACTAAATCTATAAGAGAAAATGACAGAAAACATTATTTCTTAAGGCTGAATAGACTTGAGTGGATGTTTTTTGGTGTGATTTGTTGTTCTCACCATCATGGTTAATACCTATCGGTATGTGAATTTCATGGTCCCCACCCTCATGGCAGGTCATAGATTCATATAGCTTTGTCCTCAAGGATAATCATATGACTGTTAAGGCCCATGGGCTTCTTGTTGTGCCCGCATCACCAAAAGTTGAGGAGGTGGCATATAGTGTTGGGGATTGTTCAACTATGTATACAAGTATGTCCCGTGTCTGTAACTCTGTAGTGGATGGTCCATGTTAAATAGTATTAAGCAAGAATCTTGAAACTAGAAATGTGTCCACTCGACACGAATTCCAAGCTTTTTACGAAAAAATTAAAGACGTTTCTTCGAGTAAGTTCTAGCGCGGAGAATTTTTTTAAATTTTGCACACAAGTACTTTGAAGTAAGACAAGTTTAAAACATTAAAAAAAAATATAGGTCCCCATGCTTGTTTTTTTGCTATGATTATTTTTAAACTACACCGTTTTACATTTTTTAAAGAAAAAACAGCAAATTGGTGTAAGTTATAAATCTTGTTTAATTTACTAACAAAGAGATATATTTCAACAAAATATTGTTGTCACTCATGTTACAAAAGATAAAGTATCTAAAACAGAAAAAGTTATGATGCTCTTTTGAGTTTCACATTTCATAAAGATTATGGAATTGGCCATTATCGATGTATTTTTACACTAATTTAAAAATAAAAAAAGTTCTAACGCGAAGAACTGTTTCATTCTTTCTACAAAGAGGCACCATAACAAACTATATCAGAAAATAAAATAAAAAATATATGTCCCCATGCTTGTTACTAAGTTACAGTGCTTCATGTTACCTCCCTTTTCATAAAATGGCTATAAACGATGCATTTTGACACTAATTCAATAATAAAACAAAGTTCTAATGCAGAGAATTGTTTCGTTCTTTCTACAAAGAGGCACTTTAACCAACTGTATCAGAAAACAAAAAAAAAACATAATACCTTACTTGTTACTAAGTTACATTACTAAATGTTACCTCCCTTTTTCATAAAATGGCCGCAAACGATGCATTTTTACACTAATTCAATAATAAAAAAAGTTGTAACGCGGAGAATTATTTCATTCTTTCTCCAAAGAGACACTTAACCAAACTTTATCAGAAAAAAAAAAAAAATAGATGTCCCCATGCTTGTTACTAAGTTACAGAGCAAAATGTTACCTCCCTTTCATAAAATGGTCGTAAATGATGCATTTTGACACTAATTCAATAATAAAAAAAGTTCTAATGCGGAGAATTGTTTCATTCTTTCTACAAAGAGGCATTATTACAAACTATATCAGAAACTAATAAATAAAATACAGGTCACCATGCTTGTTACAAAGTTACAGTGCTAAATGTTACCTCCCCTTTTCATAAAATGGCCGCAATCAATGCATTTTCACACCAATTCAATAAAAAAAAAATGTTCTACGTGGAGAATTGTTTCATTCTTTCTACAAAGAAGCACAACAACAAACAATATCATGAAATAAAATAAAAAAAATACATGTCACCTTGCTTGTTACCAAGCTACAGTGCTAAATGTTAACTTCACTTTTCTAAAATGGCCTAAAATTGTGAAAATTATCTGTTGTAATTTTTATAAATGAAGTTTCATTGCAGAAGTAACTTTCATATTTCTAAATGATGCACTAAATAGCAATTATAATATTTGTAATTTATAATGTAATTACTGTTAAATTGATTTTATACATTTCATATATACTGGGTAATTGATGAACATCAATTGTTGTAGAAGTTTGAAATGTTAGAGGCCTAGTGGTAAAACCATGTACTGTCAATCTAGGTTGGATCACCAGTGACCTGCTACTCAACATAATATCTTCAGAGTTTTATCTACGAGTCCATTCAAGTCATTTTTTCTGGTATTTATCTTGGCTATAGTAGTCGCACTGTCATCCATTATTATTACATTAACTTGAAATTTTTATTCCTGTACTGGGCTACTTCCAACTTTAATCTTTGAATTGTCATTAAAATTTTAGAACACTGCCTGGTGAACTGGTAGTGATTGTTCTTAATTTTTCATAATATGTGCATTTCCTAGTCTTCTGGAAAAACATCGTATGTTTTTCGAATACTTTTTGTTAACATGGTCCCAGTATCTGATTTACTGTCACAATCCATTCTTCTGGCAACACATATTGTAATAAATTGGCCTGGTCCTGGTGTGCTACTTGACTGACTTCATCACTGAAAATTTAAGGAAGCTTATATGAGATAAAGAAATAAGTGACAATGTTTGTTTGTATGTAAGCTTAATTTACATCATCACGGTTCACCAGTTTCCCATTTGGGTGATGCACTCAGAAGAGTGAACAGTTTAGACTTTTTAGGTTTGTGGGGGATAGTGCAGGAAACAAATATCATAGAAATCTAATCATATGTTTCACTTGATTCTTTTGCTTGGTGTATAGCACCATCATAAAAGTCCTCAGTTTAAAGTCACATCTGAATGACAGTTGGCACTGTAAGTTAGCCAGCCTCAGGTATCAAACTCTCAACCCTGAGCTAGAAGTATCATGCTCTACTGACTGAGCTCATCGGTCTGGCTAAAAAAACAACAATGTATTTTAATAAAACAACACAATATATTGGTATAGTTTGACAACTGAGCAGCAATTCCTGTTATGATATCTATGTTCAAACCATTGAACAAAATCTTATGGTTATAAACATGCATACATGTATGTGGACATTTTTTTACTGAATGAAACTGTTACATTATGTAACAAGCAGTCAAGGGGTTGCAAGCTCAAATCCCCACTTGGCCAGTCTCTGTGATGATTTAAATATATGCAAATTCCAACATTGTGTCTCATGTTCATTCATCATTATCACTGATTCAAGTGGAAAAGTTGTCAGTTATTTGCACGGATATTGGGTGTTCCAAACAAGTAGTCACAGGTTTGATCCGCCTCAGATCATCTGTTGTGCTCATGATTATTTTGTTGTAATCAATAGTAGAAATAAGCTGAAACGGTTAAATTACATTAATAATTACCATTGGCCCCTTTTGATGATTGTCACTCTTTCATTTAGTGTTTCTGTACACGTTGTCTACATGTATGTCACGATATTGATTGTCTCCTCATAGTTAATGAAACCACTACAGGTATTTAAAGCACCGACATCTCAATCCATCTGTAACCTGAGCCTCTGTTTAGCATTCCTGAAATGTGTTGAATAGTTTCTTATTTTCATAATTCATGTAACAATTTTCTGTTTAACAGGAAACACAGAACATGACAGTGTATAAATTTATTTTTAACATTTACTCAATGTAAGAATACTGTTCGAATCCCCGCCTGGCAACAGTCTCCAGGATGATAGATATACAACATTATGTCTCTTTATCAATCGTCTCTCACCGCTGATTCAAGTGGGAAAGCTATCAGTTACTTGCGGAGATGGGGTGTCCTCAAAAACTGGTTAATTCCAGGAAACAGTGGTTAGGTGATCATCTGTTAGCCCTCGATGGCACCATTTGAACAAATGTAACAGAACTATAGTTGGTCATTATTACTACATAAACATTTTGAAAATCTGTTGGGCCATTCATGAGAAGAAGATTTTTTAAGGTTGGGACTATTTTTAGTAATGGCGGCCATCTTGAATTCCAGATCGAAAAAAAAATAATCTTCGGTGTAGTCTCTTATGCAATAGAAACACCCATGTGAAGTTTCAGTTTAACTGGCCTAGTTGTTTCAGAACAGATGAAAGAAAAAGAGAATTTTCTGTTTTCCCACAGTATCCCTATGTAAAATTCTAAGTCCCCTTACAGGGCCCCTATAAATTTTAGCCCCTAAATTCTTATCTGCAATCAAACAACTACACATAGGGATAATTTATGCAAAATATGAACAAATCTGACATACCGGTTCTTAAGAAAACGAATTCAGTAATTCCCAATTTTTACCCTTTTGGGGCCCCTCCTGACCCCTTAAGACTGTGGAACCCAGTCATTTTAACAAATCTGAACCTCCTTCATCAAACAATGCTTCTGTGAAGATACAGGCAAAATCATTTCCATCTTAAAAAAAATAAATAAAAAATATTACAATGACATGTGTCTCCTAATTGAACCCTCGGGGCGGGGTCATATTTATCCCTAAGGACATGATTTGAACAAATCTAACAAAACTATAGTTGGTCATCATTTCTACATAAGCATTTTGAAAATCTGTTGGGCCGTTCATGAGAAGAAGATTTTTTAAGTTTTGGACTATTTTTAGTAACGGTGGCCATCTTGAACATGTCTACTTCTATGAATATCTCTATCCCTACAAATACCAATCATCGCTTTTACAGAATTTCTTCACCTAAAATGTCGATTTTATCATTAAATTTTATACTAAAATGTGTTTGTGTTTAGCTTGACTGCAGTGAAATAAGCTCGGAACTCTTACGAATCGCTCATTACTTTAAACTGATTAATTCAGCTTGATTGCAGTGAGCTTAGGGCATAGAACCAGTATGGAGTGATATTTTAGAGGCATCGGGTCGAGTTGGGGATAAAACTCATAACATCTGGCGTGACCGACCAGCACTCTATCCACTACTCTACAGCCCCAATTACTCTTTCAGACTATTTTTATTTTCTGGGTAAAACCATTACTAGGCATTCATGATTGTAAATGAACAACCAAATCTAGGTGTGAACTCGTCACATCTGGCATGAAATGATGGTTAATGAATAACAGTGACTGATCAGATGTAACTTGGTTTGTTTTATGTTACATTATTCCTAGCAGAATAATGTCACCTATTTTCATAGACACATGTTGGTCATTTTCATAGTCACATAGTGACATTTTCCAACAGACCTCTTTTGTATTTGAAATATCTCTGAAATGTTTCTTCCTGCAATGTATTGACACGATATTTGGATGTGATACTACGGACACTGGTAGTATACAGGTTTTGCTTATACATGTCAAGCCCAGATAGCTCAGTTTATAGACTATCCATCCTGAGGTCGTGAGATCAAATTCTCGGTGTGAATTTGACATACAACATTACATCTCACTGCTGGTCGTCTCTCGCTGCTGATTCAAGTTGGAAATTTATTGATTACTTGCAGAGATAGGTGTGCAAGAGCGAGTACTGATCTGCCTACCAGGATCACAGGTTAACTGATCATCCATTTGATGACATAAAAATTATGCTAAATATTCAAGCAAACAATGCAACTGTTTACAAATGATATTGGCATTTTTCCAAGCCACTGCATACATGATTGTACAAATTCTATCATTTTATACATGGTTTCACAACTGACAGTAATTATACTCAAATGACTAATCACTATTATGTTAACAGGTGGAAACAAAATAATTGCTATATTATATTGTTCAATTAAAAAAGTGTATTGTTAGAATAAGGATTTCCTTTCATATTCATCGCTCAGGTCATGTTTTGGCAAATTTTAAATACCAAATAATTCATTTTTTATTTATCGGTGATTAAAAGATGCTTTGCATTTATTTTAGAAATTATTTTATTTTTATAGGCATTTATATTTCTTTTTCATGAAAAACTATCCTTAAACTGGTGGAATTATTGCTATAATTACTATAGCTATGCCCAATTAGCTCAGTCGGTAGCATGTCCAAAAATCAATCCAAGGGTCAAAAGTTTGAATACCCATCTGGCCACAGTATCTATGACAATTGATATATCACATTGTGTCTTGCCATTTATCTCACCAATGATTCAAGTAAAAAGTTATCAGTTGCTGTAGTACTAGTTTACCTTCCAGAATCCCAGGAAAAAGTGGTTAGCTTAATTGATCATCTGTTAACCCTTGACGGCATAAAAGGGATGCTAGATATTCAAAACAAACAAACAGAATTAAAATTACTAAATGTGATCATTCATTACTTACAGTCTAATCAGCAATCAAAAAGTCTGCAACAAACCATTTACCTCATAAATAGACACAACTGCTTCTGAATTATTACTGTTCTGTACAAGTAAAATACGGTCTTCTTCCACACATTTGATTCTTAAATGGGCAGTGGATTCTACAACTGTACCTTTAATTGTTGTCTTACATTTGTACGAGTCACCATATCTGAAAAAAAAACACAACAAGAAATGTCACTAGTAAGTGTTGCATGACCCCCAAAAGGTCTGTGAAAATAACAATATATGTTATAATAGGTAGCAATGTATCCATGAATATCAAGAGTAATGGACTGACCCCAAAAGAATAAAGTACCCTGTAAAGAACCCTTATAAAACTCAGCCCCTTAATTTGTCAGAAATTCAATCATCCACTTTTAGTGATTTCAATGTTATGAGCAGAAATGATTCAAATTTTAAAAAAAAGTTTTTTTGTACACATGGATGCAAAATGAAAAACTTCAGTTTTCCCTATAATATTCCTATGTAAAAGTCACATTACAGGGGTCTTATATATCCCAACATCTTGATATGTAGGATCTTCAATCCTTGCTGATGTAAGGATAATCTATATTAAATATGAACTAATTTTACTGAAAGGTTATTGAGAGAAAATTTATGAAAATTCCCAATTTTAACCATATTGCCTAATCCACCCCTGGCCCCTTATGGAAATTCAATCCTCTTTATTGAACAAAATCAAATTTATTGTTACTAGACAATGCTTTGGATCTCAAATTGAACACCATATTTACCAAAATGGACAAAAAAAATAGAATTTTCCATTTTCCCATAGTATTCTTATATAAAACTCAAAGACCCCTTACAGGGCCTCTATTCATCCCAGTGTCCCTTGATTTGTACAAACTTTAAACACATACTTGTTGGGATAATCCATATCAAATATGAACATATTTGACTGACCAGTTGTTGAAAAGAAAATTTTCGAAATTTTTTTCCATTTTAAAAAAATAATATTTATCATAATGACATGTGTCTTCTAAATGAACCCTCGAGGTGGGGTCATTTTTAACCCTAGAGACACCATTTGAACAAATCTAACAAAACTAAAGTTGGTTATCATTACTACATAAACATTTTGAAAATCTGTTGGGCCGTTCATGAGAAGAAGACTTTTTAAGTTTAAGACTATTTATAGTAATGGCGGCCATCTGCAATAGAAACATCCATGTGAAGTTTCAGTTTAATTAGCCTAGTGGTTTCAGAGAAAGTGCTGCTAACAGACGATGTACAAAGCCCCAACGTATAAGCCCTTCTGGCCTTTTGCCAGTAGAGCTAAAAATGATACTTATTTCAGTGCCACTGGTGTAATGGGAAGAGACTCAAGTCTTTGAGCTTGGGGTAAAATAGTGCATTTGGGGGCAAAATTGGGATTTTTTTAAAACGAACTTGAAAATAAAGCAAAGACTGTTAAAGGGAATATAATCAGGATTTCTCATAATCTTAAAAGTGGCTAAAAATATTTTTTCCAATATATAATGCCTATAATATATACTTACTGATCCCGTATTGCTTAAAAGGGTATCTAGTTAAACATAGCAAAATAATATATTGAAAAGGGATTTTCTTACTTGGGATATGTGCATAGTATAGACTAACATAGATTACCTGGTTAAAATTGCAACATAGTTTATGATGTATTAAAAGTGTCTTATGATTTTATTTTGATTTCAATTATACAGGTTTACTGTACATGTTGTAAAATATCGTTTTATCTTAGAGTCCTAATGATGATGCCAAGGTCATCAAGCAGTATTTATGTGCTGTCTATTTTTAGAATGTGGATCTTGTTTCAAGTTTACTGCACCAATTTAAATACTAGTATCGAGTTTGCCATTGCTTGGAGCATTTGATACCAAACCATTCAGATTTTATTTATTCATGATAATGAGATGCTTTTTATCCCTACTAAAATAATATTATTGTTTAGCACACTTACAGTATTTTTTCCTGATATACTCCCTTTAAGATTATGTTCTAAGCATTTTTAAGAAACGTCTCAAACACTTACTTGGGTGATAATTGGCACATGCTGATAAAACTGCTGAAAAACTGCCTGAATACCCCATCGGTAGCGGCTCTGTCTCGTACTTCCATAATCATGCAGACTGTGTCTTCCAAGAAGTCAAGGACTGGCTTAATACTAGCTTTGTGACTGAAATGTAAAAAAAACACATACAAGAAATTCAGTAAAAATGTAACAACATGTAATCCTCAATCGATTGTTCCGACAGGTGGATAAATATTGTTTCTGATTTTAAATTTAGTTCAAACGTTTTTTAACTTTTTATTTTACATTGGCTGTGAAAATATCTTACAACTCAAAACAAATCATATGTCCTGTATAGAATCAGTACTATCATTTATGCAGGCAATCTGTCTTGCTGAAAAAAATACTCACATATAAATGTCACCACAAAAGCCAGTTTATATGACGAGACAGTAGTGATGTACTAGTACCTACCTATTTACACGAGTCTCGAACGTACACCCTCTTTAGTATAAGATGTTTAGCATATTCAAATATCAATAACATATAAACAACATACAATTTAAGCTTCTGGAGATAGCCTTTAATTTTGCTTAAATGGACTTTCCTTCAATATAATAGGACTTGAAAAAATTACACACATCTCCTGTGTTTTAGCACCTGCATGTGATCCTCATCAAAATTACACTATAGTTACATAACCATAATATCTCGGACAAGTTCTCTAATTATTATTATCATTGTTATGGACCTTGAATCATCAACAATTGCGTTATTTGATGTTGTGTGCCACAGTTTTCAACCAATCCATACCAAACTTACATGTATATACATGTAGTAAGTTACTCATTTTACATCTGCAAAGACAGCACTTCAGATATCCAATAATAATAAACCTGCCGATCCATGTCTAAATTTAATATGGACATCTCTCCAGCTAGCTGTTGGTGGTGAACGTGCACTCATTTAATACATCAGAGTTCTGAGTTTCATATCAAATCCTGCTGGTGTTAATGATATTTACTATCCAATTTTACTGGCCATGTTTTCATTTTTTACATGTAACTAGATGATGTCTTGCCATATGCATATTTTGACAATGTGGGAAATAAAGAACTGTTTGATGTATATGTAATTTTTTAATCTCCCAAGACAGCATTCGTGTCAAGACAGCATTCGGGTTGAATACCAAAAATAAAGATAAAGACCACCCGCACAAAAAGCTCATTTAATCAGGCTAATCTTAATCTCATTAAAATACTATTCTCCAGAATGCTTCACCAACCTTTTTGAAGTTCGTGTTCTTAAATCAGATCTAGACATTACATACGGCCTACCTGCTTTCAGAAGCAAATTCTGCCAAAATTGACATTTTCGTTCCTTCCAACGATCCTCTAACGACATCCCTTACAAACCTATCCGCTGTCATTCTTTTCAATACATCAATTTCAAAATCGAAGTCAAAACAGTTTTTAAGTTTGGTCAAGAAATTCTGAAGTTCTGCGTCCAATTGAGGACGCATACCAGCTTTACCCAAGATTTCTGATAAAGTGCACGGTGTGGAGGCATAGGAGATTGATAACGACTCCAGACAACACACATCCCATGTAGATGTGCATGGTGGTATTGCATTTGATACAGAATCCTTTTCACTTCCAGACCCCGACGACGCATTATCATTTGCACTTGATGCTGAACGGCAACCAGAATCTTTCCGTTTTCTTCCTCCACGTTCACTCATCACCGTTTCACCCGCCATTTGTTGTTATTGTTTTTGGTTAGACTAAAACGCTGACGAACAAATATTCAGTAGTAGTGAACAGTTTCTTTAGTTAGTACGCCTAATTGGATAAATTCACCACAAACTGTATTATATCCATATTTCGTTTTTGGGAAATGTTGAAAACACTAAAATGAAGCTGTGTGTGATAAACATGATCAAATGGACAGGAATTTTATTTGTTTGATTATGTGTATAATCTACGTACTGACTCGTCTCCAGAGAGGCAAAATAAAATTCATCAAGGTGTCAACCCACCATTGATTTTTGTTCTTTATTCTATAGTAAATAATAAAAGTTTGAAGGCTTGTCATTCATAGAGAATCCCAAATGAAAGACGTGACACCTACATTTTACTGTTTGTCAACCTCTGCACTATCAAAATATGATTAGAAAAGTAGGGGTCATGTGTCATATAAGAGATTTTTTTTCCTGCTCAGTGTGTACACTGGTGACAAAGTGAAAGTAGACTTCCAAAATCATACCTCAATTTCCAAGCATATTTTTTTTTCTAAATTCACAATTCAAAATGACAATGCTATCAAAATATTCAAAATACATCAATAATGCCATTCAAATAAAAAAAAAAATGAGCATTAAAATAAGGAAAATGCATTTTTAAAGAAGAAAACATGAGGATTATTTATAACCGCCATTATGCGGAAGCACTTCCTTTTTGCAATGGTGGTACTATGCCTCAAAAGACTCATTAAAGACGTGCAATATGTCGCTGTGATGTAGCGTTGAACATCAGTGGATTGCGGGAAAAAAATCTTAAAATATTCAGGAAGTTATCTGCAAAAATTTTACCTTGCGAAGCGGGTACTTTTCCTCCGAATTTTTTACACCACTCCATAGCATACAGTCACGTGGGTTCGCGACCGCGATAACGCTATCGATCAGTAACTGTTACAAATTTCACAAAACTAGGATCCTTGAACTGTTACTAACTGTCGACCTAACCACTCCTCGCTGTGACAGAAATCCCTGACGGCGGTGACAGAGTTCCCTGACAGTGATAAAAGCAAGTTGCTCGGACTCACGATGTTCATATTTCAAACGAGGCGGCTAAATCGATAAGTGAAATCGAAATTTAACCGAAAATTTAACCCTGTTGTCATTTCTCATATACGTGCGTTATACCAGACACATATAAACAATTAATTATGGCACTGGTTATACTTAATGTTATGCTTATACGTCCCAAAATGAATAGTTATGTTGTGGTGATGGCTGTTGATTATGTATTTTCGTATAGCCGTTGTTAATTCGGTAAAATTAATACATAGAGACAATATAAGAATCGACCATGTGTTCTTTTTACGGCTAAACCCACCAATGGCTTCTTGTCACGTTATGTCTGGCCCGCTTTCAAATGTTATGGCGCAGTTATTTGTCAGAAATTGGCCCGCTAAATAACTGCTTGATTTAACTCGAAGCCGAAATAACCTGTGCAGTAATAAAAAACAGCAACATTTAGATAAAGTTGAATATTAAGATAGGCATTTATGCTGTTTTGTTTAAACTTATTTGTTTTACTCCGATTGTGAAACAAGTTATTACAACTTATACAAATCACGCTCAGAATCTTCCTGTCTAAGCATATGCGGAAAAAATGTCTGTGGGGAAAAATGTTCATGGAAGAGGATCGAACCGACGACCCTCCGATCCTGGTTCGATGCTCTAGCTACCACTGGACCGCTGGACCGCACGCTGTATGCTGTTAATACATTCTCAGTGGTCAATTCTTCACGAGGGACGGGGGACAGCATTGACGAACACTTGATATATATCATTACATCTATTCCGAGTACTGCCGTTAAAACAATAATGTTTAATTAACAGAAGTAACCGAAAAACAGCAAAAGTAAACCATTTAAAGATTTAAATATAGAGTTAAGAAGAACTGGCACATGAGCAGGAAATTCACCCAAATGCGTCTATGTAAAAAAAACAGAACAGATGTAAAGATGCCACTTATTTTCGTCTACCAATCAATATCGCCCCTCCTTGTGTCGGAATTGCTCTGGAAATAAAAACAAAAACACAATTGCAATGCACCTTGTATATAATATTTATAACTGCCACGGTTAATGTATCTTGAAAAGATAGTTCAATTCAATAAACAAACGTTATCAATGAATTTAATAAATGTGTTTATGATTGCTCGCATACCAGATATAGTCTTGGTCATCTTCGATTCGCGCCTTTCTAAACGATGACTAATACTAATACGGGATAAAGAATTCAGCCATTTCAGGCCATAATAAATTAATCGCTAAATTTTCCTCCCTACCCACACCCATTTTTTTACCAGACCCGACATATTTTATTGTAAAAAAACACACAGTAATTTGTCAAAAGTTTAAACCTTTTGTTCTTTAAATGATTTTTCTTACATTTCACGGTTAATGTGGCATTTCCGTTTTAAAAAAATCTCAAAAGTTGAAAAACTACTGATTGTGATGATTGTTACTGTTACAGATGAATTTATTTGACCTATAATGTTAAGTATCTGATATGAATTGAAAGATTAAACATTAATAAAGATACCTATCTAATTTCATTTGATCATATGCATTATTTATCGAGATATCTTAAAATACTATACAAGGTGCATACTTAGAAAAGTTTCCAAGTATACATACTATATATAGTAGGCTTAATGTAGTCCCTGTGGTTTACAGATATATGACACATTTAGTTCCATTCCCTGATGTCTGTCATCATCAGCGTGCGATTGAGATAACGAGTATAATCTCAAAATGATCACCAATGTTTTAGACCCCCTGTTTACCATCTATATAAATATACAAATATATTATATGACGAGTTGAGCAAATCGAAGAGTTGATATACTCACAAACCTTTGCAATTGTAACTTATAACAGTCATTTGTTTCTACTGTAGAACACGCAGTCTAGTGATAGACTATCGGCTCCAGGATTGATGGTACGTGGGTCCGATCACTGAGCTTTGAACTCCGGTCATGCGTTGTGACCATCATCAAGACTTTTTATTCGCATATTCCTAGGTCTACTTGATCTACAAAAAGGAAGACACCGAATTTCTTTGGTTTTTTTAGCAATCGACGTAAAATAAGCATACTCTGTTTCACATATGTATGTCTCCAGGCGATCACACTTCACATCGGCCCATTTATACGAATGCTGGTTAGGTTGGTCCATCATAACGCAGCTCTCGTCTGCTTGACCATTGAAATGATCCGGTTCACCGGGTGCCCAGTTGCTGTAATTTGTGGTGTTAATGGACGCATGGCTGTAGGACCACACCCAATCTCCTTTTGTAAGTTTGTCCGACAATCCAACCCATCGGCTGACATCTGCAAAATTATTCAACAAATACCTGTTAGAAAGCACCTCCAAATTTTACATGTTTCTCAATATTTCGTTGAGGTCAGACTCTACAGTGTCCACAAATAAAGTGTTGTAATAAGAACGCGCTATTCTAATATTATCAGATTATAATAATGTTGTCAGTTTGTGGTGATGTCTCATTTTATGATGTGTTTGCGGTGGGGTGGGGTGCTGGGGGGGGGGGGGGGGGGGGTAAATATTGGATGACCATGTTTACTAGATTTAGACAGTACAGCAGCGGTTTCTCCACACACCGTTCCAAGACAGTAACCATGACGTCATTTCCGTATCAATTCATGTTGTCCATAATATTATATGTAGCCATTAAATAAATGTTTGCGTTTGTAATGTTGGGTCGTCTGCAATTTGAAATGTACGCTTCTTTTCCGGACATATGTGTATTACTTCGCCGGTATCCCGACATTGGTTTTATTTTTCTATCGAACTCTACATTACTGTACAATAGCTTGTGTGCTCTAGTGAACATTTAGTTAGACAAGCTGACGAGTAACAACATTTAAGGCAAAAAAACCAACAACTTAGGTTTCTTGGTGGCATGACAAAAAAAACAGGGTCGGTAGGTAGGTATTTTTTAAATATTATCTGTTCATGTAGGTAATTGCTGTTATATTATTAAAAATAGCAATATTGTTATGTTTGTCACATTACAGTTATTTTGTTATTGCTTTTATTAAATAATTGATTTAATAAGAAAGTATGTAGTACATATTTGTTTTAACTACACCTACCTCCGCATGCTATTTCAACTACAGCTACCTTCACATACACATATCTTTTTAATATAGGGCGATATTTAAAATTTCATCAAAACATCTTTATTGGTTATAATCTCAATCTCGGGTGATAATTAAAATTTCATCAAAACATTTTTATTGGTTATAATCTCAATCTCGGGTGATAATTAAAATTTCATCAAAACATCGTCATTCGTTATAATCTCAAACTCTGTTTTTATGTGACTAGAAGACATATCTACATGCAAACATATTTATTAAATGTGTTCCTCGCAAAGACTAGAAAGAGTATGTTTTTTAAAAAAAAGTATATACCCGACAGTGACTAGAAAATGACAATCAAATGAAAGAGCCTGTGTATCTGAAATAATCTGAAATAATCTGAAATAATCTTAAATAATCTTAAATATTCCCATCCCTTTCTCATTTCTTTTGTATTTACAAAAATAATAAATCTAATTTTAACAACAAATATCTGCAAAGAAACGTCTACATGTACATAGTCATATGCATGATACTATCTTAATTAATAATAACATAAGGGTATAATTTGTGATGTTCTCAGCAAAGATTAATGCAATTGATAATGCCATCTCCCCCTTCATACTAGTATTTCTTTATGACCTCGATGGATGATTTTTTTTACCAGAAACATAATTATTTTTTACTTTGCCTAATCATTAAACTACATGTAGCTAAACATAAACAATGTAATTATAATGCGCACCTCCGTTCTCGCGTGACTTTGAAGCCAAGAAGTCAAATTCAGGTTGAGATTCTATCTCGACGATTTTGCCATCAAGTATTTGACATGAAATCTGTAAAATATAATTTCATTGTTTAAAAAAAAGGCCGGAACTGAGACAATATAACTACTTCCGGTTATTAACCTTGGTGCCAATACTACCCAGACAAATAACTGGACCAGTAGGAAATTAATTTTTTACATTAGGTCATCTAGGATAGATAGCCTGGATTTAAATTAAAATAATACCACCAAAAATCTTAATTTCATCAATATCGGACTACGTAACAATTACCTATTTGTTAAACTTTTGATAGTTAAAATGAGATTTAATCAACACAAATACTTGTTTGGTATTCTTACTGTAGTCCAACCGAACTCTTCTGTACATAAAGCCTATCTCATTAAAATCAGATCAACTTTGCAGCTGACATACTCTACGCAAAGTACTTGAAATTGATACGATTTTAATTAGATGGACACTATAACACGCCTGGTAATCTCCCAAACCATTACATAAATGTGATACAATAAAATGTTCGGTAGCATTTCCGGTGATGGTTACAAGACATATTGACAACAACGGTGAATCGTCTTCAGTGTTTTGGTATTTTTTCTGATTATTGAAGTCAATCTAAGATACAATCATTGGGACAATTGGTAAGAAAATCACTTGTGTCCACACGTCATGTCGAAAATTGACAAAATTCGCTACGGCCGTTTCGTTTCCAGAAATGATTACAGACAAACCAAGCATCGTATCTGAAAAGAACCTGTATGCGTGAACAATGTATTTATAAATATAGCGTACAACATTCCCCGATTTTTCGTTTTCATTCTTAAACACAAGAAAAATACCGAAACATTGAAGACGACTCGCCTTTGTTGTCAATATTTCTTGTAACCGGACCATCACCGAAACTGCTACCGAACATTTTATTGCATCATATTTATGTGATGGTTTGGGAGATTACCATACGTGTTTAAAGCATTATACTGGTAATAAAAGAAATGTAACGCCATGTATTTGGTGTGATAGGTATGACGCACTGCAGTCATTCTACAAATATCCAGTCTTATCGTTCAATGCATTGATTATTTGGTACGATGATGAGCTGTACACGTCTCACACCACTATTACATTTCCCATAGGGCTCCATTGTAACATTTATGTCCAAAACAGAGTGAAAAAATAAATTCTGCAGCATGTGTCAGGGCTCAAATTCTTCACTGGTGCAAGATATGCAATTATAAAGAAAAAAAGTATACCTTGACCAGGTTGTGTTTTTTTTAAATTCAATGCTTTTGTGAGACCTATCAATTTCCAGAGTAATAATATGTCAACTATTCGCCCTAGATGCGGTTCGAACCAACAATTCTGAAATGACACAGAATTGTCCAGAAAGCTGGTATCAGCATCAAATTTTCAGTGGTGATTTCTAAAATACTGACCATTTAACTCATGCTAGCAAAAAACAAAACATTGCAGTACAAAGCCCTAAAAAAAGAAGAAAAGGAGAACTAAAGTTTTATCTCTACCTCCTTCATCTGTCCGGAGTACTCAAGGGAGATAATAGTGGTGTGAGTCCTATATGATTATGTTGAAATAAAATATATGTTCTGTTCTATTTGACGAATCACTGACGTCATCAAACATTTTTATACATTTCAGAACAAGAGCTTACAGGACAACAGACTCACAATTGCTCCAACCCACGTTTCCACGTCGTGACTATAAAAGTAACAAGAGTCGTTAAACTGCGAGTTATAACCTCTGGGGCAGTTGAAACACTTTACTGAAATATACAGGGAAACATGGTTCAATTGATGTATCATTAATAATAGAGATTATAGCTACTGTACATGTGGTTTCCAAAACTTAAAATGCATGGCAATGTAAGTACAAGCCCGCCATTTTACCTTAACGAACATTATTATGATTGGCAGGATTGATATATCAAATAGTAGGGCAGAGTTTAGACATATTTTGGCAAAAATGTGCATTTTGTGATAAAATGCAACAAACTTGGCATATGGATATAACATATGTAACTGAACATTTTTGGCTGTGGACAGATTGTCCAGGTCAGTTTTTTAAAAAATGGCCGCTAAATATGAAAAAGCAACAACACTGATGTAAAATTTATTTTGTTTCAACGAAATATATTACCCCAGGTCGTGGAATTTCACACACTGCTAAATAAAACATATTTTACTGAACATTTTTTGCTATGGACTCATGACAGATTTTTCAACATGGCCACTTAATATGAAAAAAAAAACACACAAAAAAAACTGACCCAGCGATTGTAAGATTGGTTTTGTATTCACGAAATGTACTATCCCAGATTACGACTTTTCACACATTGAATAGTAAAACCTATTTTACTGAACATCTTTGCAAGCTACTATCAAAGGCCAGATTTTTTTCAAAATGGCCATCAAATATGAAGAAAAAAACACTAAATACAAGATTTATATAACATTATCGAAATGTTTTATCACAGCTAATGAAATTCCACACATTGGTAAGTAAAACATTTGAGCTTTGATGAAAATGTTTTTAATTCCTTAATTTAAACATACATGTATATGTCCTCACATTATATGTGTAGACCAAGCTAGAGTATCACATTGTTATGTCAAAATAATAAATTGCTCATTTCTCTTCTGTAGCTCAGTCGGTAGCGCGTTTGACTATCAATTCAGGGGTCATGCGTTTGATTCCCCCTCCGGGCAGTCTTCGTAATAACTGATATACGACATTGCGTCTGATTGTAATTCGTCTCTCATCACTGATTCGTAGTGGGAAAGTTATCCGTTATTTACGAAGCTGGGTACGCTCAAATGCCGTTTAGCCTCCCATGATCCCAGAAAAAATATGATATGAAAATTCGCATACCGTAAACATTATCAATACAAAAACATAAAATGAAAAGTGTTAACATTTTGTATTAATATTTTTGGTTGTAGAAACAACGAACAACGCACATGTACAACCGAAAAGAATACAAATAGTTATTACCTAGTACGATCGACAAAACAATGATGCAGCACGATACTGGTTTCGACATTTTCCGTATTTATAAGTAAATATCAGTGGAAGAAGCACCACTTATATCAACTTAAAACCAATGTGTTCTCCACGATTGTGTCAGAAGGCTGAATAGATCTATATACAAGGTGTTATCTTTGGGAAAACAAGGCATTCAGGTTACCGAAGGTCGATCTAAGAGTAAATGTGAACCTTGTTACATATTTATGAAGATATTTATCATTTCTTTTTGATCACGTTTCAATCCAATGTCGACCGAATAGACGTATGCGGGGAGGTAATAAAGATGATATAGTGTTTGTCCATTATTGCAGAGGTCATGGGTTCGATTCATGTCTCGGCCCAATGAGCTCTTCAAAACAACACTCAGTACTGGCTCTACAAAAGGAATCGAGAACGATCCACATGAGCTCCCTAAAACAACACTCAGTACTGATTCTACAAATGAAATCGAGAGCGATCCACATGAGCTCCCTAAAACAACACTCAGTACTTGTTCTACAAATGAAATCGAGAACGATCCACATGAGTCCCTAAAACAACACTCAGTACTTGTTCTACAAATGAAATCGAGAGCGATCCACATGAGCTCCCTAAAACAACACTCAGTACTTGTTCTACAAATGAAATCGAGAGCGATCCACATGAGCTCCCTAAAACAACACTCAGTACTTGTTTTACAAATGAAATCGAGAACGATCCACATTAGCTCCCTAAAACAACACTCAGTACTTGTTTTACAAATGAAATCGAGAACGATCCACATGAGCTCCCTAAAACAACAGCCAGGACTGATTCTACAAATGAAATCGAGAACGATCCACATGAGCTCCCTAAAACAACACTCAGTACTTGTTTTACAAATGAAATCGAGAACGATCCACATGAGCTCCCTAAAACAACACTCAGTACTTGTTCTACAAATGAAATCGAGAGCGATCCACATTAGCTCCCTTTAAGAACACCCAGTACTTGTTCTACAAATGAAATCGAGAGCGATCCACATGAGCTCCCTAAAACAACACCCAGTACTTGTTCTACAAATGAAATCGAGAACGATCCACATGAGCTCCCTAAAACAACACTCAGTACTTGTTCTACAAATGAAATCGAGAGCGATCCACATGAGCTCCCTAAAACAACACTCAGTACTGGTTCTACAAATGAAATCGAGAACGATCCACATGAGCTCCCGTACTTGTTCTACAAATGAAATCGAGAACGATCCACATGAGCTCCCGTACTTGTTCTACAAATGAAATCGAGAACGGTCCATATGAGCTCTGATTTTATTTCGCAATCGAGCTAAAATAAATTTAACACAATAAACGAAGACGTATGCAACGAGTGGCCATCTCACTAACATGCCGCACGCCTTTAGGGTGCCGCTGCTGCTTGCCGATTTTCAGTATATGCAACGAGTGGCCATCTCACTAACATGCCGCACGCCTTTAGGGTGCCGCTGCTGCTTGCCGATTTTCAGTATATACGATTCTAGATCCAAATAAAAAAAAGATGTCCATCGGCGTCTTATTTAATCAGAATAACTTCTTTGTCACGTGTAGTAGATGGGTAGTAATCTGATAGTTTGAACTGTTCAAATAAGTGTCAGTCGTTAACATGCTTTCAGCTCTGTAGTAGAACATGCCGTTACTTTATAGTTTAAAGCGTAGTGCACCATATACAATCTTCGGTATGAAGTGGAAGTAGTATGACGTAGATAATCATACCAGCGGTCGGGTGGGGGCTCAGTGGTTTTGCCATTGCATTATCGTCAAATACCCACGGGTATCTATTCCAATACCCTACATCCACCACCGTAGATACCATGGTGGTGTTTATTTCAGCAATCACATCACATGGTGGTGGATAGAGTATAAAAATAGACACCATGGGTGCCCGACGATGAAAGGTATTGGGTGGACCAAAATTTTCAACTAGGGGGGGATCAATAGTACCTTATTGCAGTGGTGGTTTGTATTTTAAAATTGTCTGCATCAACTGCGACATTTCTTGCGTGTAGCACTATTTGGTTGAGTATGCATGAAGGACTCTGAACGTTTATACAGGTCTTCAAAGTCAGGCCCGATTAGCTCAGCCGGTAAAGCATCTGGCTATCAATCCAGGGGTCGTGAGTTTGAATCCCCACCCAGCAAGTCTCCGTAATGAATGATATACACAATTGTCTTATTATTATTCATCTTTCACCACTGATTCAAGTGGGAAAGTTATCAGTTACTTGCAGAGATGGGGTATACTCGAGTGCTGGTTAACCTTTGTGGTTCTCAGGGAACAGTGGTCAGGTTAACTAATCGTCTGTTAGTCCTCGATGGCATAACAATGACGCTAAATATTCAATGAATAGAAAATTCCAGTACGTTCTATTTTACAACAACAGTAACGAACCAGTCATCGTCTCTGGGAAAAGTCTGTTAGGTGTGTGTTTAAGCCTTAGCCCATTTAAAGATTGCTCGGGTGTTTCTGGATATACAATATCAGACATCTCTGCTAATGGCATACCATTTATATTACTTCTGGACTGTCGTGACCCGAACCTTAACTGAGCTGCTTTATATAGCAAGAACAAGTTGAATTTTTACATCATCATACGATATCCCATGTTTTATATGGCCATATGTATTAAGAATAAATTAAATTTATGAAAACATACGATACCATCCAAATACTAGTAGTGCCTGGATTATCTGGCATTGTAAAGTGTCCAGACTGACTATTTAAGATGGTTTAATATGACTATTCCACAGTATAATCAAGGAATACTAGTAGTCCACCATAAAATCAAGGAATAGTCCGCGGTATAATCAAAGAATAGTCTACAATATAATTAAGGAATATTCCACAGCATAATCAAGGAATAGTCCATGGTATAATCAAGGAATAGTCCATGGTATAATCAAGGAATAGTCCACGATATAATCAAGGAATAGTCCACGATATAATCAAGGAATAGTCCACAGTATAATCAAGGAATAGTCCACGATATAATCAAGGAATAGTCCACGATATAATCAAGGAATAGTCCACGATATAATCAAGGAATAGTCCACAGTATAATCAAGGAATAGTCCACGATATAATCAAGGAATAGTCCACAATATATTCAAGGAATAGTCCATGGTATAATCAAGGAAAAGTCCATGGTATAGTCAAGGAATAGTTCACGGTATAATCAAGGAATAGTCCACAGTATAATCAAGGAGTAGTCTATGATATAATCAAGGAATAGTCCACAGTAAAATCAAGGAATAGTCCATGATATAATCAAGGAATAGTCCACGATAATATCAAGGAATAGGCCATGATATAATCAAGGAATAGTCTACAGTATAATCAAGGAATAGTCCACGATATAAGCAAGGAATAGTCCACAGTATAATCAAGGAATAGTCCAGGATATAATCAAGGAATAGTTCACGATATAATCAAGGAATAGTCCATGATATAATCAAGGAATAGTCCACAGTATAATCAAGGAATAGTCTACAATATAATCAAGGAATAGTCCATGATATAATCAAGGAATAGTCCACAGTAAAATCAAGGAATAGTCCATGACATAATCAAGGAATAGTCCACAATATATTCAAAGAATAGTCCACAGTATAATTAAGGAATAGTCCACAGTATAATCAAGGAATAGTCCATGGTATAATCAAGGAATTATCTATATAAGTTCTTGATATATTAAATAGTCACTGTTTCTCTGTGACATGCTGCTTTACTCATGGAATCGTATGCGTGTTACACATTCAAAGTGAACTCTACAGTATTACACTGCATAAAGAATCAAGACAAGTAAACATATTTTAAAATGTTAAGCTCTTAATTTGATAATGCATGCATGCATGTGTACACATCAAACTCAACCCTTCATTATAAAAATATTAATTCATGCCACAAAGTAAAAAAAAGATACTTAGTGCAAACCATTGAACGTTAATGTTTTTTTAACAATTTCTTTGTTCACATGTAAACATATTTGGGACACGTTTGTGTTTGATGTTGCAAATATCACTATTTGCATTTATATGGGCCTCTTTGTATTGCACTAAATCTGAAAAACGAATATGTATATTTTCTTATCCAATATGTAAAATTATCTTGTTTAATAAAAAGCTACAAAAACAAAACTTCGAAATATTATGTACATATGTGATCTTTACTCAATAATTTTGCTAAATTTGATCAATATGTTATGAGTAGTTCATGTATATTTATCATTCAAAGAAATGATGAAGATAAAACAAAAGCACAACCTCACTATCGAGTAAAACCAGCCACCTTCGTCTCATGGATACAATTTTCGAGGCTATTGGCCTTTGTGGAATATTCACCCACTCTTCAACTGACGCACAAAGTAGTTCAGCCATATTTTCTGGAGGGTTTGTATACCTCCAAGTTTTGTTCTTGTAGTTTTTTTTATTATGACGAGTTTTATTAAACAAAAGATGTGCATTTTTTAATGTACTGAGTGTACGCTTTCTTAACATTTACCACAGCATCTCCGCTCCAATGTCCATTACCATGAATAAACAAGATGCAAATGGACAGCTTTTTTATTATTTGGATATCCGATCTGCTGTCAAAAAAAGAATCTTTAAAAGGCTTCTAGAGACGTGTGATATGTAGCACTACGGTGTCCATGAGTAAGTTTGTCACCGTGAAGCATTATTGCACACTACTTGGAAGGAACAGTTGTAATAGGAATGTTAATAACATACATATGAGATGGACAGACAGACAGACCAGATAAGACAGTTCTATTTTATTAAAATTTGGCCATATTGTTCCCCTTACAGATGTTGCGTTGCTACCCAGAGAGACAGATAGAGAGAGAGTGGAGAGAGAGATTTCAGAGGAGCTCCCATAAGTAAAATGTTCCATTTTGCTCCCTTCGCTTATAACAGCTGCTAATTTGTCATTAATGGATATGAATGAATAAATGAATTAATTTGGGTTTTAGGGTATATGCACACATTATAGGATATATTATGCCAACAGGGTTCACTTTCTGTAAATCTACAAATGAATATAAAAAAAACCAGATCTAAAACCTTGATACCAGCATACCTTCAGAGTTTCAGCAATTTTAACAAATACACAATCTGCCATCTCGTATGACATGCATGAGCTACAGTGGTCCTATTTTTGCCATCATTCCTTTGGCACCACTCTCAAATCATTTGTAACCACAATAATGAACATGACAAAAAATTATAAAATGGACACAACAACCATTTGGAGAATTCCTACCCCTCTGCAGAGACAAACAGTGATCTTACCTGAAACCACACAGTTACTAATGGATGTAAATGTTTGATTTGCAGCAAAACTATGGCCAGAATGTATCAAATACATCGACTGAATGCACATTCTTTAAATTTCAACATATAAATCACGATTAAAAATTGTATACTTTTCACAAGTATAACTGATACAACTCATCTAATGATGCAACTGTAAGCATTATTCTAACATAGGTTTGGCTGATTTTCAGTTTTATTATTTACAAATACATGCATCTTTCAATTTCACAAGCAGTTTCTTCTGTCCGTATTGTGTGTATAATGAATATTTGTGTCGTGTTGATAATGTTTGTGATTTTAAAAGTTCTTCGTCCTGTTCCAAAGTAGTTGTGTATCGCTGTAAACTGGACTCTGTACATCTGTAATGCAAAAACAGTTACTGAATGTATGATTTTATTGCATTGAATTTGTTTTGTATGTACAGTCAATTTTAATATCATTTTGTCAACAGTAATGCCTGCGCTGTTTATCAGAAACTAATTTTTTATGGTATTAAGTTGGAAAGAGTCACAATTTGTGTAAAATTTGACCAATGATGACAAATATCAAACTTGACCTGTATTTTATCATAAATACAGGCACACATGGAATAACAATTAAATACATTGGCCCCTTCAGAAGTTATTGACCACAAACCAATATTTTACCATACGGACAGACGTTCTAACAAATGGGTATTTAGTGGCGTTAATGCGCAAAGCTGATTATTTGTGTTGCTAATTGAGCTACATAAAAGCATTTTTTAAGCCACATAATTTTTTCAACGTTTTTCAACCGTCCAAAAGAATTACTAACCCTAAACTCTAACCGCTTAACTACCCATTAGTGTGTGCAGGAGAACAGATGGATGGACATGGGCAACATTTAATGCTCCTTCAATATTTTAAACATATTTTATTTACATAAATTATATACATACTACAAGTAACAAGAAACATTGAAATAAATAAGGCAAAAGGATCTGGCCACAAGTGCTCACCATATTACCAATTCTTCGAATGGTGGGGACATGAAAAATGCTTATTGAACTGATAAAGGTACAACAAGGTTGTGTTCTATGGAGAACACAAATTTTTTGTATGTTACATTTATATCCAGATAATGCATTAAAACTGTGCTTATATTGTAAAAAGGGAATATTATCATAATTTAGTATTTCAGCTAGTGTGACTTATAACTGGTTTCTCCTGAAGACTGTGAAGACTGAATCAGGTTTAACGCCATTTTTTCTCATGCTACAGGTTATATATGGCATATCCAGTTTTATTGGTGAAGGAAAGCCTCAAAAATGAATTTGAGTACAACAACCATCCTTCCGTAAGTAACTGGCAAACTTTATTGCATAAAGTATTTTGGACCCTAGCTGGGCTCGACCCCATTGAATATAGATCAATGCAACCATTAAGTGTACCTACCTTAGAAGAATTGTCTTCCACAAAGTTGGAGCTTTTGAAATTGCTTCTGAAATGAAATATAAATATTAACGTAATAGGATTTAACTTCATTTTCAAAACTTACAAGTTATCTATTTATGTACACGGCATCCAAATTTATTGGTGGAAGAAGAACTAATACACCTATCAATACCTATCAGAATAGTACCATTGTCTTTCCACAAGTAAATGACAATATTTCACACATAAAGTTTTTGGTCTGAGCCAGACCTGAACCCATAATTTCACTCATAAGAAGCAAGTGATATTGTAACGTCGATTTAGACCATACAGTCAAGAACGACCTGTTGTAAATGGCATGTAATCATCACTACAGAATCTATATAAAAAATAAAATATTATGAACACATCAATGTGGATGATTTTTTAAAATTCAATAGTCGAATCCATCCTAATCAGCCAGTCAAGGGAAGGAGCAAAAGTAACCTTTTAAGACAGATTGTTGCTACATACAGGTTGATTTGCTATGAAAACATAGAAATGAGGTGGACATTCTACCACTAGACCATCACTGTGGTTGAAGGTTATCAAGCACAGTCCATGCATGAGATTTATTTAATTTCATTTTAGACTTATTTTTAAGACATTTAATTTAATATAACATATAACAATATAACTATAATATAACATTTCACATACTGGTACATAAATATGTTAATCAAAATACCATGATTATTTATATACTATCATTGCTTGATGAATTACTATTATTACTAGCTTTAGAAATATGATTTTGTTTTAAACCACTCCCAACAATATTGATTTATAACTATGTATAATACTGTAACCATCACATTACATGCATTGAAAATGTTTGTATATGACAATGAACTATGGTGCTCAAGTCTAAAAAATAAAATTTCTGTTATGCTCTGTAAATTTTTCCTGACACACTGCCACTAAAGGGACACATCGCAGTGTTTATTTCATTCATGTTCACCATATAACGATATTAGTCTCAAGTATCCCTGTTTGAAACTTCATAGTGGAGAAAATATTAACAGTTTTCATATAAACCAGTAGCATCACACTAGTTTTGAAAATATAAGTAAACATTCTTGAAAAAATACAAATTGATGTTTTTCATTAGTGCTGATCAAAACTTATAAAAACAAAATACCGGTACTCGTCACACTTTTTATCACATGACACAAATATGCTAAATGTAGAACCTTTCAATCATATAAGAGTTATGTCCCTTTCCAAACTACAAACGAAATAACCCATACCGGAGTATTCTCATTAAATACTGTATCATGTGGACATATAATTTTCAGAAATAAAAGTAAAAATTAACAAAAATTGCCATGCATCCCTTTTATAGCTATGTTATATACACAATGTCCGGAAATTTGACATAGAGCTGACCTGGTGTATGTTCTATAGCTATGTTTTATACACAATGTCTAAAAATTTGACATACAGCTGACCTGGCATACGTTCTATAGCTATGTTATATACACAATGTCTGAAAATTTGACAAAGAACTGACCTGGCGTACGTTAAATAGCTATATTATATACACTATGTCAGGAAATTTGACATAAAGCTGACCTAATGTACATTTAATAGCTATGTTATATTCTCGATGTCCGGAAATTTGACATAGAGCTGACCTGGTGTACGTTAAATAGCTATGTTGTATATATAATGTCCAGAAATTTGACATAGAGCTAACCTGGTGTACATTTAATAGCTATGTAATATAAACGATGTCCAGAAATTTGACATAGAGCTGACCTGGTGTACGTTTAATAGCTATGTTGTATATATGAAGTCCAGAAATTTGACATAGAGCTGACCTGGCATACGTTTAATAGCTATGTTATATACAAGATGTCTGAAAATTTGACATAGAGCTGACCTGGCGTACGTTCTATAGCTATGTTATATACACAATGTCCGAAAATTTGACATAGAGCTGACCTGGCATAAGTTGAATAGTTATGTTATATACACAATGTCTGAAAAATTTGACATAGAGCTGACCTGGCGTACGTTCTATAGCTATGTTATATATACAAAGTCCGAAAATTTGACATAGAGCTGACCTGGCATAAGTTGAATAGTTATGTTATATACACAATGTCTGAAAAATTTGACATAGAGCTGACCTGGCGTACGTTCTATAGCTATGTTATATATACAAAGTCCGAAAATTTGACATAGAGCTGACCTGGCTATGTTATATACACAATGTCTGAAAAATTTGACATAGAGCTGACCTGGCGTACATTCTATAGCTATGTTATATACACAATGTCCGAAAATTTGACAAAGGACTGACCTGGCGTACATTGAATTGCTATGTTATATACACGATGTCTGACATTTGACATATAGCTGACCTAGTGCACGCATAATAGCTATGTTATATACACGATGTCTGAAAATTTGACATAGAGTTGGTTGAACATTAATCATTATTTTTATGCCATCGAGGGCTAACAAATGATCAATTAACCTAACCACTCTTTCCTGGGATCCTAGAAAGTTAATCATTACTCAAGCACACTCATCTCTGTATGTTACAGATAAATTTCTCACTTAAACATGCGGTGAGAGATGAATGACAACGAGATGCAATGTCACATCATTTATCATGGAGGCTGTGGCCAGGCAGGTATTCAAACTCACAACTCCTGGAGTGATAGCCAGACACCCTACCAAATGTGCTAACAGGACTAAACCGTTGTGCCTGTTAAACAAACTAAGTCATAGGGCAGTTTATGTTTTTGGAGAAGCTTACCGAAGGTCAAATGATCACAGTCGTCATCATCATCTTCTTCCCAACCTTCATCTTCAACATGTTTCTCAAACTCTGAATCACTCATACACAGCACCTACAATAGAACACTTCATTAAACATGTACCATGTGTACATAACATCTGTGACATGATACATTACTAATCTATTACTTATGCTTTAAACACTCTGTACCAGTAATGAAATAGTTTTTACACATGTTTTACACTGTATCACTCGAATATATCATTCTAAATGAATACATTATTTATACATAATCTATTTGATGCCATTAATTTATGTCGCTTATAGAGCTGATCAACATATTATCAATGTTTAGCAAACACCTTTTCACCCATACATATAATCTTATCCCTTTACTTCATATAGACGCCTCTGGACACCTCTAATATTGATGCTTTTTGACACCTCTGATATAGACGGCTTTTGAATTATTTGTTGAATTATGTTTATATTAACTGACAGAGTGGAAAACAGTGCAGGAAGTGTTCAGATTGCTCGTAACGAGCAATCTGAACTCTTCCTAAACTGTTTTCAAAGGCCTTCTGTGATTGGTATCTATGGAGTAAAGGGTTAAGAGAATTGTTATCCAAAGTAATGCAATTTATTATCTCAATGTCATTATAACTTCAAATAATCTGGCGTCTGTTTTGTCAACACTAGCTTAAGTTTTACTTAAAGGATCATTAAACTTCCAAATGACCGAATTTGTTTATAAATTAGTTTTATTCCACTATTCCCGTTCATAGATTACATGTTTGTTTTACTTCTGTGAAACTCTGCAAACAAAGGTATAAATAGAAGATGCATTAGTTTAAATAATTGAGAATGTGTGTTTGTTTACAAATCAATGAATTTATTTCCTATAAACACATTCGCATAAAACTGGTAACCACAAGTCTGTTCTGAAGGGCATTGAAGATAATTTAAGTGAATATCGATTTGTGTACTTCCAAACATTGGACAGAGGAACAGTTGGAAAACAACCAAGTCATTGCAGAATGTCAAACATGTAACCAATAGTTAAACGCTCAGTCCGCTTTTTTAAGATATATACAATTCGATCAAAGTTATTTATTTACTCGTCTTTTTGAAAAAGGTCCCTTAGGGATGGTTTTAATAATACTATAAACACATTTAATTACAATCATTTTTATCATTATCAAAAACTGTCCATTGCGAAAGTTTAATGAGGTTTTCAATACTTACAATCTTAACACAATTTTGACTGGTTATTTTTATTACTTTTTAATTGACATCATTTATATTGTTAAGCAGCCTAAATTCATGATCATTTTTATACTTTTCTTAGGTTTAAGCATGTACTTTAAATATTTTGGCAAAACTGAAGCCTGGACAGGTTAACACTACAAAGCATAACCATTCTAAATTTTAAATGAATCTTTGCAAACATGTACCTTCAATGTCTGAACCATTTCTTCCTCTGTAAGAATACCTTCACAGCCTAACACAAAACTGTCCTCGTCTCCAGTCAGCCCCTTCAAAACAAATAAAGAATTTATTTTACTTAACTATTTGCATGTTTGATATTGATTTCATACCAAGAGCATAAGGTGTCGAAAAACAAGGATATGATATTGGTATTAAACAAGGAATCTAACTCCTTGGGATTAACAATTTGTTAAATTACCAACTCATACCCACAAACACGAGAATTATCTCTCATATAAGGTATTTTGACTAGAAGTAATCCTTTTTAAAAAAAATAAAATTGAAAGGGGTTTACTGTTATTTTTAACACATTATAGTTATATATGGCATCTATCTTAACAAATCCAAATAAGTGAATCTCGGTTGAACCACCATCCTTTCACAAGTTACATTGGCAAACTTACATACAGTTTTAGAACCGAGCTGGGCCCAAACCCATGACCTCAACAGCGAGAGGTTACCATGAGACAGCATTCTTAAACCATTTGGCAACAGAAGACCTGCTCAATCTTAAATATTGCATTTTAATAGCATTGAATATACATGTCATGCATAATTATGATTTTTATCTTTAATTATAAAATATATTTCACTTTAATTACCAGTTCCAGAAGTAGGTCCAGTTTCTTTGATAATAAATCTTCTGTATTAACAGCAAGCTCTTTTCCAGCTTCCAAAACAGACAGAGCAGATATCTCCACCTAAAATTACACACACACAGAAAATCACAATTATCTAAACAAAACAGACAGAGCAGATATCTCCACCTATTATTACACACAGAGAAAATCACAACTATCTAAACAAAACAGACAGAGCAGATATATCCACCTATAATTACACACACAGAAAATCACAATTATCTAAACAAAACAGAGAGAGCAGCTATCTCCACCTATAATCACACACACAGAAAAACAAAACAGAGAGAGCAGATATCTCCACCTATAATTACACACACAGAAAAACAAAACAGATGGAGCAGATATCTCCACCTATAATTACACACACAGAAAAACAAAACAGATGGATCAGATATCTCCACCTATAATAACACACAGAGAAAATCACAATTATCTGAACAAAACAGATGGAGCAAATATCTCCACCTATAATTGCACATAAAGAAAATCACAATTTTCTAAACAAAACAGACAGAGCAGATATATCTCCACCTATAATTACACACAGAAAAAATCACAATTATCTAAACAAAACAGAGAGAGCAGATATCTCCACCTATAATCACACACAGAAAAACAAAACAGAGAGAGCAGATATCTCCACCTATAATCACACACACAGAAAAACAAAACAGATGGAGCAGATATCTCCACCTATAATTCCACACAGAGAAAATCACAATTATCTAAACAAAACAGACAGAGCAGATATCTCCACCTATAATTACACACAGAGAAAATCACAATTATCTAAACAAAACAGACAAAGCAGATATCTCCACCTATAATTACACACACAGAAAATCACAATTATCTAAACAAAACAGACAAAGCAGATATCTCTACCTATAATTACACACACAGAATAACAAAACAGATGGAGCAGATATCTCCACCTATAATTACACACACAGAAAATCACAATCATCTAAACAAAACAGACAGAGCAGATATCTCCACCTATAACTACACACACAGAAAAACAAAACAGATGGAGCAGATATCTCCACCTATAATTACACACACAGAGAAAATCACAACTATCTAAACAAAACAGACAGAGCAGATATCTCCACCTATAATTACAGACACAGAAAAACAAAACAGACAGAGCAAAAAATCACAATTATCTAAACAAAACAGACAAAACAAAACAGACAGAGCAGATATCTCCACCTATAATTACACACAGAGAAAATCACAAGTATCTAAACAAAACAGACAGAGCAGATATCTCCACCTATAATTACACACACAGAAAAACAAAGCAGACAGAGCAGATATCTCCACCTATAATTACACACACAGAAAATCACAATTATCTAAACAAAACAGACAGAGCAGATATCTCCACCTATAATTACAGACATAGAAAAACAAAACAGACAGAGCAGATATCTCCACCTATAATTACACACAAGAAAATCACAATTATCTAAACAAAACGGACAGAGCAGATATATCCACCTATAATTACACACACAGAAAATCTTACCATGTTGAGTATACTATCTTGGCCATTCATGATTTTGCCAATAATGATGACCATACAAGAACATTAAGGACATATCAGGACTTGCAATTTATTATAAAGCTACTCATGCTCCCTTTCCAAATTTTTAATCGAATGCTTAAAATCAAAGAAATATTAACAGGTCAGTTTCTTAAATCTTACTCATCCTGACCAAATGTTCACTTGTCATGGCGAACAGCCGACTGGAAATTCCCAGCCCTGTATATATATATTAAAAAAAATACTATTGATGTTGTATACAAATTTTAATAACACTACTTAATATATAGACAAAGATATTGGAAATACAAAAGTGGCAGCTTATTTGTTCCATTCAGTATATATGTACGACTCATATTATTTATAAAACAAGTGTATATTTCCACATCTGAACTGTCATACTTACCGTATCATAATGATTGCGGGGAAATTGCTCAGCAAATCCGTACATATGTAATAGGTGAAAGTTTGATAACTCGCCATATGTGTTAAATATTTCCTCACCCTGAAATATAGATGTAGTACTACGTGATTCTTACTGAACTTATACATGGTATATGCATGTTCAAACCTTCAACGTGCTGTCTTTGTAAAGGGACAAATTCTTATATCACTGTTATACATGCATGAATGTACAAATTCTTAAAATGTAATTTAATATGTGACTGTATAAAATAATTCTTGAATCACTCTTTTACATACATGTATGAATGTATAAATTGTTAAAATGTTATTTAATATGTGAATGAGCAAATGTTAAATTACTGTTATACATGCATGAATGTACAAATGATTAAAATACTGCTTTGTGAATGAACAAATTCTTAAATCACTCTTTTATATGTATGAATGTACACATTGATAAAATTCTGTATAATATAAGAATGAACAAACTCTTAAATTACTGTTATATATACATGAATGAACAAACAGTTAAAATGCTGCTATGTGAATGTACAAATTTTAAATCACTCTTAAATATGTATGAATGTATAAATTGATAAAATTCTGTTTAAAGCCTCATTAAACTTCCGAAATGCACACTTTTTTGATAATAACAAAAATGATTGTAATCAAATGTGTTCATAGTATTGCTAAAACCATTCCTGTAGACCCCTTAGTGACTATTTTTAAAAAAGTGAGAAAATAAATAACTTTGATCGAAATGTGTATTTCTTTGACGAGCGGACCAAGCTTTTAATTTTTGTTTACATTTTTGTAATTCCATAATGACTCGGTTGCTTTCCGACTGTACCTCCACCAGTTTTACGGAATACTAGTTTGGTCTAGTAACTCTTGATACAAATTTGAATGTCAGGCAGTCTTAAAACTAAATGATAAACTTATCTCACAAATTACAAATATAGGTAAAAATGTCAAACATACCCAGACTCAGTATGTCCTTTCCAAGTGACATGCACTTTCCAGATTTAAATTAGGTAAAGAAATAATAGAATGACTTTTAACAAATCAATAAATGACAAATGGTTATATCGCTAAGTATATTTCTTGCATTGAGTACAATGTCACATTGAGAGTGAAATTATCAAACTTCCAAACCTTTTTAATATCTCTTGTGGCTACCATCTTTAGTGCTTCTTTTTCAAATTTGAGGTTAGCATTGTTCTTGGCTATATGATTCAAGATGTCAGCCATTGGAACCATCATGGGTGGCGGTGTCCCAGAATCCTCATATTCTTCATCCATTTCCTCTTCCTGTTTGTCTTGCTCTGTAAAACTGTATGCCATCACAAATGCCACCATCTTCTTGTAAAACTCAAGATTCTTGCACACAGGGCTGTAGAGAAATCAAATCAAACTAAATGAAGATTATATTAACTGGCAAACGATGTGAAGTATACAGCAACTTGATTCCATAACACACTATAACTCCATTGGAACTACAGATATTGTCCTTTTCATATATAGCCTTATAGGTCTCACTACACTGTTGAATTTTGTTCAATGTTCTATATAATATAATGTCTAGAATTCTGCAGTAAAAAATATTCCAAACAGAATGGTTATTAAAGTATTTTCTTTCATAGCAGGAATGTATCCCAACGCAAAAATGCACAAAAACTGGTAGGTTTACCAGCTTAGATATTGTGCAGTGACACCCTAGGATTTTTAAAAAAAAGAAGACCTGAAATGCTCATAAATACATGCATCTGTTGAAATCCTATAAAAGTCACTTTTTTAACACCACGTTATATCTTATTGCAGTATATGCTATACCAGCTTTTGCTCTACTCATCTGCAGCAAGAAATCATAACCACTATGAACCATTTTTAAAATATTTCAAACCAAACTACATAGGACCTTTTTCCAAACATAATAATCATGTTACAGTGGGAACAAAGGAGCGCAACTGTGTAGTGAGACATCATATAAAAATATGAAATTTACAAACTCACAATTGTTACCCATAAAACCTTATGATTAAAGAGTCTCGCTATTTTTTATTTGAAAAAAAAAGCTATTTACAAAATAATGCCTAAAGCATTAGCATTTTGGTAGAGTGTTAGTCCCTTATGCTAGAGGTTGTGGGTTCAATTCTCAGCTCAACCAGATGCCTCTTAAAAAACACACGCAGTACTGGAAGCAAACTTACGAGCAGTTAATATAAGCTTTGAGTTTTCTTAAAAATTGAGCTAAAATAACTTAGTATAAACTAAATGCTTATCAATATGTGACAATGTTAATAAAATGCTATGGGAATTTTCTGAGAAGGCATTCAAAACATTTGTGAAGAATGGACGATGGGAAGATAATCAATGGAAGACAGAGACTAAGGGTATAGCTCAGCTGAGTTAAAACTCTGACTCTTATCATTTTTTTATAAATTAATCTACCCAACATTCAAATATTTGTTTCAGTACTTTGGCTTCTATTGCAAGATGATTAATGTTTTACGCCTTAAAATTCACTATAATAAAACTCTATCCATGAGTTACCTGAATTTATCTTCATGTTTCTGAATAAAGGGTAAAACTGTTTGTTTAAATTCTGTTTCAATATTGTCCAAGTCTTTCCTGACTGCTTCTACAACACCAGTACCAATTAGCAGGGCTTCCATCTCTGTACTGTAGAAGAATGCTAAATCATGCATGTGTATGATATATAATATACATAATTTATTTCAGTTAAAAACACAAGCATTTTAATTTATCAATCACATGATAGTTAGTTTTAACCTGATGATCCAAAACTAAATTATTGCATAACATTTTAAGATAAATGATTATATATATTATCACATGTCACCCTCAAGTATGTCTCGGACTGGGTACTATTTATCAGAATAAGCTCAGAATAGTGACTATTGCGGTATATCTCAGAATAGTGACTATATAGACATGTCTCAGAAAAGTTACTATTTAAGCATGTCTCAGAATAGTTACTATTAAGGCATGTCTCAGAATAGTTACTATTTAGGCATGTCTCAGAATAGTTACTATTAAGGCATGTCTCAGAATAGTTACTATTTAGGCATATCTCTGAATAGTTACTACTTAGGCCTGTCTCAGAATAGTTAATATTTTGGCATGTCTCAGAATAGTTACTATTTATGCTTGTCTCAGAATAGTTACTATTTAGGCCTGTCTCGGAATAGTTACCATTAAGGCCTGTCTCAGAATAGTGACTATTAAGGTATATCTCAGAATAGTTACTTTTTATCCCTGTCTCAGGTAAGTTACTAATTAGGTATATTTCAGAATAGTTACTTTTTAGGCCTGTCTCAGAAAAGTTACTATTGAAGCCTGTCTCAGGATAGTTACTTTTTAGGCATGTCTCAAAATAGTTACTATTTAGGCATGTCTAAGGATAGTTACAATTTAGGAATGTCTAAAAATAGTTACTATTTAGGCTTATCTCATGTTACTATTGATGCCTGTCTAAGAATATTTATTATTTAGGCCTGTCTCAGAATAGTTACTATTAAGGTATATATCAGAATAGCTACTATTTAGGTATGTCTCAGAATAGTTTCTATGTAGGTATATATCAAAATAGCTACTATTGAGGCCTGTCTCAGAATAGTTACTATTTAGGTATATCTCAGAATAGTTACTATTTAGGCATGTGGCTAAATAGTTACTGTTTAGGCATATCTCAGAAAAGTTACTATTTAGGCATGTCTCAGAATAGTTACTATTTCGGTATATCTTAGAATAGTTACTATTGAGGCCTGTCTCAGAATAGTTACTATTTAGGTATATCTCAGAATAGTTACTATTTAGGTATATCTCAGAATAGTTACTTTTTATCCCTGTCTCTGAATAGTTACTATTTAGGTTTATCTCAGAATAGTTACTATTTAGGTATATCTCAGAATAGTTACTTTTTATCCCTGTCTCAGATAAGTTACTATTTAGGTATATCTCAGAACAGTTACTTTTTAGGCCCGTCTCAGAAAAGTTAATATTGAGGCCTGTCTCAGGATAGTTACTTTTTAGGCATGTCTCAAAATAATTACTATTTAGGCCTGTCTCAGGATAGTTACTATTTAAGCATGTCTCAGGATAGTTACCATTTAGGCATGTCTCAAAAAAGTTACTATTTAGGCATGTCTCAGGATAGTTACTATTTAGGCATGTCTCATAATAGTTACTATTTAGGTCTGTCTCATAATAGTTACTATTTAGGCCTGTCTCATAATAGTTACTATTTAGGTCTGTCTCAGAATAGTTACTATTTAGGCCTATCTCAGAATAGTTACTATTTAGGTCTGTCTCAGACTAGTTACTATTTAGGCCTGTCTCAGAATAGTTACTATTTAGGCCTATCTCAGAATAGTTAATATTTAGGCCTGTCTCAGAATAGTGACTATTTAGGTATATCTCAGAATAGTTACTTTTTGATCCCTGTCTCAGATAAGTTACTATTTAAGTATATTTCAGAATAGTTACTTTTTAGGCCTGTCTCAGAAAAGTTACTATTGAGGCCAGTCTCAGGATAGTTACTTTTTAGGCATGTCTCAAAATAGTTACTATTTAGGCCTGTCTAAGAATAGTTACTATTTAGGCCTGTCTCAGAATAGTTACTATTGAGGCCTGTCTCAGAATAGTTACTATTTAGGTATATTTAGAATAGTTACTATTTAGGTATGTCTCAGAATAGTTTCTATGTAGGTATATCTCAGAATAGCTACTATTGAGGCCTGTCTCAGAATAGTTACTATTTAGGTATATCTCAGAATAGTTACTATTTAGGCATGTGGCTAAATAGTTACTGTTTAGGCATATCTCAGAAAAGTTACCATTTAGGTATGTCTCAGAAAAGTTACTATTTAGGTATATCTTAGAATAGTTACTATTTAGGCATGTCTCTGAATAGTTACTATTTAGGTTTATCTCAGAATAGTTACTATTTAGGTATATCTCAAAATAGTTACTTTTTATCCCTATTTCAAATAAGTTACTATTTAGGTATATCTCAGAACAGTTACTTTTTAGGCCCGTCTCAGAAAAGTTACTTTTGAGGCCTGTTTCAGGATAGTTACTTTTGAGGCATGTCTCAGGATAGTTACTATTTAAGCATGTCTCAGGATAGTTACTATTTAGGCATGTCTCAGATAAGTTACTATTTAGGTCTGTCTCAGACTAGTTACTATTTAGGCCTGTCTCAGAATAGTTACTATTTAGGTCTGTCTCAGACTAGTTACTATTTAGGCCTGTCTCAGAATAGTTACTATGTAGGTATATCTCAGAATAGTTACTATTTAGGCATATCTCAGAATACTTACTATTTAGGTCTGTCTCAGACTAGCTACTATTTAGTCCTGTCTCAGAATAGTTACTATTGAGGCCTGTTTCAGAATAGTTACTATTTAGGTATATATAAGAATAGTTACTATTTAGCTATGTCTCAGAATAGTTTCTATTTAGGTATATCTCAGAATAGCTTCTATTGAGATCTGTCTCAGAATAGTTTCTATTTAAGTTTATCTCAGAATAGTTACTATTTAGGTATAACTCAGAATAGTTATTATTTAGGCCTGTCTCAGATTAGTTACTATTGAGGTATATCTCAGAAAAGTTACTATTACACCCTGTCTCAGAATATTACCTATTGAGGCCTGTCTCAGAATAATACCAATTAAGGCCTGTCTCAGAATAGTTACTATTTAGGCCTGTCTCAGAATAGTAACTATTGAAGCCTGTCTCGGAATAGTTACTGTTGAGGCCTGTCTCAGAATAGTTACTATTATGGCCTGTCTCAGAATAGTTACTATTTAGGTATATCTCAGAACAGTTACTATTTAGGCATGTCTCTAAAAAGTTACTATTTAGGCATGTCTCTGAGTAGTTACTATTTAGGTATATATCAGAATAGTTACTATTTAGGTATGTCTCTGAATAGTTAATATTGAGTTTGTCTCAGAATAGTGACTATTTAGGCATGTCTCCGAGCAGTTACTATTTAGGCATGTCTCTGAATAGTTACCATTTAGACACATCTCAGATAGTAACTATTGATGTGTGTCCATGATTAGTAACTTTTAAGGAATGTCACAGACAACTTTCTAGGCTCAGTTGTAGACTAGTAACTTCTAAAAATAATTGCTATTTAGGCCTGTCTCAGGATAGTTACTATTTAGGCCTGTCTCATAATGGTTACTATTAAGGCATATCTCATACTTCACTATTTGAACAAGGCCAAAATTGATTACTATTCAGGCCTGTCTCAGACAGATTACACTTAAGGCATGTTTAGTTACATTTACATATATTGTGACTTTTCACTGAGACAGAAGGTGTGAGGGGGTTGGAAGATGATAAAAAGCCATGAGAGACAAATATTAAACTAATTTTAATTCAGTTAAATCAAACATTCAATACCTTGGCCAAAACATTGGCAAATCCAGTTCTTTAAAATCTGGCACTAAGTCCAAGTAAGGCCTCCACAAAGATTCGGGGTTGTTATATTCATGCAGGAGTGCAATCAGCAATGGTGCCCATCCACTGGTGCCCTGTATAGACTCTGCATCTAGAGTTAATAAAGCATACATTAAAAATCAATTTATAGTTTTATTCAGCTAATACATCTAGGGTAAAGGGGGGATGGGTGGGGTACACTCAGTGCACACCGCTTCCCCCACCTCATCTTACTGGGAACAGACCGATGTACACTTACCCTAAATTGGCCAAATATAAGTTAAAATCTTCTTTAATACTGAAAATATGTCAATAATATACAGATACATATGACTCCCAAATGAGAATTATCATTCTCACATACATTTCTCATAATATGAAACTAAAACATTTTTTCCTCATATTATTCTTATATTATTCTTATATGGATTTTTAAAATTTGAGATAATCTAGTCATTGCACTGGAACAATAACAATATTTTATCCTGGCTGCATATATACAGTAAGGGATGAATAATAGTTTGAATACAAGTCTGCAATTCAACTTCTTAAATGTATAAAAACTTAAGTGTAATATAAATTTCAAGGTATATGACAAATTCTCACCTTTGTTTAAGGCATCTGCTATAAAACTTGTTTTAGGACAGAGGAGTAGCGACCTTGGTATTTGGAACAGCACCTCACCTTCCTTGATGTCCTCCACTGCCTGCATACCATATTGTGCACATGACCCCTCTTTACCCACAGTAACCTGTAATGTAACACAACAATATAAAAATACATTTTGGTTTCTTTTCCAAAATTCACGAAAACTTAGTGATGGGCAATCGGAAATATTTGGAAATTGATTATCGGATATAATCAGAAGTATGAAATCAATTAATAATCGATTATAATCGGAAACAAAATATTACAATGAAAAACTTTATAAAAAACAAGAAATGTCACTGTTAAGTGTCACATGCCCCCAAAATGGTCTGTGGAAAAATAAAAATATATGATATAATAGGAAGCAATGTATCAATGAATATCAAGAGTTACTGAGTAATGGACTAATGTTTCAGACTAGACATGCAATTTCAATTTTTATTTTACATTAAAGCATAACCTTGACCTTGACATCTGATGTAATGGTCTGGGTATTTCAACAGTTAAATGCAGGTGAAACATTATCATGACATGCTGATCACTTATGTCAAGCTATTTTAAAATCCCTTAATGTAAGTTACAGATCAATTGTTGATCAATTGATAAATTAAGCCAAGTGTTTTTGAAATCCATCCATGTATGATAAAGTTAAAGGACAGACTTGAAATCTTGAACACATTCGAAGTGTTGTCATACATACTCAAAGTGTGACTGTGTCTAGGTTTTACTTATGACACGTCATCATGTCATCTTGATAAAATGAACCAAGTTAAAGGCCATACATGCAATATCAAACATATTGAAAGTGTGATCATGACCTTTAAGGAAAGGTTCTAGGTTTTACATGCAACACTTAATTATGTCATGTTTATCAACTGAGCCAAGTGTTTTTAAAATATATCCATAGATGATAGAGTTATAGATCAGACAAGAAATCTCACACAGACTGAAAGTGTTGTCAAACAAACTCAAATTGTGACCTTGACCATTGAGGTACAGGTGTGGGTCTTAATCGCGACATGTCGTCATGTAATGTTGATCATTTGTAACGAGTATCAACAAAATCCATCTATGCATGACAAAGTTACAGGCCGGACAGGAAATCTCACACAAACTCAAAGTGTTGTCAAACAAACTCAAATTGTGACTTTGACCTTTGAGGTATGCATGTGGGTCTTATACGTGACACTTTGTAATGTCATGCTGATGAATTGAGCCAAGAGTTTTTGAAATTTATCCTTAGGTGACAAAGTTTCAGACCGGACACAAAATCTTAATCAGACTAAAAGTATCATCAACCAAAGTTAAATTGTGACCTTGACCTTTGAAGTGGGATTCTGGGTGCAATGTCCAACACATCATCATGTTATGTTGGTCATTTGTAGCTAGTATTAACAAATCCATCTATGCATGACAAAGTTACAGGTCGGAAGCGAAATCTCAAACAACTCAAAGTGTTGTCAAACAAACTCAAATTGTGACATTGACCTTTGAGGTACAGGTGTGGGTCTTACTCGCAACACGTTGTCATGTTATGTTGATCATTTCTAGCAAGTATCAACAAAATCCATCTATGCATGACAAAGTTACAGGCCTGACACGAAATCTCACACAAACTCAAAGTGTTGTCAAACAAACTCAAATTTTGACTTTGACCTTTGAGGTATGGTTGTGGGTCTTACTCGCGACATGTCGTTATACTATGTTGATAATTTGTAGCAAGTATCAACAAAATCCATCTGTGGCTGATAAAGTAACAGGCCGGACACGAAATACTGGACAGAAGGACGGACGGACAGACGGACGGACGGAAGGATGGACGCTGCAATTAAAAATTTTTGGGTGGCATAAAAAGTTAAAATGCTTGCACTCATCACAAATTCATCAGTTTGATACTAGTATTAAACTTTGATCTAAGATATTGTATAATTGGTTGAGAAGTCATTAGTTATTTAGGCTCACTTTTTATTTTGTTGGTCTATTTACAGACTTTAAAGTCTTATCTTTGTACATAATTCATGTTGTTTGTTTAAGTTATTTTAATACAGTCTTTATTTATGCTTAAAATTCATATCCTTTATTATCTATAGTTTTTCTTATACAGTCTGTTAGTTATACTAGATTTCCTTTTATCACATTACAACCAAATGAACTGAGATACATTATTTTCAATTATTATCAATTATTCAATTTTACAATCGATTATCAAATCGAATGTGCATATTCAATTAGTTATTGATTATAATCAATTAATCAATACATCATTAACAAAACTGTCTCAGTACCAAATGATACAGCATCAAATCATACCTCAGCGGAGAAGTAAAATGGTCCCCTCATTTATGGAATAATAAAAAGTGTTTTAATAGACTCTGTGTTTTAAAAGCTAGTCTTACCTTGCTGGGCTTCACATGGGATTAATTTATAGATCTATTAAAATTGTCAATTATAATTGTTGTTTTCTTATGAAAGTCTTAATTCATGGCCCTTCCAACCTGAACATTGGGATGGCCCTGTTCCCCTGGCTCCTATGTAATTGGCTTTAAAGATAAACACCACTGCTATTACTATGAACCATTAACTCATCACCTGACCGACTATATCATTTTTGAAAAATTCATATAACAATACATGTAAGTAGTGATTCCCCTATGAAAACAACACTCAGTTTCAGTACTGGTCCTTATAAGCTATAAGCTTTCTTCGCAATCAAGCTAAAATAAACTAGTATAAACAAATATTTAGTAAAAATAAGCTGGCTTCTATAACCCGTTTCACAAACAATTTATTCAAAAAACTTAACTAATATTTTACTGGTTATCTACCTAAAACCATTATCAATGAAACCACTGGATTGAAGGAGACGGAACAACCTTGCAATTCTAGATTTCAACAAAGCATTCGACTACGTATCACACAGTCATTTGCTCATCAAGTTACAGCACTACGGCATCACTGGCCACACTCTGAATTGTACTGAAGCCTTCCTGACAGGTCCCACACAATGTGTAGTAGTTGACTGGGTAACATCCAAGGCGGCACCCATTATTAGCAGCACCCCCTAGGGAAGTGTCCTTAGACTTATTCTATTCCTCATCTTCATCAACAAATTACCACTACAGGTCACATCAAAATCAAGACTATTTGCAGATGACTGCATGGTAAACATGGAAATCCTCACTGAACTGGACTATCAAACTCTACAGGACGACCTGAACAAGTTAACAGAATGGGAGAAATGCTAAGGTATGAGCATCCACCCGGAGAAGTGCAGCATCATCCATGTCCGCCACAAGAGGACCCCAATCATATATGAGTACTCCTAGAAGGATCACACACTCAAAATATATTCAACAACAAAGTACCTCGGAGTCCACATATCCCAGAACCTCTTGTGGAACTACCACATTGACATGACTGCAAAGAAGAGTAACAGCATGCTCCATTTCTTTGATGCAACCTACACATCTTTGTAGTTTTAATTAAATTCTTGATGTAAACAATTTTAAATTTTTATTTTGCATTGCTTGTAAAATCTACCTTTGTTTGCCAAATTTCAAGAAAGGGTATGTTTATGAATATGAGGTAATGCCAAAAAATCTGTACCCGTAACATGTGTTTTTAGTTTTTGATATTTCATGAACATACATTTAACTTAATTACTGTGAAGATTCATAAAATTCTATCCATAGGAAAAAAAATGAGAAAAAAATATAGAAATCGTGTTTCAGAAAATATATAAGAAATATTCACTGCTGCCTACAGGGTACCGGACATTTCGGTAAATAGCCAGTTCGGTAAATTGGATTTATATAGTAAACCGATTGGACGTTTCGGTAAAAAAGCAATTATATAGTAATTATATGGTCAAGTATATCACACCTCTCACGAATACAATAAATGATAAAAATTACTTTGTTTGTTTGTTTTTATCACTCGCTCCACTGTGTATTATATTGGGTATGGTCTAAACTGGTAGGGGATGGGGATAAATCACGAGTAAAATTGACGTACGTCGAACAAACGAACATCGGGTCAACCAAAACAAATAAAGGACATTAAGACATGATATGTTTAATAAATTACGAGTAAAAAAACAAACACATTTTTAGTTCTTATAGTATCTATTAAGACATTAAGACAGGATATGGAGTAAAAGAAAACATACACAGTTTTGCCATGTATGGTATCAATCAATTACAAACCGAAACAGGACGTATATATTACGCTAAGAAGTACATGTATATAGCACATACAATACATCATTGCAAATATAGAAAATAAGAATATGAATGAACGAACTATAAATGAATGTGTATGAGGAAATAATTTTTCCGAACATTTTTCATCTTCGATGCTTACTCATTAATTAATGGCACGTGTCCCCAATTACTCGTCCTTGCACCTAACAATATAATAAGTTGAGTACTACTAAAGGTAAAAACACAGGCCGCAGTTATTATCAAACAATGTTTGCCATTAATAGGCTCATCGCTTGTAATTAAGGAATTAAAGACATCAATTAATCAATTTGTAAAATCAGTTTGTGATTAAAGTGATATATGTCACTTGCAACTATTGTATATAAGTACATCGAAAATATTGGATCATCATCAGTCCATTTAGACACACACACACAGAATGGTTGAACATCCATGCATACAGTGCCAAGTCAACGTCACCGGCAGGTCACATACCATCAATTGCGATGAATGTGGTAGATGGAATCACGGAAAGTGTGGCACAGGTACGTAATTAAGAAAAAAAGTATAAATAATTTATGTCTGGTTACAGTTTTGTATATTTCAGGAAGTTACAATATCATAATGTAATATTTAACATAATAATATTTTACCATAAAAAATAATATAATATAATATCTACTAAGGCTGAATAATCTAAAAAAAAACAAAGTTACATTCAGTCACAGTTTACATAACAACAATTTATAATTTATTCAGGCTAAATAATCAGATTTTATAACATTTTTTTTCTTTTATTTTAGGAATCACACATCAGCAGTATCTGAGGATAAGACGGGGCGATTTGACAATCGACTGGAAATGCCAGACCTGCAAGGAACCCACTGAAGATGAGAGGTCAAGACACAATTCCACTGCAATGGAGGATCAGATACCACCGCCGATGAACCTCCTCGACGTGTCGCCGATGAGACAGGATAGGCGCAGCGACATTCCAGACGTCACTGCAGCGGATGACCAGATACCACCTCCGATGGAACTCGACGTGTCGCCGATGAAACGGAAGAAGTACAAACAGCTGCACGGACGCCTAGAAGATGCATGGGACAAATACGAGGAAGATGAGATGACAACAACCAGCCTCCTGAGGACGCTCAGCCGCATCACCAGACCTAAAGTAGCGGGCAGAATAATTATCATATAACCTTTTTGTTTATCTCAAACTTTTTGTCATTCGCCCAAGCAATGAATTTCGATAATTTGTCGCAATCATGAACTGATGTTGACAATTTCTGAGGATGTTCTTCGCCTTCTTTTCCAATTGCATGTCTTTTGATGGGCGCAGACATCTTGAAATCACTCGGAATACTCAGATTTATAGTATACGTCTATCAATACGGGTACTGTGCTGAAAATAGCTTTTACTATATGTGACATGTTTTAGCGTACTATTTGTTCTATATACTGATATCATTTATTTTAGCAATTTCATATCAATTTATGCAAATATATATTTTGAGTAAGTTATTAGGAAATACTCAATTACTAGATAAACAAACATTATAAGCACAATCGCCATGCAGATAGTGTGAACAAAAATGTAAACAAACAGCTGACCGGTGAAGGTCTGAGTCGCGATCTATACGTGCCTGTGAGTATTTCTATCTTTCCGTGTTATTCGGGTCTTCCATAATCTGTATTTAAACTGTTAAATTGAATATCTGACTTCCTGTATAAATCAACCATATTGCAGGGTTTATGGCTTACTTTTACTTTAAATGGCCTTGCACCAAGAGCTAACTTAACACGGTTGTTCAAGGTCTTGCATAAATCAATGGTATATCATGTCGTGTCACAAAGGCACTAAGTTGTAATTGTTGACATGTTTACATTGTTTCTGTTTATTTTAAATGTCGCTTTTCAAAACTTTGTGACAGTGTTATTGTTAAACACCACCCGCCAACTCGGTTTTAATGGACGTGTTTCTAATCGCGTACATCTCGAGTGACAAGTAAACAATCTGCCTGATCAACTCATCTTGTTTATGACATTTATGCTGCATAATCACCATACCGAACCATACCGAGTTAGTACCTTTACAGATCGTCCGCCTTTTGTGACGTATGAAATATTTTCCTTGGTTTTGTCTGCTTTGTTAATGGCATTTTCTTTAGAATTACCGTTTTATTATTTCTGATATTACTTTGGCTTTTCTATCGTAAAACGTCTTTTAATTTTGTTGCTTTTCATTCATTTTTTTCTTTGATTTTATGCGTTTGTGCCACTTAAGGTGTAAGTTATATGTGAATGACTGGTAGATTTGGTCTTAGTTTTCTGTTCATAAGAGTTACAACTAATCCATCAAATGGCGTAATCCTGTAGTTTAAAGTAGCAGTATCCTTTCTTTCCTTGTCACATTTTAAGTATTGTTTTTATTAGAAGGTTATGACATTCCTATGTTCATGTGTTAATTGAACTTATCATATTCTGTTACATTCCAGATGACCGTGGTCATTGTCATACATAAAGACATAGCATTCCTATTTACAATTCTTTATGTATAACAATGACCACGGTCATCTGGAATGTAACAGAATATGATTAGTTCAATTAACACATGTACATAGGAATGTCATAACCTTCTATTTATCGTTTGAACTCGTTCTTTTCTAAACAAGTTCATGTGACTGTGAGTGGTCTTGGCAAGCGAATGATGATGTCATGTTATTTTTAACCATTTGGGATGTCATGTCTTCCAGCTAATATTAATTGACAGTCCACTTCTTATGCATAATTTGAACCATTCCAATGCAACATATCCGTTGCAACTTTTTGCCACGGTAGTTCACTAAGCGTTGATGATTTGCATGTCTGTATTCCAAGCATATACATTTGTACTACAATTATTGCTTAAAATACTGGTGGGTTTGTGATTTTGAATACCCATGTGACATTCACGTTGCATTCTCAGTATGCTTTTTCTAAGGATTTTTCGTACCACTATCTTCTCTCCTTTCATTGTTAGTCCATTTATGAAAGTTCTTCTCGTTTGTGAACAAATTGGTTTGAATCCATCCGTTTTGTTTCTTGTAATTATTTTATTATTACTTCTAGTAATGACATCATCGTGTCATCATTTGTTGTGTGATGATTAATTTCCTTCAATCTTTGATCTGCGATTGGTAATTTAACTATCACATGATGCATATGTAACTAAATGTTATTGCCAAAATTTCCATTTTCACTGTTATTCAAAAAGGCTCGGCTTAGTATATCTGATATATACTGTTGTTTTCCTGCCAATCTTGTCACTGGATACCATATCTTTCTAATCTCAATAACATTCTTTTTTAGCATGCACTGCTTAGTGACATTTCTAGTAAAGCTTTGACATGCTTATCAATCGGTTTAAACCCTTCGTCACTCAAATCATGGTCTGGGAAAGACTACATTCTATAGAATATTTCCGGCCCACTTTTTATTCCAAATGGTTAAGCTTCCAAATGGCATTGTATATGTCGCAAGTAACAAACTAGCTTCATTAATTTCAGCTGATAATATTCGATTGATATCAAATTTTGAAATACTTGGCAATTGTTATTCGACTAGTGGATTTTTTCAGCAGTTGGTAGTTGAAAATGCTCTCTTTTTATGACCTTACATTGCTCTCTGCGAACAAGACAAACACTTAAACCGTTTTCCTTCTTCTTTCTTATGACCATGTTCAAGACCCATTCTATGTGCTGGTCAAATTCCCTTTTTACTTCTAGACCTGGAAGTTCTGGATAATTCTGTTCTGAATCTTTAGCGAAATTCCATCAGAGTGGGACTAACCTTCGGTGTTACTTAAGATTGTTGTCAACTTTTAGACGTCTAAGTCCATGAAACACATTTTTGTTTTCCAAAATTACGGTATTTTTGTCATTTTTAATAACTGGCATGATTACTTTAATAAAATCAAACATTTGTAAATCCAATGGATGACTGCTGATATCGTCACATAAAGCACTGTGTCCTCTCCCATGTATTTTATAGCTATTTTTCCTAAAGTAACGAGTCTGTTTCACGTGTCCGTTTGTGCAGATTGTAGATCTGAATATTTGACTAATTTGTACACAGTTTTTGAAGTTATATTTGCTTGCAATCTATTGTCAATCTTAAATTCAACTATTTTATCCATCTTCTTAAATTTCTTTTTGTAGTGAACTGCCAACTGATCCAACGAATCCGTATTCATCGGATTAATTTTTAGCTCTACTGGCCAAAGGTCAGAAGTGCTTATGCGATGGCGCGTTGTCCGTCGTCTGCCGTCTCCAAAGTGTGTTAGCAGCATTTTCTCTGAAACCACTTGGCCAATTAAACTGAAACTTCACATGAATGTTTCTATTGCATAGGAGACTATACAGAACATATTTTTTTCGATCTGAAATTCAAGATGGCCGCCGTTACTAAAAATAGTCTAACGGCCCAACAGATTTTCAAAATGTTTATGTAGTAATGATAACCAATTATAGTTTTGTTAGTTTGTTCAAATGGTGTCCCTAGGGTTAAAAATGACCCCGCCCCGAGGGTTCAATTAGGGGACACGTCCTTATAATAAAAAATAAATAAATTTCTAAATGGAAATGATTTTGCCTATATCTTCACAGAAGCATTGTTTGGTGAAGGAGGTTCAGATTTGTAAAAATGACTGGGTTCAACTGTCTAAAGGGGTAAAGAGGGGCCCCAAAAAGGTAAAATTTGGGAATTACAAAACTCGTTTTCTTAAGAACCGGTAAATCAGATTTGTTCATATTTGGAATAAATTATCCCTATGTGTAGGGGTTTGATTGCAGATAAGAATTTAAGGGCTAAACTTTATAGGATCCCAGTAAGGGGGCTTACAATTTTACATAGGTATACTTTTGGAAAACAGAAAATTCTCTATTTTTTTATCTTTTCTGAAACCACAAGGCCAATTAAAATGAAACTTCAAGTGGATGTTTCTATTGCATAGGAGACTATACAGAACATTTTTTTATCGATCTGAAATTCAAGATGGCTGCTTATTCTTCTCATGAATGGCCTAACATATTTTCAAAATGTTTATGTAGTAATGATAACCAACTATAGTTTTGTTAGATTCGTTCAAATGGCGTTCCTAGGGTTTAAAACGACTCCGCCCAAAGGGTTCAATTAGGGGACACGTGTCATTGTAATAAATATATATATTTTTTTAAAATGATTTTGCCTATTTCTTCACAGAAGCATTGTTAGGTGAAGGAGGTTCAGATTTGGATAACTGACTGGGTTCCACTGTCTAAAGGGGCCAGGACGGGCCTCAAAAGGGTAAAAATCGTTATTTTGAGAACCGGTATGTCAGATTTGTTCATATTTGGCATAAAGTATCTCTATGTATAGGGTTTTCGTTGCAGATAAGAATTTAGGGACTAAAATTTATAAGGTCTCTGTAAGGGGACTTAGAATTTTTCGTAGAAATACTATGGGAAAGCAGAAAATTCTCTTTTTTTTCATCTATTTAGGCAAAATTATTATAATTTGTAGTTCTTGACTATCATTTAGTCATAGGAAATAAGATTTGGATCAATAAGGAGAATTGACTTTCCATAAGGGGCCAGGGTGGGTCAAAAAATGGTTAAAATAGAAAAATTTCAAAAATCTTCTTCTTAACAGCCTTCCAGTCAAATTTGTTCATATTTGATATGGATTATCCCAATGAGTACGGGTTTAAAGTTTGTTCAAATCAAGGGTCTTGTATTTATAGGGCCCTGTTTTTTTTTATTCAGTTTGAGTTTTGAAGTAACTTCTAGTCATAACAAATATGATTTTGTTCGATACGAAGGATTGACTTTCTAAAAGGGGCCAGACGGGGTCACAAAATGATTAAAATTGAACATTGTCATAAATCTTTTCAACAACCGATCAGTCAAATTTGTTCATATTTGATATAAATTTTCCCTATGATTAAGAAATCTAAGTTTGTGCAAATCAAGGGACACTGCGATGTATAGAGGCCCTGTAAGGTTCTTTGAGTTTTACATAGGAATACTACGGGAAAATGGAAATTTCTCATTTTTTTGTCCATTTGGGTAAATAGTTTGTTTAATTTGAGATCTAAAGCATTGTCTAGTAACAATAAATTTGACTTTGTTCAATAAAGAGGATTGAATTTCCATAAGCGGCCAGGGGGCGGATGGGGCAATAAGGTTAAAATTGGGAATTTTCACAAATTTCCTCTCAATAACCTTTCAGTCAAACTAGTTCATATTTGATATAAATTATCCTTACATCAGCAATGGGCTGGGGGTATATTTGGCCCTGTTATGTGACTTTCACATAAGAATATTATAGGGAAAACTGATATTTTTCCATTTTGCATCCATGTGTACAAAAATAACTTCTTTTTAAAATTTGAATCATTTCTGCTCATAACAAATCGGTAAGAGTCGGTGACTGAAGTTCTGACAAATTAAGAGGCTGGGTTGTATAAGAGTTTTGTACAGGGGACTATATTTCTTTTACGGATGGATGGTATGGGATTTTTCCTTTTCATAGCAATTAAGTTTTTGTTCAGTATGGGTGTTGTGGGGGGTTTTATCCATAAGTTTTGTCATTTCTTATATTTTGTATGTACTTTTCTGAAAGCTCGTACTTATTGTAGCTTTTTGAAGTGTGAGATTTTCTTTCTTAATCTTTTTTGATAATGTATCACATACAGTTTTATATGTAGTCAAATCTTCCTTAACATCACTACCTTCACAATTAAATGACATTTTTCTAGGTTCTTTGACAAATGATAAACTGTCGCACTTTTTCATACTTCTTGTATTGATTTAGAATTATTATGTGTTATTAATCACTCGATCTCTCGGTTTTGTCATAAATTGACTGTTATTAATCACATTTCACCAGGTTTCAGAATTATTATGTGGTTTTTGATCATCACTTAAGCTCTAACATATATATAAAACTATGATAGTAATACCCTTCAGTTGGGTTTATGAACCACTTATCGAGATATTATATACTTTGAATGTTACTTACAGCTCACCCAATCTCTCTCTCTCTCTCTGTCTTATTACATATAAGTTCATTATATGAACATGTTACCACTCACTCACTCACCCACCCACCCACTCACTCACTCACTCACTCACTCACTCACTCACTCACTCACTCACTGTGTAAATACTCTTAAATAGCCTATTGATAAGCAATGTCACTAGTCAGGGTATATGGACATCCTAATGATATATCACATTCTCTGGGTACATGTATGCTAGTCACTCTGCTTCAACTTCAACTTCCAGGTTTGTCCAGTCACTCACCGACACTAGTTGTTTATACAGAAATATGAGCAGTGACTCACTTGAAGCTGTTGTGAAGGAGGAGCTGGGTTTGACACACATCAAGAACATCGGGCTGGGTGGTGGCGGAAGTATTAGTTCTGGATCTACGTACGACACAGACAAATATGGGCGTGTCTTCATCAAGGTCAACTCAAAGTCAGGGGTAAGTCAGTAATATAATTTTGTTACAACACAACTTATACATATAACTTCGTTATCACAAGGTACCATCTGCATGACATACGGCTTTGATGCTTTAGCTGGTGCTATAGAGAGTTTACACAGAAAAGTCCTTGTATTTCCCGAATGATCAATAAAACGGCTACAATCTGCACAGATTCGGTTGCTGCCTAGTGATCAGAAATGATACGACATCATCTTGTTCGTCTCAGATTTTCCAAAAATTATCAACAATTGTTAAAAAATATGGTTTTCTTACCGCTGATCTCGAATCCCACCGTCATCCAACGTTACCTCCACCGCCTCCTCCGGAAACGTTTGGACACGTGGTGAAGGGTGTTTCATTTCGATGCAGTCAGTCTGCAATGTCTCTTGATTGCGCTCTAGACTTCCTTTCATCACATGTTATTGCTTTTCCTAACAGCCATCTAAAATGTAGTGTGGTGACCATAAAAAGTAGTCCCATGCTTTAATCAAGTTCTTGATTTTACCAAATAGTGTAAATAATGTCGGTGTTAAAGTATGGCCCTGTAATCGTCAAAATGGTGTTATTTGTCTTTGTGTCCGCTCTGGAACCCGCAGTTTCCATTCGATCTTCAGCAAACTTACACTTGGGCTATATAACCAAAATATCTCTTACAAGTTCTTGAACTGGTAAATCTGATAATACATATCAGAGTTACGAGCCTTGAATCATCGATAAAGCAATTCTATCTTGGACAAGTTTTTTAACTGGAATAATACGTTTCACAGTTAATATGGCCCTTGAGTTGTACACATATGTTATTTAACGTGTGTGCTAGTCATCACTCTCAGTTTTCACGTCACACAGCAGTTATATAAACAAAATATCCAAGAGGAATTCTTAAACTTGGCATATTTGATAAATATTGTCAAATATATTGGGTTATTCGATGTCTAGTGCACTCACTCTACAACTTTTTACAGTTTTTGTTCGATCGACACTAAACTCACACACTTGTTATTTAACCATACTATATCTCTGGCTAAATCGGACAATTATTATCGGATTCATTTGATTTTTACCAAACTTACGAGTAATAAAACTATTTAAACTGTCCAAATCGGGAAAATAGTGTCAGATTAATGGTCCTTGGATTGTCAATACTGCATTATTTTATGATATGTGCCTCTAGCACAAACGTTTTCCATGTGATCTTATCCAAACACTGTAATTGTAATTGACTTTTTGGCATTGTCTCCTCTACCACAGGTGCGCAATTTATATGCCGACGTGGGCATCTTGCTAGACATGGGATTTCGTTTCAGTTTTACTACTCCGATAAAATATCGTAAAATAACAGGCACATGCCGTGGTCGATGTAGCCATTATTCTTGTTGCAGGCTCGTACCATGTTTGACGGAGAATATGCCAGTCTGGAAGCTCTTAGTAAGCCCGATATTGTCAAAGTACCCAAGCCCATAAAGGTACTGTATTTGTGTTTTTAGCTCACCTGAGCCGAAGGCTCACAGGTGAGTTTTTGTGACCACCTGGTGTCCGTCGTCAGTCGTCCGTCGTTAACTTTTAGCTTCTAACAACTTCTCCTCTTAAACCACTGGGCCAATTTTGATATAACTTCACAGAAATGTTCCTTGGGCGACCCTCTTCCAAGTTTGTTCAAGCCATCTTGATTCGTCAATAAACATGGCCGCCAGGGGGCGGGGCAAGTTTAATTAGTAAAAACTTAAAAAATCTCCTTGTCAGAAACTACTGGCTCGATTTTAAAATAATTTCACAGAAATGTTCCTTGGGTGACCCTCTACCAAATTTGTTCAAGACATATCGATTCGTCAAAAAAACATGGCCGCCACGGGGCGGGGAAAGTTTAATTAGTAAAAACTTTAAAAATCTTCTTGTCAGAAACTACTGGCTCGATTTTAAAATAATTTCACAAAATGTTCCTTGGAGGACCCTTCACCAAGTTTGTCCAAACCGTAGTGATTCGTCAAAAAACATGACGGCCAGGGGCTGGGGTTAGTTTTCTATATAAGCTATAGTAAAAACTTAAAAAATCTTCTTGTCAGAAACCGCCTGATCGATTTCAAAACAATTTCGCAGAAATGTTCCTTGGGTGACCCTTTACCAAGTTTGTTCAAGCCGTTGTGATTTGTTAAAAAATATGACGGCCACAGTGAGATGCTAGTTTACTATATATACAGCTATAGTAAAACTTCAAAAGCCTTCTTGACTGAATCCACTGACCTGATTTCGATGTAATTTCACTGACATTTACCATGGGTGAACCTCTACCAAGTCTGAACTCTTCTACGCATCTGTTACATCTTCAAAACAAATCAAAATTCTAACTACTCGTTTTACTTGAATTTTGAGTGTACATGTATTATATAATCTACTTAAGTTGGGTGACTCAATGTCAGTCAGGTGAGCGATGTAGGGCCATCTTGACCCTCTTGTTTATTGTTTGTGTTGATTGCATAGTATGCAGTCGAATCTGTATTAAGTAACCAGTCAGTGGAAGGAGAGAAAGTGACCCTTTAAGACATACATGTTAATTTGCCCTGAAAGCATAGGAAATGGAAAAGCGCAGAGGTGACCGTTTACACAGGGTTGTTTGTATCATATTTGAGGAACCATTCGTTGTTTGGCCTTATTTGTTCATCACATAGGTAAACATTCAAAACAAAGCAAAAAAGCGTTAAAAAGTACACGTAGTTGTCTCTCTTGCGTATCTGTGTTCCCTGAGTGCCTTATTGGGCACGGTGGAAACTGTATAGTACATGTATTTACTCTACATATCATTTAGTGTATTAACACTATTAAACTCAATATCAAGCGTTATTATATGGTGTCAAATTTGTAATATTGCAGTTCATAGCTAGGCGATATATCTAGCACAGGGTTGTTATATTTGTTACTCTGGTTATAGGTGATAACTCAAACCTAGTTTGTGGGGCCGTGTTTTGTACATCTATATATACTATATTTATAGACTGTAGATCAACAAGGGAACGGTGCACTGCGTTTTATATATATTATTATATGTACGATAGATCAACCATGGTTGTTATCTCTATAATTATATATATATATATATATATATATATATATATATATATATAGAATGATAAATATATAAATGATAGAATATATAAATGATAGATCAAACTGAGTTTTGAACCATGTTTGACCTAATTTTATCTACTATTGTTATTATATTTAGGTGTTATTTCAATCTTGGATGGAGCCATGTTTATTATTATTGTTGTGCATTATTGTATTGATAGATGATCGATTGACCTGGTGGTGGAGTCATGGTTGTTCTATCTATTATTATATTTACAGGTGATAGATCAACCTGGGGGCGGAGCGATGTTTGTTATGGAATATATTGACATGAAACATAGGTTGAACAAGTATGCGTCGTTACTGGGAGAGCAGCTAGCAAGGTAACGGAGACTGAATAGACTAATTGTTCTGTCGTAAGAAGTGTTATTTCTGAAATAGCTTCGACTGTTTTTGAGAACTCGTTCACCTCATACTGGCCACATATTGTGCCCCTTTTGATTGTAGGAAAGTTATTGCAGTTAATTAGTCGAATATCATTTGGTTGGGAATATATTCAAAATAGTTAAGAGATTGTGATTTCTTGCTGCAAATGAGTTGGCATAACTTATAAAAGTAACTTTTGTTGTTTTTTATCATGCAGATGTGCTTTAGTCTACCCCAGAACCTGATATCTCCCGAATCGGGTCTATTAACCACCAATGAAAAAGCAGGGAATTATATACCTGTCCCATAATTCATAGCAATTGAATGCTTACTAAACGGTGACGTCATTCAAACTTTCAGTTGAAACAATTAACCAATCAACGTGCTCAAACGTGGTTTTCTCAACATTGTTATTTAACGGAGGGCGAGAGCTAGGTCGTTTCTTTTTAAAATGTAATGATATCACTGTAATGTCTTTAAAAAACTAATAAAAATGTCAGTTCTTGATGCATTTTAATGTGGGGAGACATTCCTGCTATGGGAAATTACTTTAGTGGAACAAACTATTATAATGCAAGAGAGGGACCTTGTTTTGTATAGAACATATAGTCCAGTAAGAATGACATATCACCCGGACAAAATTGCAACAAAATTTTTCTTGATGGATTTAGTTAGGGAATGATGTGTTAAAAATCATACAGAAAGTTTACCAAAGTCGGAGATGTATAAATTTGGGAAAAATTCGGGAGAAATATTGGTATTTGACGATAATTTTATCAAATATATAAGTTTATTAATCTGCAATATTTGGTGAGAGAATATAACCTTTGAATTTGATACTGTTGAAAATAGTGTTAATGATACTCATTTTAAAGAAAAAATTCAACTACATCTACCAAATATTAGTATAAAGCTATTTTGATGACATTGAGCATAATTAATTACCCCACCCACCAATATTATACAGTGATTTTTCCAATTTTCATACTGACTAAGAAATTTACCTTTCTATTCACTAAATATTGAAAATTTTTCAAAAAGACAAATTAACAAAAAGTAAAATAACAACAAATATGTTATTATCATCTGCAGTAGTAAAGTAGTAGCAACAACAACCGTTGAATGACAACACTGTTATGTCCGCATAAAATAAGTAAAAAAATAACAATTTATGTAATATATCATTTTATTTGCAAAATAAATACTCTTTGTAATCTTTCACTTATGTACTACTGGCCATTTTATTGTAAATAATAAATATGTGAAACATGCAGCTGACAGATACGTTAAAACATGTTCAGAGGGTGCAATGTATATAGCAGAAATAGTCCATTTCATATACTATATCCGAAATTGCTAGAAATTTTCATTGTATCAAGGTGCCGTGTTTCTTGTCGTTAAGAGCGAGAAAGACGATCATCAGTTATGTCAACGATCTAAATACTTATTAAGTTGGTGGTTCTTTAAGGCTATTTATAAATTGAAAGCACAATAGAGTATGGTTACACGAAACATATTGTTCTCAAAAAAAAAAACCATAGCAAACATATTCGCATTGTAAGTTATCCAACTGAGGCATAATGGTGCATGGTATATATATTTGTATGTATATGTGTGGTAAAAATTTATGGTGGCTGATTTGTGCCATCTCCTTTTGTCAGTTTGGTGGGGTGAAAAACAACATTACAAAACAACAAATACATTAACCGTTTTGAAATCATCGTGTCGCTTTTCGGCCAACATGTTAATATAACAACTGTCCAATCTCAATACAGCACTGCATGATGTAATGGCGACGGACAAGATGGTGAAAACAAACGGACACTTATGGAAGGCAGCAAGATGACAAAAGTAAAATTTATGTTTTCCTGGTACAGTGAAAGCACAATACCATGACGGATTATATACAGCAGACGATAACTACCGGACCAACAGGCCATTTTGAATATATGTAGGAACTGACGCATAATTAAATATACCGAAACTCCAGTTATCAATGTATATAACCAGCTAATGTATTTACAAAAATATACAGAAATTATCATAATGCAACGTGACAATGTTTTTCTTTAATTCGTTATACACAACACACAACAAACAGGTAGCGTTTTAATATACTCTATAATATTTTTGGAAAATTTAATAAAAAGACGACTTAACCGGGGATACATATATATATTAAAAAATCAAGCGCTGCTGGGTCATCAATAAATATGCCTTCCGTGATTGTATGTGAAAACATACTTGCTGGTGTAAGTGTATGTATACTATGTTTACAAAGCTGCTACAGTAATTGCATGAAATAAGATATGACACAGACCATGAAGAAACAAACAAAACAGGACAATCTTGTCACCAGAAAGACACACTTTGGCATGATGTATGCAATACTATATGTGAAGCTGAAGTTGTACTACATCAAGGAACCTTTGAAACAAAATGTCTGACTAAGTGGCTGGATATATGATAAAAATAGATCAAACAGTTTGGTGCCATTTTCAAAAATGTTCCTTCAAGTATAAATTTATTATGTCGGCCCGCAAACAATTTCACCAAAATCAGTTGCAGCAAAACACCAACGACTGTACTTAGAGATTCAGAATTGAAAGGAAAAAATTATATCATTCTAGCAGAATTGGACTAGCTGGGAAGCCTAAAATGGAAAGTTATGTTGTTAGTTAGTGTTGTTCAGTTTTAGATATCAAGATTTCAAGAGTTATTGTGAAAACACATTCTAAAAGAAGACTTTGATTTATTTGATTTATTATATAAGAACACGGTGTATGTGTGTGAGAGGGCGCCAGGGATAAGTCCATGTGTTCCAAATGAAACTTTTTAGTACAATGCGGCTCTTAATATCCTAGAGTTTGATTTTATTGATAGAAAATGTTTTACTATGAAATATATATTTTAGAAAATAGGGTTGTATGGTTGTAATGTGAGTGATGACTTCGTGAAAGAATAATCATTTAACAGTTCGATGGTAATTAAGTTAAAACTTGGATATTTTTCTTTGGTTGATTACTGTAAACTTTCAATAAATTATGAAGCAATATGTTATGAAAACAACAAAGAAACATGTTGCAATTTTGTCCCGGCTTACCTAAAATAATCATAGATCTGCTTGTTAAAACTGGTAGGGGTAATCCACATGCCCCTGACAATTACACAGTTTAAGTATACTGAACCAAAAAAGAAAGTTTCGCTAACTTTGAATGTGAATATTTATCAATTTTATTGTTTGATTCTAATTTAAAACAGGAAGGGATGGATTTCAAAATGGGGTTATCAGTAGCGTGTGTGGCCGCCGCGTGCGATGATGACTGCTTGACAGCGACGTTGCATTGAGAGCACAAGCTTGTTTATGTCATCCTTTGGGATATTATCATTTTTTTATCCGACAAGCTGAAAAAATAACATTATTAGTTGTGAAACAGTGAACTATACACAATTAGTGTCAGTGATAACCTTTCCAAAGCTTAACATTTTTAGCTCTACTGGCCTAAGGCCAGAAGTGCTTATGTCCGTCGTCTCCAAAGTGTGTTAGCAGCTTTTTCTCTGAAACCACTATGTCAGTTTAACTGAAACTTCACATGGATGTTTCTATTGCATAGGAGACTATACAGAATATTTTTATTTTTTCGATTTGAAATTTAAGATGGCCGCCGTTACTAAAAATAGTCCAAATCTTAGAAAAACTTCTTCTCATGAACGGCCCAACAGATTTTCAAAATGTTTATGTAGCAATGATAACCAACTAAAGTTTTGTTAGATTTGTTCAAATGGTGTCCTTAGGGTAAAAAATGATCCCGCCCCGGTGGTTCAATTAGGGGACACATGTCATTATAATATTTTTTTTTTTAAATGGAAATGATTTTGCCTATATCTTCACAGAAGATTGTTAGGTGAAGGAGGTTCAGATTTGTAAAAATGACTGGGTTCCACTGTCTGTAGGGGTCAGAAGGGGCCCCAAAAGGGTAAAATTTGGGAATTACAAAAATCGTTTTCTGAAGAACCGGTGAATCAGATTTGTTCATATTTGGCATAAATTATCCCTATGTGTAGGGGTTTGATTGCAGATAAGAATTTAGGGGCTAAAATTTATAGGGGCTCTGTAAGGGGACTTAAAATTTTACATAGGGATACTATGGCAAAACAGAAAATTCTCTGTTTTTTTAACTTTTCTGAAACCATAAGGCCAATTAAACTGAAACTTCACATGGATGTTTCTATTGCATAGGAGGCTATTACTGAATATTTTATTTTCGATCTGATAATCAAAATGGCTGCCATTACTACAAATACTCCAACACTTAAAAAGTCTTCTTCTCATGAATGGCCCAACAGATTTTTAAAATGTTTTTGTAGTAATGATAACCAACTATAGTTTTGTTAGATTTGTTCAAATAGTGTCCCTAGGATTGAAAATTGAAAATATGTAAAAATGACTTGGTTCCACAGTCTTAAGGGGTCAGGAGGGGCCCCAAAAGGGTAAAAATTGGGAATTACAAAAATCGTTTTCTTAAGAACCGGTATGACAGATTTGTTCATATTTGGCATCAATTATCCCTATGTGTAGTGGTTTTATTGCAGATAAGAATTTAGGGGCTAAAATTTATAGGGGCCCTGTAAGGGGATTTAGAATTTTACATAGGAATACTATGGGAAAACAGAAAATTGCCTTTTTCATTTTTCATCTATTTAGGCAAAATTATTATTCAATTGGAGTTCTGAAGTATCATCTAGTCATAGGAAATAAGATTTTGCCCAATAAAGAGAATTGACTTACATAAGGGGCCAAGGTGGGTCAAAAAAGGGTTAAAATAGAAAATTTTCAAATATCTTCTTCTCAAAAACCGGTCAGTCAAATTTGTTCATATTTAATATAGATTATTCCAATGAGTATGGGTTAAAAGTTTGAACCAATCAAGGGTCTCTAATTTATAGGGCCCTGTAAGGAGACTTTGAATTTTATATAGAAATACTATTGAAAAACGGAAAATTCTATTTTTCGTCAATTAATTATGACTTTTTTTCATTCGGTTTGAGTTTTAAAGCAACTTTTAGTCATAACAAATATGATTTTGTTCGATACGAAGGAATGACTTTCTAAAAGGGGCTAAGTGGGGTCACAAATTATTAAAATTGAACATTGTCATAAATCTTATTTTCAACAACCGGTCAGTCAAATTTGTTCATATTTGATATGAATTATCCCTATGATTAAGAAATCTAAGTTAGTGCAAATCAAGGTACACTGGCATGTATAGAGGCCCTGTAAGGGTCTTTGAGTTTAACATAGGAATACTACGGGGAAATGGAAAATTCTCATAGTGTATCCATTAAATATGTTGTTTGATTTGAGATCTAAAGCGTTATCTAGTAACAATATATTTTGTTCAATAAAGAGGATTGAATTTCCATAAGAGGCAAGGGGGCGGATGGGGCAATAAGGTTAAAATTGGGAATTTTCACAAATAACCTTTCAGTCAAACTAGTTCTTATTTGATATAAATTATCCTTACATCAGCAAGGATTAAGGATTCTGCATATCAAGGGGCTGGGATATATTGGGGCACTATAATGTGACTTTTACGAAGGAATATTATAGGGAACACTGATTGTTTTCATTTTGCATCCATGTGTACAAAAAACTTCTTTTTAAAATTTGAATCATTTCTGCTCACAACAAATTGCTAAGGGTGGGTGATTGAAGTTCTGACATATTAAGGGGCTGGGTTGTATAAGGGTTCTGTACAGGGAACTATATTTTTTACAGATGAATGGTATGATAATTTAAAGAATTTCCTTTCATAGCAGTTAAGTTTTTGTTCAGTATGGGTATAGTGTTTTTTTATCCATAAGTTGTTAAGACGACTCCCTCCAAAGAGGGTAAATATTGTGGAATTTCAAAAAGTGCAATGGCCACTATGAGTTAGTAGAGCGTCCTCAGGCCCTCTTGTGCCTCTTGTTGTTATAAATATTAGTGTGTTATGTGATGAGAAGCAATGGTAAAACATTAAATGAATTTGTTTTCAGGTTGCACCTTCACAATGCTTCACTACAAGAACTAACATCAGAAGCTGAGAGTAGGGTACATAAAGATGAGACCAAGCCAGAATACGTCAGCAGGTTTGGTTTCCATATTAACACATGTTGTGGTTACCTGGCCATGGATAACACATGGTGCGATGATTGGCAGGTAAGCTCCTGTGAAAGAAAATTATCGATTGCAATATAACTATATGTGGCCTATTTAGCTTTTCCACAATTAACTGTTTGCCATCTTTTTTTGCGTTTTGGTTTCCGATTACGTTCATGGATATTAGTTTAAGAAAATCGAATATTCGATGACCAGAATCGCATATGGAAAAATAACTGTTCAAAAATGTCAAATCACCTGAAGTACATATGGTTACATATTTAGTTATTCGATTACGTATAATCGGTGTTGTTTGGTAATAGTTTGTGTCAGAGAACGGGATTGTGAAAGAGTCGGGCAAATAAAAATATGTTGTCTACATAGTCCCTTTCGAAATCAGACTTGCACCATAGCAACGATAGAGACGAAAAATGATACGATGTGTTGGGATTCAAGGTGTTCTCCTATGGCAATACTTAGAACAAACACGTGGTTTTACAAATAGTTCTTTTGATCGTTAGCAACAGATAGCAAGGTGCCAAGCTACAGACCAGAGTGAGTGCCCTCTCCATAAGAGACTCCGTAAGGGTCTCTTTCTCCGAGTCTCTGTCCGAATCTGCCCCTGACTGGCTGAAGCGTCTAGTTTATAAAGACCTCCACACCACAACAACAATATTCCATTATGACTTTAATAACTTTAATGGAGCTTTCCCCAGTAAATGTTCCAGTCAAGCTTCCAACCTCCCGGAAAGGCGAACATGCGCGCCCTTCCATGTTTACATCTGATTGGCTCCCGTGTTGATGAGTGGGTTGTAAGCGACACCTCCCGTGTTAATTGTAGGGACAAAACCCATATGCTTTCAAAAGGTACACACGAAGTGTATAAATCAATGTGTTTTTAGCAACATATCGAGTTTATGTCTTAGCTATGACGAACATCTCGATCTATATGGTACAGGTTGACCTGGCTAGTTTATAGGATGAACACGTGGGTCAGTCACAGTACACATAAGTAACATGATGACCAATATTAACACAAGGGATTATCTTTATAATTGTTATTGTGTCTCTAATATTCTATTGTGTTAAACACAACATACACATTTGTACGGCCCAGCAGTTTAAAGAATGATCAAGGTACATTAAGTGTTACCCGTGACTGTCCATCCATGCGTCCGTCCGTCTAATTGGTTTTCGACGTTCTTTGTATTTGATTAATATTAATTTTATTGTGTAGCTGTATAATTATGAAATATAGACAATGTTCGATATTTATCAACGTTGGGTCAGATTTTTGCAAGAGGTGTGGACCCTTTTCGATTTTTTGGTAATATATATGTATAGCCGGGGCATCTGTGTCCTATGTACACATTTTTAGTCAAACGTGATTTTATGTTTTTGTATTTCAGACTTTCTACGCAAACAAAATTGAAAAGCAAATCAAGATGGCGGAGGAAAACGTAAGTTTGTAAACGTTGTGTTTTTGTTTTACATATTTGGGCGAGCATTCATTTTACATAATGCGATTGATCATTTTACTGAAAGTATTAAAATATATTGGTACTGCTTGTTTTAATTTAGTAGTTGTAACACGGACTGCAGATATCAGTCTGAAACACCTTTGTGCCTAATGTGTTTATAAATAAATGTATTATTTATTGATTAAAGATAATTTATATAGTTATTTCACTTTTTTCCTGTGGATAGAATTTTATGAAATCTCCCAGTATTTTAAGTTTAATGAATTTTCATGTAATATCAGAAATAAAAAACACATATGTAACCGTGCAGATGTTTTGGTATTACCTCCTCATAAACATGCCTGTCATTAAATGTTGGAGAAATAATGTAGATTTAACAAGCAATGCGAAAAATATATTTAAAACGTTTTACATCTTGTATTTAATTAAAACTATTACATATATACATGCACATGATATTAATTTTCATATAAATGATAATTATAAGCTTGAATTTAACTGTTTAGGGTTTTTAAAAACAAAATCATTTCGGAAGATTGTCAATTGTTTTTCAATTTTGTAATAAAAAAATAGCCTTTTTTAATATTTTGATACAGTTTTTGTATAAATTTTGCTTAAAGCCTCACAAGATACTCTCTGATACCTATTCTAATGACAATCAATACACTTTACCGCGTAATTTGAGAAAAAATAGCTCTTATTTATGTATACTAAATGAGCATACTTGTATAAACATAAAGATTTCTACTATATTTCATATTCAGGATAAATTAATATTTAACAATTATTTTATACGAGTAAACATATTTAATCTATTGAACACACTATTCGAGACCAATTTTAGGAGTATCCGTTAATGTTTGTGCTATCCGAAATAGGGCCTGTAGAATAGTAGTATATAGTGATTCTGGCAGGTCTCGACAAAATTGCTTCCCTTTGTGCGCATAGGTGGTGCACATGAAAAACTATAGCCATCGTCCTTAATTAATTATAAACTGTTTAACAATGTAAACTGACAAATGGTAATCTTTGTTTCACACGCACTTCTTGAACATTTGCTGGTGTTCTTCAATTATATATAGTATTATGTTATTGTTATCTATTAATTTAGGATAACATATCAAAATATAAACAAAGCAAACGAGGAGCTACACATATATCGATTTGTTATTTTCTTCAGTATGGTGACAGACAGGCAAGAGAGCTATGGAGTAAAGTTCTTGATAAGTTCTCCAAATTCTTTGAAGGTGTTGATATTAAACCTGCAATAGTACATGGCGACCTTTGGGGAGGAAATGCCAGCGATACTGATAAAGGGCCTGGTAATGTTGATTATTGTTTTTAAGCTTTACTGACCAAAGTCCAAAGGCTAGCAGGGCCTACGTCCGGCAACTTGTCCGTCGTCTGCATCTTAACCTTTTTCTTGTAGACGCGACAGCACCACCATTTAACCAACTTGCACAGCCGTTATAAAATTACAAGTGTGATTCGTTCACAAATGTCTCCGCCATATTTGAAGGAAAATTTAAAGAAAATTTCTCTGACAGCGGTCACTATTTTACATAGAGTTACATGGGACAAATGGTGAAATTTGATGAAGACGCAATATCTCACAAAATTTTCATTGAACCTTTACTAAATTTTCACAGCAGTCACCTCTCATGAATTATTAAACCAGCAGGATTCGACCATAGATGCCACGTTGAATCTTGACCAAACATACCCAGCAGTTATATAACCACAAGATATCAAAAATGTCTTTGAATCAGTCAGTTTTGGCCACAAATGCCACCCCTCCTCTTATTTTAAGGGGAACTTTAAAAAATACATTTTTCTGAAAGTTCAACACCTAAACCTTTGATAATTTACATGAAGCATTGAATGGTGGCCATTGAAAGTTTTGTTGAAGTCAGATCTCTGGCTCAGGGGTAAAGTTTGGAGCCACCACAGGAGTAATTGTTTATATATATATAGGGTGGACAAATTTACATACATGAACTGATAGCTTTATATGAGTAGGATCCAGTTAAGGAGTCATGATCACTCACATGCTGTTTAAAGGACAGATAATAAACCCGTTGGATCATATAAATACAGTGAATTCATATACATTTAATTTTATAAAGGGAGATAATTAAATTCACAACAACGGAATTTACGATTTTTGGGATCTTTTAAGATGCTCATTTACAATGCATGACATATATATATATGGAGATAATAATTTGCATATAACCAAGACAAATGTACATACCAGACTACGGCAAGTGCGCCTAGCTACAATGCAAACCATAGACACAATATCAAGGTATTTGCCAAACCAATCCATTTGGTGTCGACCATGACTTATATACTATGGAATAGTACCCCCATATTTCATTGCAACTTAACCAAACTTGCACAGCAGTTATATAACCACAAGATATCGAATAAATTCTTGAACACGCGTGACTGGTGCTTTTGACCCTAATCGTACACCTTATGATTCGGCCACACACGCCCCCCACACATTTTAAGCAAAATTTAATAAAACTTTTTCTATGACATTTTAAGTCCTTGACCTTAGATATTTTACACGTAGCATTGCATAGTGGTCCCCTTAATAGTTTGTGGAAGCCGGGTCCCTGGGACTAGCTCTCCGGCCTAAGTATGCTACATAGCAATGATTTTTGAGGAGGTTGATTGGTCAGTTGCTTCTGGAAAAGTTAAATGACGTCCAGTTTAGTAAGTGTTGAATAGCTATGACTTGTGAGACAGACATATACTTTCCTGCTTTTTCATTGGGGTAACCATACCTGGTTCGGGAGATAACGATAGACTAGTCAGGTCCGTTCTGCAATGCAGTTCACAGCACCTGTTATACGATCTTATTAAATGTTAACATTGTCGTTGCCAGTAACATTAATTAAACTTTTGTTTCAGTTATTTTTGACCCAGCCAGTTTCTATGGACACTCGGAATATGATCTTGGAATAAGCTATTTATTTGGCGGATTTAACTTCCACTTCTACAAGGCATACCACAACGTGATACCAAAGGCACCAGGATTTGAGATGAGAAAAGATCTGTACAAACTCTTCCATTATCTCAATCATTGGTATGTAATAAGGATTTCATACTGTTTAAATGCTCAGCTCAATTTCGTACACCTAACTCAATTTTATTTGAGTGGAGTCCGTGGGCTAGTGGTACAGCATCGGACATAGGATCGTGAGTTCGATCCTCCGTCACAGCTAATGTGTGGTGTCCTTGAGCAAGGCACGTTATCCGCATATGCTTAGTGCGGGTTCTATCCTGGTAGACTGCCTAAGCTGTAAGAACTTCTTTCACATTCAAGAAAAATGAATAAGTTCAAACAAACACAGTCAATAAACTGTTATCAGTTTTATTTGACAGCTTGTGAACTGTATTGCGCAAGTGAACAGGGTTTAACGCCATGTACAACACATGTCCACATTATAGGCGGAGTAAGACCTGAGAATCTTATGAGTATTGCCACCGTCCTTCCGAAAGTAACTGACAACCTTTCTAACGTAAAGTTCTTTTGGACGGACGATTTTAGCGGTGAGAGGTAAGTAATCGTTAGACGACAGTGCCCTAGACCACCCGTCCCCGTAGGACCCCTTGTGCAAATGAGGGTAAGACGGGTAAGCGTATGTATGATGTGATTTTATATTCTGTATATAATGCACAGTGCACCTGAAAAAGTTATCATTGTAATCAAGGTATTTGCTTTAAAAATGTTTTTGGGATCAGTTAGTCCAAGACATGGTTAATGCCTCAGCTACAGGCTTGGACTTCAGATTGGAAGACTGTCAAATATAAAAAAGAGAGCGTTTACCATAGTTACATAAACATTTATGTGAGAGGTATCTCTTCAGACTTTTCTTTTTTTTGTTTAAAAGACTTCTGTCAACTTTGAAATAAAAAAAAGAAACACACAATGTCACTGCTTTATATATCATGGTCCTGATGTGGCAGTCATTCTTTGCATTCTGTTTTCTTTTCATCAGGAACCATTTTGGCGGTGGTTATCGAGGATCATCTATCTCAACTTTACAGGCCTGTGTTAACCATGTCTACAAGTGACGACTACAGAACGTGTGTATGTAAAGCCACTTAACAGACACAATGTAGCATTAAATAGACGTGAAATAAGAATTTGCTTATAGCAATCAGTCCTTTTGCGATTTTCCTATTCATGTTCTTGTTGGCATATTTTTGTCAGTACATAGCTTGTGCTCCTATGACAAATAGTGATTGTTATGTCTACATTCATTTATTGTGGTTGGCTGCCAATGTTGCGAAATAGTTGCGATGTCTACAACAGTAAAAAGTTGTCATTCCATATTTGATGAAACACGACTACATTTCCTGTTATTGCTGTTGTTTACGAATATAATGAATCGTTAATCAAGTATATTATGCTATTGTATGTGCGTTTAATGTTTGTTGACCAATGTACTGATAGAGACGAGAATGGTGTCACATATAAACGATATCAAAGACTTGAGAATCGGAGTGATATTCATTATTGTATCTGATAAGCGTGTTGCTTTGAAGCTTCAAGCGTAACCTGATGAAGGTAATAGCAGACTTGTGGGTTTGTTGAGTCGGTCTACCAGTGATAATCCATTATGCATTACCCATTACGCCCCCGAAGCATCAGTCTAAGCTGCATTTCATTGTCATTTTAGTCGGGAAACACTAAATGAACTCTACGACTGTAAACAGAGACAAAAATACCACTGAAATGTATAGTAATCTCAGTGAATATCTTTTCAGATCATATAAGTTGTGACGGCGTGAAAATCATGCATAAATACTTTATGTGGTGGCACTCATGCACTTTTTACTTTAATAAGATACTGGTACATTATTAATGACTCTTTAAAACGTATCTGGTCCCGAACGTCAGATTTACTTATCCGCAATTCTTAGTTGCTATTGATTGGCTTTCTCGCCTATAAAACTATATTATACTGCAACAAGCAAGTACAGATATGTTTATCTCACATCCATATACGCGCCCTGTCAGGTAGGTGAGAATATGAAAATAGTTCATGGGCTGAAGGTTCGGATAGAAATTCTGTCGTGAAGAATAACCGTTGTAGTGGAAAGTAGGCTCTGTTGAGTACCCGTGAACACAGCAAAATGTTCGGAATTTCTTTCCTAGTCAAAACATCTGAATAATTGTAAAGTGTAGCATACGTGGGTTTTTCATTTCGGAAAAAAAATGCCGTCTCTTCGGGATAACAAAATCTCATTTCCGTCAAATCAGGTATATCCTTGAATTTGCTAGTAAGGGTCAAGATAATATTCACATGCTCATAAAAATCACATGCAAATATGACAACATAATTCTCAGAAGACGTAAATCAACGCATATATTCACCAGCAGAATGTGTATGTTTTCATATAATCATTATCTGATCATCGGTATTACTATTATCAACATGTTGGAATATCTTTTTCTCAACCAACACCCAAAAAGGTTTCTTATTACATGATATCCCAAACCTAGTGGTTATATATGTCTTAGATGTTGCAATAGATCTAGATCTAATAAGATCTTCATTTCAACCACCAGACCTGGTACCGATATAGATCTAAACAAAGATTATTTGACATCCATATTTCACCTTCATGTCTATATAGCTAGTTATATGGTTAGAAATTTGACAGCCAATTGTAAATGCTTTCAGACAGACAATGAGGCGTACAGCCATGACATAAAAGATATAAGTGTATTTGAAAGTGTTCTGATCTTAAAATGTTTACTCTTTGCGTGTTGTGGATTTCAGTTTAACTTGCCGTTCAACACATTTACTTGTAATTTTCATGTTATTATTCATTTTGTTATTTATATATATCTCATTCTTTCCTTCCCAAACCACTTCCAAAATCATGAGTTTCTAATTGCAAAATAAGAATAAAAAAAGAATAGATAATGATAAAATAGTGTCTCTTCGTCATTTCACTTCCAAACTATGTGAATTGTGTTGATATATACGAGTTCAGTGGTATAATACATAACTGGTTGTCCTAGTTGTACCAAGAGTCATTAGCTTAATTATCTGTTAATTGGAAGTTAACATTATGATAGTTTAAGATAAAAGGTATTTTAAAGTTGTTTATTATTTTGAAATGCCTTAACCCTTTTATTACATCTAAAACTATTTGAAAATCTTGTGTTTTTTTTTGGAAAAAATATAAATTATAAAATCAAGCTTATAACGAAGCACTACCCTAAGTGACGTTTGTGGGGAGTAAAGCGCATTGTCCAGTGGTAGAACATCGAACCCGTGATCGGAGGGTTGTGAGTGCGATCCTCCCTCATGGCTATGTGTGGTGTTCTTGAGCAAGACACGTTTTCCGCCTATGCTTAGCACTGGTTTCATGGAGAAAGACTTCGAGCTTGACTTGTATTTATAAAATAAATAAGTTTTAACTAATTGACCTTTATACATCTTGACCCAGAGCTTTGTGTATATACCTATTGTTTTAATAACACCAGCTACCTGATGACATTCGACGCAGATAGATACAGGTAACGATGATAAAAAAAAACTGGCGCAAAACACGGTGTTAGTACATACATTACATTTTTTAAACAAAAACGTCTAGACTTCATAAATCTGAATGGTTATGCTCATATGCAAATATTTGATGCACATTTCGAAGCAATCCCGGTTCTGATATCTGCCCGGTAAGTTTACTATAAGCTTTTAAACTTTGAGCTATATTGTGCCGTAATTATTCCAGTCAAATGGTTATCAATTCAGACCCATAAAGAAACTAAGTAACATTTTGCAATCGTTTCATTCCTTTGCATTCCCGAGATACTCTGTATGACCAACATTTCGCAGGATATTATAAACATTTTGCAAATTAACATTTATCAGAGGAAGGGACGTCAAATGGTAACAACATACCAAGGATAAAATCCATACCCGGACACGACATACTTGGCGGCTCGTGACCAACAATCTCCGAGCTTTTAATATTTTTGTGTTTTTTTTTTAAATCTGCAAACTTTTGACGCCTATTTCTTTTCGAGGATCTCTTAGATGCTAGAAGCAAACACCCTGTATATCGCAAGAATATAAAAATAAACCTTATTCATGCAGTACCTATAGATACCCGATGAAGTTCTCCCCTACAATTTTCGACTTCGTCCCAGAAGTTCAAGGGTATAAAGTAACTATGACTAATTGAATACGGATCAGGATATTCTGACATTACCACCGCTTCCGATTTACAAAATATCAATTGATTACTAGAGATGGATGCACATAAAATGCATCTAGCCTGTAAGCTAGAACCAAACTATCTTTGATTTGCTTATTTATTCACGCGAATTGAAAAAATAACTCGTTAGAACATTGACGTTTTCCAATCGTCGCCACCTAATCCTTTAATTTTACATCTGACAGGCCAAGAGACTGCTTTCCCCCTTAGTAGTTCATTGCTGTTTGCTAGACATTGAAAACCGGTTGCAGATCTTCTTGTATTTTCCAATCGGTATCACACAAACCTCCCCCTTCTAAACGGTCAATGTTGTCTTGCATATTTTGCACAAAAGTTGTTTCCACTTTGTGAATTTCTTTTCTCTCTTGCAGAGTTGCTTGTGTTTCATAACTCCAGCAATCTATATCACAAATTATATTTCGCCTAATTCTGCTGATATTTTCCCAATCCATAGACAGTTCCATTGACTTATAACTAGACTCATCAAACTGTTCCGCTAATGCTGAAATGGAAGCTGTACGAATGCCTGGGTATATATATCTTCTTTATCCTTTCTATGGTACAGATTGTTGCGGTTTAGAAGTAGCAAATTAAATTTTGACACAGTTGGGTCATGTATCCCTTTTTCCGAAATACCTTCAAGGATCTATCGAAAGTTTCTCAAGCGTGGTAAGAATTTTCCATATAAAAGTCGAAAGCAAATTTGCCAAAACTTAACTGTTATACAGCCATCAACATGGGTAAGCCAAATGGTTGTTGTACGAAAATATAATGGAAAACTTAGGATTTGCATTGATCCACAACCACTGAAAAACCTGCTTAATAGAGGAACATTACAAACTACCGACACCAGATGATGTTTTGTCAAAACTACATAACGCGAAAATGTTCAGTAAGGCAGATGTAAAGGAAGCATACTAGCATGTACAGCTTACTGAGAAATCGAGTGAACTTAGGATGATAACTCCTTTTGGCTGATACAGATGGAGCAGATTGCCATTTGGTCTTAAAGTCTTGAGAGATATTCCAGATGAAGACAAATGTCTTGATGGGGTTTTTACTATTGCCGATGGTATCATAGTAGTAGGTTATGGTGAAACAGACTCTGAAGCAAAAGCTGATAATCTGAAAAAGCTGAAGAAACTAGAGCAACGATGTGATGAGCAAAACATTGTACTTAAACCCCTAACTTTTCTATAAAAAGAAATGGGAGGAGCCTAATTTCAAATGGTGGCACTTTCTTGCAACAATGTTGAATTGAGAGATATTTTTCTGTAAAACAAAGTAACAAAGTTGTCGTTACTTTCAAAAAAGGTGCAATTGTAGGGACATGTTTTGTCTTTACAAATATGCATTGTTACCCATTTGTTAGGAGACATGCAGTGTTTGATATCTCAGAGTAGAATAATGTGTTGGACTTTCAGTTTGTGAATTACATGTTTAGGAAGACTAATATCTTCATAATGTTTCTGCCTTTTTCATATATAAACAAATGATTATACATTGTTTATGGCTTATCTCAGATACATGCATACATGCTTTTTTATTTTGATGCAAATAAGTAGCCATTCACACTAACATTGATTGATCATTGTTTTTAATCCCATAATTCACTATAGATTCCTTTTGTAAATAACTTTTAATTTTGTTTTTTAACAAATAAATGTCCTTTTATTGTTTATACAGTTCTTATATCACAACCTTCAATTAAAAACACTTAGTGCTATATAAGTGGCCTTGGATGTTTGTGTATGAACCATGTACTAGGTTCAAAACACAACTTGGCATAATTTAGATCTTGGTTGGTTCAATATTCTTTGTTGTTTTTTCTTACATAATAAAGAAGAAGCCAAACTTCTACATTTGAAAACATATTCCAGTATATTCTGTATCTACGTTTTGGTGTATGATTGTTTCTTTGATTTGGAAATAACCATTCATCTAGCCAAAAGCGATGTTGAAATGTTATTAATGGCCATGAAAATAATATCCATAACTGTTCTACAGGAATGCATTTATTTTCATCATCAGCAGCAGCATCATAACCACGTCATCATTTTCCCATATGTGCCTCAATTTTTGTCCTGATTGCCATCTGACAATAAATATCCCTTTATGCTCTGTGTCTAGCTATAGTTATTTTCATTAATATTAATTGACCAGTCTGGTCTTACTTAATAATCCTTAATATCACACGCATTATACTCAAATAAATGAAATAATATACGAAACTGTTCCCTCGAAACATTCAAAGTATTTCCACGATTTTCTTCCATTTGTAAGTTTTGCCAAGGAAAATGTGAACCTGAATGGAATGGGTCATTCTATAATGTTAAAGGGGTTTCTGTATTTTTTAAATTTTTGTATGTTTTGTCTCACAAATAATTGTTTGCCCTTCTTATGTCCAAGCTATTTATTTACAATTCATTACAACATGTATGCCTGTTTGTATGCCTGTCCATAATAAATCAGATTAACCATTTTTCATAAATAGTTCATTCTAGTAAACAATGTACTAATCCATGGAACTTTACCCAAATAATTTCACTTTATCTCTTTGATCATGACCAGAGATGTGTTATATGTAACCAAGCATGAAACTGTAAATTGGATGTACCTCATTAGCAATTTTGTTTATTATGCATGCAGTTAAGATGTATCATTGCAATATACTTGAGTGCTGTGTTTTCTGTAGAAAATCTGGGGAAACCTTTATTTCAATCAATTATACTGAGGAACCTGCACGTACAATAAACATTGTTGCTTAGATTAACTTCCGTAATATCAATCAAATAAAATCAGAAACCGTGTAGTATCCTCTATGGCTATGCTAGTAGTTACAGCTTGTGTTGGACATGAGTATTATCAAATAACTGATGTAAACTTGTCGGCTGCTAGTGATAAGCCCCGCCTATAATACTGTGTGTAGCTGCTACCGGCGATGGGCCTTTAAGCGCATCTGGTAGCAACATTGACATTTTATCGAGATAAGCTTAAAAATCACCTCTATATTGTCTTCTCACATATTATGTTATGTTCGTAATCCATTTCGACGATAACATTCACCTGTTTTGATTGATCATATTGGACAGATAGGAACCTCCGAACGTTTTTTGCCTAGACAGTGGTATTTATTTATTGTTCTTTGACTTTCGTCACGTATAAATGTTTGATTTTCAAGAACTGGTATATTTTTTCTACTTCACGGAGCTGGCGTGTTACATTTACGTTCATGAAGTTTATTTTGGTACCTTTAACTTTCAGATTTTTCATCTAATACCAGCTGCCGTCATCGAAGAACATCCTCTTCATTGTTAATAATACAATGCTCAACAACAGAGTCCAATCCGCTGTGTTTCAAAGAGCAATAATAACATATTAACTCAATCTGTCTGAAAGAAAGAGGAAAATGCACTCAATACGTATGATAACAAACTTGATATACACATAGTTATTGAAACCCTTTTACTGTCATCTTGTAAATTATATGTACATTTCGTTGATAAGATTAAACATTTTGAACTTGAAGCATATTTTCGACGTCATAAACACGATATTGTAACTCCACGTTCGTTGTGACCAGTTTTGGAAAATGATCTGCGGGAAGTTGTTTCAAAATAAACCGAACCGCTTCTTTTTAAAATAAATTTATCATAATTTATAACACAGAAGCAGGTAAACGAAGGTAATATACACACGAGTGCTTAAGACATTGTAGTTATGTCTAATTTGAAAATTTTTAGCAAAATTTGGTCATTTAATATCAGAAAAGGACAATAGTTCTTGACATTGAGTATAGAAACGCAATTTGGGAGCAGTTTCATATCTTTTGTAATAACATTTTTATGACTATGTATGCTTTGAGCATTACTATTATGGCACTAATTAAACACACTATTTGTATAATTTGATTATTAATTTGTGTGTCATACTCAGTCATCCGCTGATTGATCTGCGTTATTTGCTCTGGGATGACAGGTGTGTTGATGTTTCAAACAATGCTTGATCATCTTCTGCTCTCCAAAATGACCATTAACGGGGGGACAATAATACATTATATATACGTGCATGTTCATTTTTCTGAATGTAATTTAAACTGCCAAGTCTTGAAAAAATAATTTTCTGTCCATTACATCATTTGAAACAAAGGAACAATTGTGAATTTGAATTTATGATTACGTTATACTTTAGTTTCCAAATGGCGAAGATTCTATCTATTGTGGCATTAATATATGTACAATTAAGGTCAGTACTGGATTATTTCGGAATTCGAAGATTGTTTTTCCTAAAATATAGTTTTATTTTGAAAAAAAATGATATCAAATTGTATCAGCATTTTTCATTAATATACATTTTATCAAAAATGTGTGATAAAGCAATCTAGCACATGTGCTTTATTAGTTTAAAATACTGGGCTGGGTTTTGCTTAACATCTTTAGCTAAGATTTTCTTCAATTCAAAATGTTTTGAAATTATTTGACAAGTAGGCTATGTCATATTTCTTTGTGAATTGAAACCAATTCCAAGTCGTAAATTAATAATATTATATTTTACTTAAGACGCTACCGTACATTTAACCAAAACATACTTAACCCAGAGTTAAAACAAGTATGTAAGAACATTTAGTTTAGTCATCAATGCTTCTAGTTAACTATCTTCTCAGAAATGTAGAAAGGTGTCCTACCCACTTTTTAGTCGACTTTGGAGATAATCCTTGTTCAGTTGTTTGGGTTGTACATCAAAACATTTTCACGTGTAGGCAACAGGGGCTAAACAGGCTTAAATCTATGAACACTTTTCAAAATTCTTCTCAAGTACTTGTCATCAAATTTTTTCATATTTGGCCTAAATTACCTTCATAAGTAGGGTCCATCGTGATCAAGCATGAGCACTTCAACTTTTACAGAAACATTTGATGGGAAACCCAAATAATCTCTTTTTACCCATCTATTATTTTATCCAGTTTGTCATGTTTGGAAAAAATAAGCATTGAACAAAGACGACTTGGAAGTCTACATTCACTTTGTCAAGAAAGTAACGTGCATTTAGCCAGAACAAATACTTGGATGAAACATGACTACGTTACCTTGTGGCATTTTGGCATTCTTAATGTGTGTCTCTGAACAACATACATGTGAAAATATTTTATTCATAATAGATATAAGAGAGAAAATCAATGTTGGTTGTATGTGTACATGCACAGGAGTGTACGTCTTTCAATACGGTGTTCATGTGGAAAATAAATTTTACTACATTTCATTAATCTTATTAGTTTTTTGTGGAACTGTCATTCATCCCTTCATGCACGTATGTTTTGACCAAGTAATAAGGAAATATTCATTAGCTGGATAGGTAAAATTTTAAACACAGTCGCCATGCGGATAGTCCAGCAAAAAAAGGAACCAAACGGAAGATCACTGTTCAAAGGTCTGGTTCACGTTTTTACGCAACGACCGATATCTACATGTTTGTAAGTTACACCAGAAAATGTATTTGATCTTTTATCATAGACACGAGTGATACCCCTATTTACATCAATCATGTTTGAAAGGGCAATATTAATGTTGTTTTTTTTTGTTTTTAATTGAAGAGCTATATCTACGTGGTTCAAGGACTTACATAGATAGTATGCTATGCCGTGTCACATAGTTATTCAATGCTGTCATGTTCTAATGTGCATGTTTATTTCAGCTCCCCTTTGCCTGAGCTATTGTGAATGCTATTTGTTCCGACTGCGCCGCCACCCCCCCCCCCCCCCCCCCCCCTCCTCTTGTAAAGAACAAAATAATATAAAAAAGCATGGCTGGAAAAAAAGTACATCAAATAATAATATTATTGAAATCATTTCTAAAATAGATGAGAATACATAAAGGCCAAGATATCTTTCATAACAAGTATGAGCACATGCTTTTACTGCTGACACGCAAGATTTGTATTGAAAATTCACCAATTTTACCCTTTTTGGCGCCGATGTAAAATTTGCTTTGAAGGAAACAAACTCGACTGCTACGACTAAACTGCTTCAGATCTCAAACCTAATAAAATTATTGCTCAAATAGATGATAAAGTATCCGTTTTTCTATAGAATAGTTTTCCTATGTAAAATTCGAAGTCGCTCTTCTAGCTCTCAATGGACCATGCAACCTTTTATTAAAGCAACACATCCACGTTTAAACTTTTTAAAAAAGTTTTTCAATTGAGTTGTGAGCACATTTCCCATACATAAATATATGGTCAGTGAGTTGTGTATGTGCTAACAAACACTATCCAGAACGCTTTAGAATTATAAAAAAAGATATCCAAATTATAAAGCGTGACAAACGCTTTATAAATTATTTTTAAATTTGCGGAGGATTCCAACTTGGCTTCAAATTGAATTATGCGAGTCGTATTAAAAAACTTCACGTTTTAGTGCGTAGTGTACTTTACCTGCCTTGAAAGTCAGTTTGACAATTGTTTTTGACTCGGGTGAGTTACACGCCTGTTTATAAAGTGTTAGTCACTCATTATAATTTGGGCGTCATTTTGTTCGGGATTGTGTTTATATGCTCATATACAGCTAATTGATCATATGTTTGTATGGGAAATGTGCTCATAACTCAATTAATTTTTTTTTTTAAAAGCTCAAAAGTGGATGTGTTGCTTTAAGTTATGTTAAGTGACCTCCAACAATATGATATTGAAAGTTATCGTTGCGTATAATAAACATTTAAGTATAGAAATATATTATAGAAATAGGATCATGTACACCATTGATCTATATAGGTATGGAAAGAATTGTATCATCGGTTGTTGAGAAAAGCATACATGTATTTGAAAAATCACAATTGTATACCTTGTTATGACCAATGCTTGCCCTTTATGAATATTTAAACCGGGAAGCTATTCTGATATACTAAAAAAATCATATTTGGTATCAATGGTCCCTGAGAGAAGGGGTTTCAAGTTTTCAAATGAAGTGGCTATAATCCACTTGGACCCCATAAGAGGATTTAAATATCTACAAAGTTATTCTATGGAAAACCACCAGTTAGATTTTCTCATCAATTTGAGCAATTATTTTCTTATTTTGTGATCGCCCTGTGTATGTCTTTGTCAGTTGATTACGTTTATTTTCATCAAATTTGTAGTGAAGCATTTCTAACGAAACTCTCTCAAATGTGTTAATGTCATGATCCCACCAGAGAGGCCTATCCCCGAAAGTACAAAATATTTGATATTTTGGATTCAGTTTTATCTAATGATATTCTCTAAGTTTTATTAAAATCATGAACATTTCCGAGGCCTTTCCTGATATCAAGGAAATATTGATATAAAATACTTCTTTTCAAGAATATTTATTGGAATATTTAACGTCAATTTATGCCAACAGATGATCAGTTAATCTTACCATTCATTCCTTTCCTGGGATCCTGGAAGCTTAACCAGTACTCAAGCACACCACTCCCCGCAAGTAACTGATAATTTTCTCATTGAATCAGCTGTGAAAGAAGAATAATAAGACACAATGTCGGATTTCAATCATTACGGATATCAATCATTACGGAGAATGTAGCAGGTATGGGATTCGAACTCACGGCCCCTGTATTGATATTCAGACTCGCTACCGGCTAAGCTAACCGTTCCCGATATTCCTCTTAAAAATCTACCAGCCAAACTATTCATACTTGATATAAATGCTTTTATTACGTAGGGATACTATGGGGGGAAAAACAAAAAAAAATATGTTTCTTTCTAATCTATTTTAGGCATTATTTTGATTATTTTTAGTGTCATGTTAGACAGCAGTGGCCACATAATGGATACAACATCGACTGGGTTAATAAATGTGCATCTATCAACTCATCTTATAGATGCATTTATTTATTACGCAGGTACTTGTTACGTATCGTAAGGTTTGTGAAAGTGTAACTAATCTAGTTAATATCTTATCTTCTGGATTGATGATCCCCTAGTCACTCACCTTCTAGGCGTAAAATATTTATTTCTAGTCACTCAACAATTAGATGGATTCATGATCCTACTTGATCCTACTTTACCATCCAGTGTGTCTATGAATATTGTAATGCACCGCATTGTTGACAGTTCATGTGTTGGTAGTGCAGAGGTAAACAGTTAAATGTAAGTTTCACTTCTTTAATTTGGATCTCTCTATAAATGACAAGCCTTCTTACTTTTATTATTCACTATAGAATAAAGAACAGACAGTGGTGGGGTTACACCTGTATTGTTGTTGATGGTTGCGGATTACAGGAGTGAACATTCTAATCGGATGTGAGAATCATACATTGTAATTATTAGTATATCGACTTGTGGCAAATTGTGATAATACCTCAATCAATGTAGTAATTTTGCCGTGAATTTTGAGCGACCAGCTCAACCCGATTTGCCACACAATAATGCTGATGCGCTTGATGCACGTTGGCGATGACAAGTGTCCGTTAGTTCACGTTCTGCGGGTTTTATGTTAAAGTTCAGAATATCTTTCAATATTCTTTCTAGCTCATATAGCTGCTGTTTCGCCGCACTGATAGTGTATATGTTTACATAACTTAAGTACTAATAATTTGCGCCATATGCTATAGACAAAATAATTTTTACTTCATTGTTATTTTTCTTTTAATTTTGATCAAAATGTATTTATGTATGTGGTAGGTATTGAACAAAGCCAAGTAACCATTTTGAAAAGATATTTATCTAATAGAGGTTAAGCAGAAACGTTGATTGACCTACATTAGTTTTTAGTTTGTACTGATATATAAGAGCACATTTGAACCGCTCTAGAGACAGCTTCCTGCGTAAAACCAGTACTGAGCAGTGTTGCTGTTTTAAGAGGCATCATGTCGAGCTGGAGATCGAACCCGCAACCTCTGACGTGAGCGGTCAACCTTCTATCAATTACACTACCGCACCACTTGTAGTCCTACATTAAAGTAACAGTATGCAATATTCAGAATTGATTAAAGCCACTAATTTATTGAATGAATATTACAACTTTAAGGTTCATATAATAAATGTTACATGGCTTTAAGAAGTAAATCACTAGACATGTATTCACAGGAAAATAAGAAACACATCACTATGTTTGTATATAACAGTAATATGAGCAGTAAATCTTTACTCTGAAACATGAACAGTTCTCTTTGTTGTTGTATTGTCTTTAGCGCCATTTTCAACACTTGTGTAGTCATATGGCGACGGTGTCTATTTGAGACAGTATCCTGCGCGCTGTCACACTGGAGTATCATGCCGCAGACGGATGGTATCATACCCCACCCGATCACGTTATACTTACACTGGGCCGACAAGGCCTAGAACTATCCTCTAAATTGTGAGTTCCAAGCGAGGAAGCTTCTAGAACCATTCTTACTCGAATATTCTATGAATAGGTGAGATTTTGTACTGGCGTCGGCGTCTGTGTCCAGCTTGCGTTAAAAGTTGTTCATAAGTGTGCATAGCTATGTCAAGGGTGGGAACCTACGTCACGCGCACCTGCTAAATACAGTCCTTTTGGGTACATGTGCAGATTTTATAGTTCCCACCGACCTTCTAAGTATTAGAGGAAGCTATTGCATATAATCAAGCAATATTGATGAATACAATGTCACAATCTTTCATTCTTCTTAATCTGATTATTTGCTTTTTACATTTCTCATTCATATACTACAATCTCTTTCTTTTCTCATCTTTTTCTCTTTACTCTTTTTTGGAAGGGTTGTTTATTTGGCCGATGCTTCTAGAATGCACATCTTTCCGATTGTCACTCATTTATATACGTGTTGTGATGTTACCCAATGGGTAGTGATGTAAATGCATGGAGGGTGGCTATCGGAAATTTTTACAATAGAAATCATCACGTTTTGATGGCACATGTGTTTAAAAGTTATCCATTGATGTTTTATTTGTTGATGTTTCTTAAACGACTGCAATTTACAATCGCAAATGTTTTTAATCATTGCAATAATATAGCAGGTGAAAGTATTTTAAACATAAGATTTACCATTGTAATTACTTTGTTAGTGCTCATGTCTGGAGATGTAGAGTTAAATCCTGGACCCTTCACAGAAAATAGACAACACTGTCTTTCATTTTTACATTTAAATATACGTAGTATCCGAAACAAACTAGAGTATATAAAGCAACATTTTTTGGACTTCGATATTATTTGTTTTACAGAATCTCATTTAACGACCGATATTACTGGGATTGATTTAGACGGATACTCTGAACCATTTCGTAAAGATAACACTGCACACTCTAGTGGACTTCTAAGTTATATATCTACTAAGCTTATGTCGAAACGAATGTTAATTTTAGAAAGTCCCTTTGTTGATAGTATATGGGTAGAGGTGAACTACGGGCGGGAAAGCTTTTTAATTTGTAATGTGTATCGTCCTCCAAATACGCCTGTTTCATTTTGGAACTATTTCAGTATAAGTATAGAAAAAGCACTTGATCTATCCAAAAATATTGTCATCGTCGGCGACATAAACGAAGATCAATTTAATATAAATAATTATCACTTAAAGAATGTCATGCTTATCAATAACTTAACTAATGTTATAACTGAACCCACCAGAACAACGCGTACCTCATCAACTCTTATTGACCCAATTATAATCTCAGACACATATACCAGTTTGAATTCTGGTACTTTAGATGTCCCAAACGAAATAAGTGATCATAAAGCTACATATGTTTTTATCCTCTTTGTTAATATTTTACCCACTATTGTTACTCGACAGGTTTGGTTTTATAATCGGGGTGATTATGAGAAAATGAACAAATTGATAATCAATTTTAACTGGGATTTTTTGAACACATGTTCTGTAGACTTGGCCTGTGAGCGTTTTACTGAATCTATTTTAGTTTTTATGCAATCTTGTATTCCTTCTAAAGAAGTACAAATTCGACCAAATGACAAACCATGGTTTGACTCAGAAATAAGACGACATTCAAGACAACGTGACAGACAAAAGACAAAGGCCGTAAGGACTCAAAAGACAGAAACATGGACAAAATACAAACAATTAAGGAATAAGGTTAATAATTTGAAAACACATGCTAAAGAACAATATTTTAATAATATTGAAAACACTGTTTTAGATGCGAATGTGTCAAATTCTAAATTATATTGGAAACTACTTAAACAGTTTATTAAATCTAACAAAAACTCAGAAATAATTCCTCCACTAAAATATACATCTGTTAATGGTGAGGATTCAGTCTATTTTAATGATGCAGATAAAGCTAACTGCTTAAACGACTATTTCGTCTCCATCTCAACAATAGATGAAAATATAAACAATAATACTCTACTTCCAGAGTGTATCTTTAAAACTAATAATACCATTGCAAACATGATCATTACTGAATCTGACATAATTGATATTATCGGTACTTTAGACCCAAATAAAGCTGTCGGAGAAGACAAAATTAGTCACAGAATTTTACAGTTTACTAAACACACTATATCTAAACCCCTGTCTATGTTATTTAATAAATCCTTACTTGAATGTAAATTTCCAGAGTCATGGAAGTCAGCTACTGTAATGCCTCTTTTTAAGAAGGGTCAAACAAACGTGCCATCTAATCATCGGCCAATATCTTTATTAAGCTGTGTTGGTAAACTTATGGAAAGAGTTGTCTACAAATATATTTATAATTTTCTGATTGAAAATAAACTAATTTACAAATTGCAATCCGGATTTCTTAAGGGACATTCGACAGTTTACCAACTCATAGACATCTATAACCAAATTGCTCAAGGATTGGATTCCAGACAATACACTTGTATGATCTTTTGTGATGTATCAAAGGCATTTGACCGAGTTTGGATCAAAGGTCTATTATTCAAGTTAAGGCAAAATGGAATAAGAGGAGATATATTGAAATGGATCGAAAGTTATTTAGTGAAACGGAAACAAAAGGTTTTTATTGGTTCAAGTGTGTCAAATATTAAGGAAACATCTGCTGGTGTTCCCCAGGGTTCGGTCTTAGTTCCTTTATTTTTTCTTGTGTACATTAACGATATTGCAGAACATCTCTTAAGCATAACTCGTATTTTTGCAGACGATACATCGCTTGCATCTACAGCTTCTAACTTACCAGATTTAGAAGGTATTCTTAATCACGATCTTACTGTCATATCGCAGTGGTCCAAGCAGTGGTTAGTAAATTTTAACCCGAACAAAACAGAAGCAATTATGTTCACACTAAATAAAAATGTTTCTTATCCATTTTTAATTTTTGATAATGTCCCAGTAAAATTTGTTAATCACCACAAACATTTAGGCATAACTTTTAGTCATAATGCAAAGTGGCACCATCATATAGATAACATTGTAAATTCGGCTTGTAAGATTTTGGGAATGATGCGTAAAATTAAATTCCTGTCAAATAGAAAATCACTCAACCAAATATACATTTCATTTCTCAGACCCACTCTAGAGTATGCATCAGTTGTTTGGGATGGTTGCACTCATTACGAAAAGGACAAATTGGAGAAAGTACAAAATGAGGCAGCGCGTATTGTTACAGGGTTAACTCGTTCTGTGTCTATTCAAAAATTGTATACCGAAATCGGATGGCTGTCTTTGTCAGAGAGAAGAAATTATCAAAAATTAATTACGGCATATAAAATTAAAACTGGCTTATTACCGGACTATCTTAATAATTTATTTCCTGAAACAATAGGTGTTAATATACCATACAACCTTAGAAATGCATCCGATTACATAGTTCCAAATATGAGAACACAATTATATGCAAATTCATGTATTCCCTCGTGTATTTCTTATTGGAACACCCTTCCTCTACACATACGTTGCTCAGAATCATTAATGTCCTTCAAACGTATTTTAGTCACCAATTTCTTTAACGTACAACCAGTGCCACAGTATTATCTTACTGGAAATAGAAAGTTATCTTTAATACACGCACGCATTAGAAATAGGTGTAGTAATTTAGGTTTTGATAACTTTACAAATCGACTAACAACAGATTCTAGATGCCCGGGTTGTGGTAACGAAAAAGAAGACGTCGAACATTATTTTATGAAATGTATTATATTCTCAAATGAACGAATCCGACTTTTTAGAGCCACACGTCGATTTCATCATCTAAGTCATCATACTTTACTGTTCGGTAAAGACACTTATACTGACGATGAAAACTCATTTATATTCACATCTGTGCAGCAATTTATCAAAGACTCAAAACGATTTGATATTAATTAACTAAACAATATATGTGCATAAAAAGTCGGCCTGATGACGATTCTTCTAATTATAGGGTATATTTAGATTACCTTATTATTATATCATACAACCATTATTTCCAATTTCCTTTTTCTTTCTTACTAAATCCTTTTTCTCTATAATAGTTATCTAATATCTAAATCAAACTGTTTTATTTATAATATGTTGTTTATCTCAATTGTCATTTTGAGTATTTGTAATTCATTTTGTGTAGGGAAGGGCCGTAACTAATGTTGGTAGAACTTGTGGCCCAACCCTTTGCTTATATATGTATATATATATATATATGTTAAAAAGCAATAAAATATGTTTAAACTAAAAAAATAAAGGTCCCGATTACCTCAAAACAGCTAAGCTTCATTTCCGGTAACATTTACATTTAGAATGAAGCGCAACTGTTTTTGAGGTAAGCTGGAATTTTTCCGTGAGTTAACGTTATTCTCCGAAAGCTCTTGTTAAGTCTTTGGTATGTTCCGTTATGATTCGGTCGTGAAGCATGAACAGTAACCATTACACATGTATGTCACAGTATAAAACAGTATACCATAACACGTGTATGCATGTATGTAACAGCAATAAAAACAGAAAATCATTATACTTGTATGTCACAGTAATATAAACAGTACATCAATACACGTTTATGCATGTATGTAACAGCAATATGAACAGCAAGTCATTACGCATGTATGTCACAGTAATATAAACAGTACACCAATACACGTGTATGTAACAGCAATATGAACAGTATATTAGTACACACGTTTGTCACAGGAATGCAGTTTGCATCATTACACATGTATACATCTAACAGAAATATGAGCAGTGAATCACTTGAAGCTGTTGTGAAGGAGAAGCTGGGTTTGACACACATCAAGAACATCGGACTGGGTGGTGGTGGATACATTAGTTCTGGATCTACGTACGACACAGACAAATATGGGCGTGTTTTCATCAAGGTCAACTCAAATTGTTGGGTAAGTAAGTGTATGCAATATAACTTCCTTATGACACAGTGTTTGTTGGATTTTTAATGTCATTTTATGCAACTGAGGGCTAACAGACGATCAGTTAACCTAACCAATCTTTCTTTGGGTTAACCAGTACTTGGGCATACCTATCATGATCAGCAAATAATTGGTAACGTTTCCATTTAAATCAGCTGTGAGAGACGAATGACAATGAGACGCAATATCGTATATCAGTTATCACATTTGTTGTAGCAGCGGAATTTCGTTGCAATCTCATATACAATAATTAATGTAACAATCAATCAGATTTCGTTGCAGCCTCGATTCATGTTCACTGAAGAAATGTGGTTCGTTGCAGGCTCGTTCCTTGTTTAATACTTGTGTTGGTATGGGATTCCGTTGCAAGCTCGTACAATGTTTTATGTAGCCATCGTTTCAGGCTCGTGCAATGTTTGGTGTGGTCATTAAGTTTCGTTTCAGGGTCGTACAATGTTTAGTATAGACATTAAATCTCGTTGCAGGCTCGTACAATGATTGATTTGACCATTAAATCTCATCGCAGGCTCCTACCATGTTTGATGTAGCCATTTAGTCTCGTTTCAAGCTCGTACAATGTTTGATGTGACCACCAAATCTCGTTGCAGGCTCGTACCATGTTTGATGTGGCCATTCAATCTCGTTGCAGACTCGTACCATGTTTGATGTAGCCATTTAATCTCGTTTCAGGCTCGTACCATGTTTGATGTAGACATTAAATCTCGTTGCAGGCTCGTACCACATTTGATGTAATCATTTAGTTTCGTTACAGACTCGTACTATCTTTGATATGGCCATTAAACCTCGTTGCAGGCTCGTGCCATGTTTGATGGAGAATATGCCAGTCTGGAAGCTCTCGGCCAGCCTAATATTGTCAAAATGCCCAAGCCCATAAAGGTGCTGTATCTGTCGTTTGATTTTTAGCTTGTTAAATATAGTTATATTTGTAATTGATTAATGTAGGGATTGATCATAGCTTTTTAAAATTTTATGTAGCTACTATTAGCATATGTGTAGGATGTATATTGAGTTTATAGTTCAGCTCTACATGTCTCACTACACAGTCAGGTTTTGCTATATAATCTATATAAAATAGTGTCTGTCTTTTTCGCTATAACGTTTTACACACACATGCACAGTTTTTAAAAATAGTTTCCTCCCAGAGACACTATATCCACCTAAAACATCTAAAATGCAAATTAGTTGGCATAAGTGTGTGTGTTTTTTTTTTAAATATGATGGAGCCATTCACTTCATTTTGTTATATTAAAAAGCAGTCAAACTCTTAAGTTTTCCCAAATTCATCCGCTAGCTAGAAAAACATGTTACCCATTTCCTGTGGTCTCATATTTTTATTTTTTAGCAAAATTTTGTTTTTCATATCTAAAACAATCCTAATACCAATATTTATGAACCATTTTGAAAATGTACCCATTCGAATGACCTTTTTGCGTAAGAATCGTGTGGCTAAAAAGGAGCATACAAGTAATTGTGTGTTGAGACGTTAAGTGAGTTCTTCTACCTTTTTGCTAAAAACATGATACACGACACAGCTGTAGAGATTCTGCTGAATAGTTTCTGATATAAGGCCACTCGTCTTTTTTTCCAAGATGGCCTACAAATCTGAGATGATCACAACATTACATGTATTGGGAATAAAACAACAAAATTTTTTAAAGCAATTTTAGTCCAAATATTCACTTTTCTTTTTAGATACGATTCTATCGAACATTAAATATGTTTTATTAGTTTGTTGCTCTCCGAAGTTGACTGTTAAATTCACAATAGCGTCAACACTTTCTAAATTCAAACGTTTTTGCATATTAAAATGTTATCATAATTCAGATTAGTATGTAATAGAAACCTATCAAAAGCCTTTCATAGGACGACAACATAAATAACGGGTTGCTAAAAGAGGCAAAAAGATATAGTATATATCCTTCCTTAATATTCCTACTTGTACACACTTGTTTATGTATTTACTATTTTACTGATATCAAACATGGTTTAATCGATACATAAAGGGCATATATTGGTTTCGAGGTAAATTGGATCATGGTCACTCTTACTAAAAATAACAAATAGTATCTGCTCAATAACGTTACCTTTAAATCTTTGGTGAAATTTTGTTATAGATTCATAGCATGAAAAGGAAAATTGAGATTGCCTTTTGAGATTAATCGTGTAAACGTCAAGGTCACCGTTGACTATTTTATTACTATTCATAATATAGAAATTCAGTTGGGCCACAAGGTCTTCAAACATTAGTTTCGGCCCTCTCCGTGGGTCAGATGAGTGTTAAATATGAAAAATATACAAATGCAGAAAATGAGAATAATTGTTGTCAAACTCACCATCAGAGGTATGGGACATAACTGGGAGACTATGTTTGATAACACGAGGGCGTTAGTGTAGTCTCAAAGCAATCGCATATGAGGTTACTGAGATATGTCCATGATATTAAGTTACACGGAAAATTTTAACCAGTCGAATAACGGCAATAAATTGCAGTATATTCAACCAAGAGTTAATTAACTTGATTCTTTGATAACCCTGAAGACTTGGTGAAGTTCAAATCAGTTAAGTAGGTGGTTACTGAGCTATTTGCATGAAAGTAACTTGCATGCAAAATTTTAACCGAGTGATAGACGCTGATGCCCGGTTAACAAAGAAAGAGAGACGGAGACAGAAAGGAAGAGAGACAGAGAGAGAGAGAGAGAGAGAGAGAGAGAGAGAGAGAGAGTTCATGTAGGAATGATTCATCGCATTCTTAATGTACTTTTGAAACAACAACCACACTAACGAAAGGCCATTCCAACAAACACCATTCCGATACCACATATGTTATCAACAATAAAACAACGTATCTATAGCATACCGGCCATATATATATATATATATAATCTCGTATACCAATATTTTCCGGTTATAATTCACACGTTATATCCACGAGAACGTACAAATGCAAAATAGCAGTTTTCAGTGTTTAAATGTGGTCCGGCCGACTACTCGGTCAGTTTCCAACTGTTAGTGATCAGATTTTAACGAGGGTAAATTTTTCACGTGTGGGTGGGTCCTTAAATAACGGTCGGTGTCAGTTTATCCGTTGAAAAGTGACCCATGGGGTCATTTTTCAACGGGGAAAAAATTTAATGTTACAACGGCCAGCTTCTTATGAGCGCATATTGACTGATTCGCACTCCTTATTTTATATGGATTGTGTATCTTTAAAATTGTATTTGCATTAAATGTTTACCTTATAACTCTTGTTATGTTGGAGCTATGCCTGTAAAAGCTATTGTAATATTCGTAAGCGGTATACCACCCTGTGGTGAATCGGTGTATGCTAAAGCTATTGTTATATTCGTAGGCGATATACCATCCTGTAATGAATCGGTATATGCTAAAGCTATTGTTATATTCGTAGGCGGTATACCATCCTGTGATGAATCGGTGTATGCTAAAGCTATTGTTATATTCGTAGGCGGTATATCATCCTGTGATGAATCGGTGTATGCTAAAGCTAGTGTTATATTCGTAAGCGGTATACCGTCCTGTGATGAATCGGTGTACGCTAAAGTTATTGTTATATTCGTAGGCGGTATACCATCCTGTGTTGAATCGGTGTATTCTAAAGCTATTGTTATATTAGTAGGCGATATACCATCCTGTGATGAATCGGTGTATGCTAAAGCTAGTGTTATATTCGTAAGCGGTATACCGTCCTGTGATGAATCGGTGTACGCTAAAGTTATTGTTATATTCGTAGGCGGTATACCATCCTGTGTTGAATCGGTGTATGCTAAAGCTATTGTTATATTCGTAGACGGTATACCGTCCTGTGATGAATCGGTGTATGCTAAAGCTAGTGTTATATTCGTAAGCGGTATACCGTCCTGTGATGAATCGGTGTACGCTAAAGTTATTGTTATATTCGTAGGCGGTATACCATCCTGTGTTGAATCGGTGTATTCTAAAGCTATTGTTATATTAGTAGGCGATATACCATCCTGTGATGAATCGGTGTATGCTAAAGCTAGTGTTATATTCGTAAGCGGTATACCGTCCTGTGATGAATCGGTGTACGCTAAAGTTATTGTTATATTCGTAGGCGGTATACCATCCTGTGTTGAATCGGTGTATGCTAAAGCTATTGTTATATTCGTAGACGATATACCATCCTGTGATGAAACGGTGTATGCTAAAGCTATTGTTATATTCGTAAGCGGTATACTATCCTGTGATGAATTGGTGTATGCTAAAGCTATTGTTATATTCGTAGGCGGTATATCATCCTGTGATGAATCGGTAAACCATCCTGTGACGAGTCGGTGTATGCTATAGCTATTATACTATCTATAAGTGATAAATCACGCTCCGACGGAGCTATGTTTGTTAAAGCATTTATTGTATTTGTATGTGATGAACCAACCTGTGGTGGAGCTATTCTTATAAAAAATAGTTGTCAGAAGACAACTAAGCTCGCCTCTGGGTGGCTAAGTCCAAAAAGGGCCATAACTGTGCCAAAATGCAATCCAAAGTTATGGTTCTTGTCTGTGTATGTTCCATTGATGATGGTGAACACACATGCGAAGTTTTATTCACATCCAATGAGTGGTTGCATAGATATCTTAAACTTAAACGCAAAAGTTTAACCTGTGTGTCAATAGACGACGACGCCGACGACGACGCTGGGGTCATGGCAATAGATCTCCTTGGACTTCGTCCCGGCGAGCTAAAATATTATTACATTTAAGGTGGAGCAATTATTATATTTTGTGGTGGAGCCCAGATTGTACATATACAGGCTTACATTTATAGGTGATCGATCACCCCGAGGGAGGAGCAATGCTTGTTATGGAATATGTTGACATGACAAATCGTTTGCATAAGCATTCGTCTCTACTAGGAGAACAGATTGCAAGGTAACAAGGAAAACATTTAACATTATATACATTCATTGTTCTGTCGTTATAAATAGTACGTTATATAAAGGGTTCCGTATTGCATGTATTGTTGAGTGATTAAGAATGTTTGTAGCAAAACATGACGCTCAGTAAATCGGAGATTACTTTACTTTAAACATTTGTTATTGTTTTTTTTTGTATACATGGAAAAGCAAAAGGGTTGGGCCACAAGTTACCTAACATTAAAATGGGAGACTGGTTTAACATCGAGGTATCTAGGAAACAGTCTGTCGAGTAGGAAACGTACCCTTTAGCACGTTCATGTCACGATATACCGTTCGAAGTGTACTATTTCTTGGTTTAAATATATTTTATTTTCATTTTTTTTTTTCAGATATTAAACAAGTACAGTATACAAAAGGATTAGAACGGAAGAATACAATTCTTATCGAGTTTTTCTTCGATGGATAAATGATAAGCTAACAAAATAAAAGTGTCCCTGTATTGTAATTAAGATTGGAATAAGATGAAAAACAGCTGTTTTAAAATAATAAAAATAAATTAATTTTATTTTCCAGGTTACATCTTCACAATGCCTCTCTACAAGAAAAAACATTAGAAGCTGAGAGTAGAGTACATAAAGATGATACGATGCCAGAATACGTCAGCATGTTTGGGTTCCATACCAGCACATATTGTGGTAAATTCGAAATGGACAACACCTGGTGTGCTAACTGGGAGGTGAGCTCTATAATTGTTTATGGAAAGACACACGCTTGCTATTTTAAAGCCATGAACATAAAAACAAAACAAGAAATATCAATGATGGTGATGAATATCCCCAGATGGCGCCCTTACACAGTTATTGCACTCTTTCGCTGCATGCTTTGAACCAATTAGAGTAACATGTCGGTGTTAAACGCTCGATTGTGGGGTCACGAGACAGGTGAAGGTTTAACACTTTACACATGAAAGACACTATTATAATTTTGAATTTTATTAGGGCTAAGGAATATTGCCTGCTGAGAAATTGAACACACAAAGGGCCATAACTCATTAATAAAATAACCGAGCGAACATGTTGATGATAAGCACAACTAGGCTTTGTATAAATCGCTTTTGTGAAGTGTCATTGAATTTCAGCCAATTATTGCTGAGAAACAGCGACAACAAAAAAAATATCTGAAAAACTCAAAGGGCAATAACTCATTGAAAAATTATTCGGTTGCAACATGTCGACGATATGCACAACTAGGCTCGGTACCAGTTACTCCTGTTAAGTTAATTGCATTTCGGCCAATGATTGTCGAGAAATAGCGATCACCAAAAATTGTCCACAGACGGACAGACCGACGAACTAGCGTAACTCCTATATAGCTCTAATATACTTTGTATCTGGGGGTAGAACAAGTTAGGAAAATATTGGATTTTATTGTAATCGACGCTTACTTAGGACACAAAACAAGTATATGAGCACAATCCTCAGTATGCACTTGTATTAAACAGATATCGACTGGTTAACTTCTTGAAGCCATATTTACTTTCGCCATATTGAACATATTGTCTTTGCTTTTCCTATTAGCGTCACACGAGTTTGTGAATGTTTTAACCACAATCATTAAATGAATGAGCAATGTGCCAATAATTCTGAACAAACAACTTTAATCTTTATTTAGGCATTCAAGTACACACAGAACACTGTACAATGATCATCGAACACTGTTTTTGTTCAAATTGTAGAACTTTCATACACTGAAATGTTATTGCTAATCAAATTATCACAAATTTTATATTTTAACAGTTTTGATTTTAGCTTATGAACAAACGATAGCCTGTGCATAAAAGATTTCCTAATTGTATAGAAAATCCTTCATACTAGATTCTGCGTTAGAAAGAATTCAAAACAAATTGGACGTTCCGCATGCGTACAAGCGAAATAAGTGAAATGTAATCATTTCAGGTATTACACATGTGTGTACAGAAAACCATCACACATACAGATTAATAGTTGGTAAAAACACAATGTTTTCTATATAAAACACCTTGGAATCAAACCGATTTTTTGACAACAATATTAGAGAATATGACACTAATGTGGATACTGGGACCATCAGTCTTATTTCCGTGGCTCTCTCATTCTTCATAGTGTGTATCAACATTAACATCAGTTTAAATTTGTGACTATGATATCTTTCTATTTAGATTTGTGACTATGGCATCTCTATATTTAGATTTGTGACTATGGTATCTCTATATTTAGATTTGTGACTGGTATCTCTATATTTCAGACATTTTATGCAAACAGGATTGAAGAACAAATTAAAATCTTGCAGAAAAACGTAAGTTGGAAAAACAAGGTTTATTTTGAATTATATAATTCATTTATACAAAGTGATTGGACATTTGGTCGTATGTAGTTTATATAGTTCGAGCCTATTTACTTGTTTCGAGTTATTAAATGGACTACTCATGAATACTTTAGGTATTGGTGTTAGATATGTTTTACTTTATTACAAATGTTTTAATAAGCTTGTAAACTAATCAACACTGTAGCAATGAATTTAACAATTTAACTTTTATTAAAGGAGAGAGAAATATACTGAATGTTAAAATTTTTATAGCATTAAGATAAATGCTTTATGTATTGTATATTGTATGATATTAATTTATGCAACTTAAAAGTAACTCTAAGACACGGTGCTTTTTCTATATGCGACAAAAACTTAAAAGCTAGTTGGGTTGTAATATGAAATACAGGTGAATACAATTATTGACAATTCAATAACACAATGGTGGATACACACATTATTGACATAAAAATGTATTTTGGCAATTGTTTTATTTTTGACAGATGACCTCCGTTTGATTTGATAATGGATTACTTTAGTAGGCCTAATACCAGCTTCTAACCCAAATATCGCAAGTGTGCAAAACTTTTTGCCGATTGTAGTTGCACGGCTTATTTCAGGATGGTGACAGACTGGCAAGAGAGCTATGGAATAAACTGTTAGTCAGATTCTCTATGTTCTTTGAGGGTGTTGACATTAAACCTGCCATAGTTCATGGTGACCTTTGGAGAGGAAACACGTGCGAGACAGATGAAGGGCCTGGTAATGTTATATTTAGCACTATTGGCCAATGTCATAGTGCGTTGTCCGTCGTTCGTCGTCTGTCAGCAGCATAGTCTCTGAAACCACTATGCCAATTAAACTCAAACTTCACATGGATATTTTTATTGCATAGGAGACTAAACTTATGTGGTTAAAATTGGGAATTTACATAACTCTTCCTTTCAATAACCTTTCTGTCAACTGTGTTCATATATGGTATAAATTATTTTTACATCAGCAAGGCATTGAACATTCTGCATACCAAAGGGCTGAGATATATAGGGACCGTGTAAGGTGACTTTTACTTTTACATAGGAATATAATGAGGGTGGGGAGGAGACTGATATTTTTAATTTCCGCATCCATGTGTACAAAAAATATTCTATTTAAAATCAAAATCATTTCTGCTCATAATAAATCCCTGTGAGTGGGTGACTGAAGTTTTGACAATTTACGGGAATGGGGTGTATAAGGGTCATGTCCAGGGACTATAATTGTTTTTTACAGATGAATGGTGTGGTAATTTAAAGTACTTCCTTTTCAAAGCAATTGACTTTTTGTTTAGTAAGGATGTGGTGGGTGCACTTATTCATTTGGGGTGAAGACGATCCCCAAAGAGGGTTAATATTGTTAGATTTAAAAAATTGCCATTTCCACTATGAGCCAGTAGAGCATCCTCAGGCCCTCTTTGGCCTCTTGTTATTTTACCTTTCTGGAGAGATGGTATGTACGCGTGTAGTAATATTCTTTTCATTTTGTTTATAATCGGGGGTATATATGTAGAGATATTTGTTTGAGCAATTTGTCTGTGTATGTTGCCGTGTTTGCACAAGGATGAGTTGGCATGGCTATTGTTAATGTATATCATCTTCTTTATGGTGTCAAGATGAAACAAAGCGTGTTTTGAACACATGCAGATACGGTGTCTTGTCACAAAACACGGCCGTAGCGAGGAGCATCTAGCCAACGCCATCCGATACTTGATCCGATGCTCCCCCACAAGACACATACATGTATGTACTTCACAAAAAGTTAGCCCGCGGTTGTATAAAATGACACTAAATATTGAAACACATCTGTTAAATGCGGTATACTTTCAGTTATTTTTGACCCAGCCAGTTTCTATGGTCACTCGGAATATGACATGGGATTAACGTACTTATTTGATGGATTTAACTCCCACTTCTACAAGGCATACCACAAGGTTATACCAAAGGCACCAGGATTTGAGATGAGAAAAGATCTTTACAAACTCTTCAATTATATCAATCATTGGTACGTACATTGCACTTACTTCTAATCAAATTAAGACTATTGTAATTCGATATCATATCGATATAATATCTGAGAATGGCGGAATATGAACTGAAACAATGATGAACGTATTTTGCTGCTAAAGTATCACTTGCGCAAACGTGCTATTGTCTATAACTATAGTAGGTTTTCAAGAAAATAATAAGTGAGCATTTCACCTTTTTTATTGTTAGGTGGACAATTGAGTAATTTGGAGAGAAAAAAACACTATGTAATGGGTAAACATTAATGTACTTGATGGTTAGTCCATCCTAAAAATATGTGTTTGCTGTATTCCGACCGACTATTTTTTTCATATGGGAAGGTAGGTAGTTATTTTATTTGCCAGATTTTGATTTTTAATGAAAAAAAGACAGAAATCAAGAAAAAACATCAACGCTTTTAAATTCAATAAATGTGTGTGTGGCTCATTGTTTCATATCAATCCTGTGCTGGTAAACATAGTCTGTAGAACAAACCCAGCTCTCCCGAGTGGGTCCGTTAAATAGCAATTGTTACGAGCACGCTGATTGGTGAGTTGCTACAGGGAAAGTTTGAACGACGTCATAGAATAGTAAGCGAACAATTGCTATGAATTGTGGGACAGGCATAGAATTCCCTGATTTTTCCATTGGTGGTTTATAGACCTGATTCGGGATACAAGGTTCTGGGATAGACTTGGTGGACATGAGGGTTGTTGTTTATTATGTTAACCCACATGACTCGATAAAACCGAACCTGATTTTGTTTTGTTGGATGCTTTCTGCACTTCAAAGTGATCCTTTTATCAGATATTACAAAATTATGATGACTGTGACCGATTATGTCAGGATCACTAACTTGAAGTCATGGGCTTTAACTCCAGACCGGAGGACTCGCCATTTAAAAAGAAAAGAACGTTTTCTAAATCATTTGTAAGATATTAGGGATTCCTCCTCTAATTTAAAATCAGAGGTCCAGTATGACCCTAAATCGTTCACCTGTGGCAGAGGAGACAATGCCAAAGACGGCAATTTTTGCAGGTGCTAAAGTATACATAAATCCATACAATGCATTTTTGTCCATTCAAAGGACTCCTACGGTCAAATAGTGCATTTTTAATGTTTTAAGGGTAACTCTAAAAAAAGACGCCGACTTAGATCAGTTACCTCTCACCATTAGGTCGTTGGTTCGAGCCCAGCATGGTCCAAAAACTCTAAGTGAGATAGTTTATTTTGGCCAGTTACTTGCGAAAGAACGATGGTTCTATTCGTATCGATTCGAAAGTCTTCATCCAGCAATAAACTGGATACCACATTGTATATAAAATCAAAGTACTGATAGCCGGGATTTATTAAATGTTCATACATCTTCCGAATTTGATTGATATTAGTGTAGCGTTAGATTTATTTTATGTTACATTATAACAAGAGGGCCTGAGGACGCTCTACTTGTGCCCAAAGCACGTTTTGAAATTTCAAAATATTAACCCTCTTTAGAGGTCGTCTTAACCCTTTATGGATAAATATCCCCACCACACCCATATTGAGCAAAATGTTAATTACTATGAAAAGGAAATACTTTAAATTACCATACCATTCATCTGTAAAAAAATATAAACCCTGTACAGGACCTTTATATAGCCCAGCCACATACTGTGTCAAAACTTCATTCACCCACTCATAGTGAGGGATTTGTTATGAGCAGAAATGCTTTAGATTTTAACCCTTTACTTCATATAGACGCCTTTGGACACCTCTAATATAGACGCCTTTGGACATCTAATATAGAAGGCTTTTGAATTATTGGGTGAACTATGTTTATATTAACTGAGAGAGTGGAAAACAGTGCAGGAAGTATTCAGATTGCTCGTTACGAGCAATCTGAACTCTTCCTGCACTGTTTTCAAAGGCCTTCGGTGATTGGTGCGGGAAAATGCGTATCTATGGAGTAAAGGGTTAAACAGAATTTATTTGTACACATGGATACGGGAATGGCAAATTTCAGTTTTTCCTATAATACTCCTATGTGTAAAAGGTACCTTGCAGAGTCCCTATATATCCCAGCCTCTTGATTTGCATAATATTCAATCCATTGCTGATGTAAGAATAATTTATATTATACAATTATGAACAAATTTGACAGAATGGTCATTGAGAGGAAGATTTATAAACTTTTTTTCCCTATTTTAACCATGGCCCCTGGAGTCTTATGGAAAATCAATCCTCTTTATTGAACAAAATCAAATTTACTGTTATAAGACAATGCTTTAATTTAGATCTCAAACTGAACAACATATTTATAAAATGGACGAAAAAATGTTCCCAAGTATTCCTATGTAAAACTCAAAAGTCCCCTTACAGAGCCTCTATACACCCCAGTGCCTCTTGTCTTGTACAAACTGAGAACTATTAATATTAGGGATAAACTATATCAATATTAACAAATTTGACTGACCGATTATTGAAAATAAGATTTCCAGAGAAGTGGATTTGAATTATGCAAAATGAAAGTCGTCGAGCACAGCAATCACATGTAAATGCCGCAGACTGAAATACGTAGCCGACATTGTCTTGTCCCAGTGAACACTGGTGTGATGTATCCTAAATCGAACCATAACTATGTAAGTTATAACCCCAAAACCAAAGAAAAACTATCTTTGATGAACATACCCAACTCATTCGCAGGACACATCGTCTTGGGCTGGTAAGCATTTGTGCCAATTTATTCAAAAATCCAATCACAACTAAAGAAGATAAGGTCAGGACAGCAGAGGATGGACGGAGCTGTGACCTTGACCTTTAACGAACAGACCTGATTCAGTCGCATGACACATCGTCTTGTTCTAGTGAACATTTGTGCTAAGTTGTTTAAAAATCCAATCACAACTAAAGAGGATAATGTCGGGACAGGACGACACACAGTGTATACATTGGATTTTCAAACACTTGACCTTTGACGAACGGACCCAAGCCATTCGCATGACACATCGTCTTGTTCTAGTGAACATTTGTGCAAAGTTATTTAAAATTCCAATCACAACTAAAGAAGATACGGTCCGGACAAGAGGAAACACTGTATACACTGGATTTTCAAACACTTGACCTTGACCTTTGACGAACGGACCAAAGCCATTCGCATGACACATCGTCTTGTCTTAGTGAACATTTGTGCAAAGTTATTTAAAATTCCAATCAAAACTAAAGAAGATACGGTCCGGACAAGAGGAAACACTGTATACACTGGATTTTCAAACATTTGACCTTGACCTTTAACAAACAGACCCAGATCATTCGCATTACACATCGTCTTGTCCTAGTGAACATTTGTGCCATGTTATTTAAAATTCCAATCAGAACTGAAGGAGATATGTTGTGGAAAGCAGGGGACGCACGACCACAGCCAATTTCTATACCCCACTGCTCCGTCTGTGAGCGGTGGCGGGGGATAATAAAAGCAAGAGGCCCAAGAGGACCTGAATCGCTCTACTGGCAACAGATGCTACATGTTAAATATCTAAGGTAAATGCCTTGAACCTTCAGAGAAAATGTTTTAAAAAATTCGCTTAAAATGTGCTTATAAGCCCTTTGGCGGGGGTATTTGTGGTCAGATGACGCTTGTTCAAGAACTCGTTCGAGCTCTTGTGGTTATATAACTGCTGTGCAAGTATGGATTTAATGAACAAGAGGGCCTGAGGACGCTCTACTTACTCATAGTGGCCGTAGCACTTTTTGAAATTCCGCAATATTTACCCTATGGGAGGGGGGGGGGGGGGGGGGGGGTATCCCATACCAATCATCTGTAAAAAAAAGTATAGTCCCCTGTACAGAACGCTTATACAACCCGGTCCCTCAATTTGTCAGAACTTCAATCGCCCACTCTTAGCGATTTGTTACGAGCAGAAATGATTCAAATTTTAGAAGTGTTTTTGTAAACATGGATGCAAAATGAAAACAAGTTAGTTTTGGCCACATCAAATTGAGGTCTTGGTCTTTCAATTTTTGTTGTGAAAAAAAAGGTGCGAGCGAGAGAATTTTTTTTTTAGTTGGATCTTGGGATTGTTGATTTGAAAAACAGAGTCGAATTTTTTTTTTTACTTTTGTTATGAAAATGGTACTTTTTAATCAGTCTTTATAACTGTCTATTTCTATTTCCATCAGTTTAATCTTTATTTGAACCATCCATATAATAACCCTAAATTTGTAGCACTCACTGTATAGGTATTGATGTAAGCAACATGAGTATATAAGATTCATCATTCATAGAGTCAAGTATTAACTAGCTTAAATGTATTTCAGTTACTATTGAAAGACAGACGGACACCATCAATCAATAGACCAGAATTTTAGTTCACAATCTGGCTTAATATAATGTACATGTAGTGGTAATGAAGTTATCACAAATCCTATGGTTAAACATTACAGTTAAACGCTGTTTCCCAAGCAGTGATGTGGCCTGGGAACGCGGACATCACTCCCGCTTGGACATGTGACCTTTGCCGTATTGCTGCCAATGTTAAAGCCCGTTTCGTCGGTTCTCCAGGTTATGTTTGGTTCATCACTTGCAGTAAATCGTTTGCTCTGAATGTGTTGTACCAACTATCTGTCACCACTTTTGTGACCTGTGGTCTTCTCAGATCTAATGGGGTCTCAGATCGCGTTGATATGATATGAGCGTTTCTAATTGTATGTTGTAGTTGTTGTTGTATGGTGTTTAGCGTCGCTTTCAACAATTTTTCGGTCATATCGCGACGGTGTCTACTTGAGACAGTATTGTAAGCGCTGTCACACTGGATTATCATGCCGCAGACACATGGTATGATACCCCACCCTGTAACATTATACGGACACCGGGCAGACAAGACCTAGAACTCTCCTCTAAATGCTTAGCGTCAAGCAAGGAAGCTTCTAGTACCATTTTTAAAGTCTTTGGTATGACCTGGCCGGGGATTGAACCCACGACCTTCCGCATGCGAGACGGACGTTCTACCACTAGACCACGCCGCGGTCTATTCTAATTTTAAAAGCATCATACCAGCTACGGACAGGTCTACCGTCTCTGAAGGAACCATCCGATTTTCTTTCTTTACAATGTTTTTCTACTAAATCTAAAAACTCACAAACAGACCCATACCTCGCATAGCCATTTCACTGAGCCACACCGTCATTGACTCCTCTTCTTTCTCTGAAAATATGGTAAACGGGCCTTTCGTTTTGTACAAATAAACTCCCTCGATCATCTACGGTAAAGAAGGCCACGGGAAGTGTAATTAAAGAGTAACATTTTTTATGTCTTATAGCTTCCAATGTTATAGAAAAAAAAAGATGTTTGTCAGAGTTTAGTACGCCTCCAACGAAAACGCTACTGCAGTACATCAAATTTCATCCAATTATTATTACTTGTAAACGTGAGGACAGACGTACGGACGGACAGTCAGGCATATTGTTATAACATTCAAAGAGGTGTTTGAATGCTCACCAAAAGATGAATTATTGGAGTTTACAATTGCCGTTTGGTTGATAACAAGGTTGTTGAAATGGACCCTCAAAAATGTCATGCATCCAAAGTGTGATCTGCTAATGGTACGGAGATTGGCCTGTACTCATCCCTCGGTAATCTCGTGTCAAGATTTCTTAATCAACAAAACCAAGTGATATGCCATTTGTTGTTGTATTGACATCAAATAAAACTCGAAAGTATGTACATACCTTGTTTAGTTATGGAGATATGCAGCGGACAAATCTACTTTCGGTTTAATACGAGGCAAAATCTCCGTTGTCAACGAAATGGTTGACAAAGCGTTTCCGCTATCATTATCATATTGTACGGATGTTTATATACTCGTTTTGTTTATCTGAAGTTCGAAAGGAAATGTGAATGACAGTTTTATTTTTAATTTGATTATCATAGAAGTTTTGACGAAAAGTACAAGTAACCATTTTTGATCCGTTATTGGTAAGGGGCTGCGTGAAAAATCCCAATTTTAACCTTATTGCCCCATCCACCCCCTGCCCTCTTATGGAGATGAAATCCTCTTTATTGAACAAAATCAAATTTATTGTTGCTAAACAATGCTTTAAATTGAACAACATATTTACACAAATGGACAAAAAAAATAAAATTTTCCATTTTCCCATAGTATTCCAATGTAAAACTCACAAGACCCTTTACAGGGCCTCTATACATCCCGGTGTCCCTTGATTTGTACAAACTTAGATGTCTTAATCACAGAGATAATTTATATCAAATATGAACAAATCTGACTGACCGGTTGTTGAAAATAAGATTTATGACAAGACCTGTTGTTGAAAATAAGATTTATGACAATGTTCAATTTTAATAATTTTGTGACCCCAAATGGCCTCTTTTAGAAAGTCAATCCTTCATATCGAACAAAACCATATTTGTTATGACTAGAAGTTGCTTCAAAACTCCAACTGAATAAAAGTCATAAATGAATGATAAAAAAGAGAATTTTCTGTTTTCCAATAGTATTCCTATATAAAACTCGTAGTCCCCTTACAGGGCCCTATATATACAAGACCCTTGATTTGTACAAAATTTTAAACCAATACTCATTTGGATAATCCATATCAAATATGAATAAATTTGACCGACTGGTTTTTGAGAAGATTTTTGAATTTTTTCTATTTTAACACTTTTTTTAACCACCCTGGCCCCTTATTGAAAGTCAATTCTCCTTATTGAGCCAAATCTTATTTCCTATAACTAGATACTAGATATACTTCAGAACTCAAATTGAATAATAATTTTTACCTAAATAGATGGGGAAAAAAAAGAGAACTTTCTGTTTTCCCATAATATTCCTATGTAAAATTCAAAGTCCCATATAAATTTTAGCCCCTAAATTCTTATCTGCAATCAAACCCCTACACATAGGGATAATTTATGCCAAATATGAACAAATCTGATTTACCGGTTCTTAAGAAAACAGTTTTTGCAATTCCTAATTTTTACCCTTTTGGTGCCCCTCCTAACCCCTTAAGACAGTGGAACCCAGTCATTTTTATAAATCTTAACCTCCTTCACCAAACAATGCTTCTGTGAAGATATAGGCAAAATCATTTCCATTTAAAAAGAAAAATTTATATTTATTATGACACGTGTCCCCTAATTGAACTCTTGGGGCGGGGTCATTTTTAACACTATGGACACCATTAGAACAAATCTAACAAAACTATAGTTGGTTATGATTACTACTTTAACATTTTGAAAATTTGTTGAGCCGTTCACGAGAAGATTTTTAAGTTTTGAACTAATTTTAGTAACAGCGGCCATCTTATACAAAATAAAAAATCTTCAGTCTCCTATGCCATACAAACATCCATGTGAAGTCTCAGTTTAATTGGCCTAGTAGTTTCAGAGAAAGTGCCGCAAACAGACATTTTCCCTGTATAACTCTTTGTAAAACGGCGACTACTGTGGAGGCCCAAATTTGACCCTAAGGGACTCAACTTCAACAAATCTTTTAGGGGACCCCATGCAATGCTACATGTAAAATATCTAAGGTCTAGGCCTTGAACTTTCTGAGAAAATGTTTTTTAAAATTTCACTTTAAATGTGCTTTTAAGCCCAGTCTGTGATGGGCATTTGTGGTCAAATTTCGCTGGTTCAAGAACTCGTGGTTATAGAACTGCTGTGCAAGTTTGATTAAGATTCAATGAAAAATGAAGGTGCCAACGAGAAAAAGGTTAATGGACATATGACGAACAATTTACCACAACATAAGCCCTGCTGGCCTTTGGCCAGTAGAGCTAAAAATGAGAATATTTCATTTTCCCATAGTATTCATATATAAAACTAAGTTCTCTTACAAGGCCCTTATATACTCTAAGTCCCTCGACTCGTTAAAGCTTCAAATCCGATACGTAATAATTATATCAATTATGGACATATTTGACCAAATGTTGAGAAAAACTTTAATGGGAATTCTGAATTTCAACCAACATTTCGTAGTTGAACCTTTTTGTGACCCTGTATCAATTAGTCAATTATCCTTTTTGAATCAAATCTTATTTTCGGACTAGTCGATTGTCTAGAAATCAAACTGAATAACATTTTTGCAAAAATGGATATATAAGCAAAATCAGTTTCATTAAAACAAAAGAAAATCATTACGAGATGTCACCCAATTGAAACCTTGGGTCATGTTTACCCCCAGCTACACCATTTGATTTTTACAGAACTATAGTTAGTTACCATTACTACATAAATATTTTTAAAAATCTGTTGGGCGGATCATGTAGATTTTGTACGTTTTCGACCGTCTTTAGCAATGGCAGCCATCTTGAATTTCAGATAGAAAAAACCCAACCCTTGTCTAATTTCCTATGCAATAGAAACATGTGAAATTGGTAGTTTAAGCCTAGTGATTTCAGTGAAAGTTCTGCAAATAGACAATGCCAATTCACACAAGCCCTTCTGGCCTTTGGCCAATAGAGCTAAAAATAGCATCTAAAAAGTTACATATATGTGTATTGGGACTCATCAACTTAATTTGTTTTACTGGCTATTCATTTTAATAACAAGCTTTTGTTTTTTCAGGAACCATTTTGGTTGCGAGTATCGCAACGCATCTCTGTCATCGTTACAGTCCTGCATTAATCATGTATACAACTAACAGATGACATTGTGTGTGTGCTTGCAACGCTGATCAACACGACTTGAATTCATCCAACTTTTCATTCTAAAATTCAGACTAACTGAAAATCTGAAATTTTGTAATTTGCGTGTTAAAACAACTTTCAAGACATTCTTGTAAACTCAGTAAATTTTAATATTACATAATTCGATAATATAATAAAATATGTTTTATAACTGAACTTTTCTGTTAACAAATCGGCAAACTTGAGTTTTGGTCCAGAGTTTACAAATTATATCCCAGAAGTATGCAGCAGACAGTTTTTAAACAGCGCTCCAGTAGTTTTAAAACATCAGCATTGCTGCAATAATCCTATTGAAATAAGTAGTTTCCAAGATCTTACAGTTATATATCTGTTGCTAAAGACATTATCGAATAAAGCCATAATTCAATAGAATAAACTTTCACCATTTACTGCCAATTTAGTTTCAAAATGTTAACACCAAAATATTTATGATATTATGTAATTATTGTTCTAGTTTGTTGAAGTTCCCATCAAAAATGCAGATGCTGAATGCACACAAGCTCAAATTATGTAATTTTTGACAATTCAATGGCCTACAATAACTAAATACTGTGCATATTTTCTGTGGATTTCATGAGAACTGTCGGAGCTAGAGTTCCCACAATTCAAGAACCACAACTCTTACCATTACGATTAATTTTGACTGGTTCCAAGAGTTGTTCTTTGTGATATGTAAAGAAAATATGCCATGTTCCCAAACGGATAAAGTTCATTGTAACTATTTTGATTGAGGGTCACATACAGATTACAGGGGCAGGCAACTCGTCTTGAGTGATTTTTACCAGTAACTAGTCAGTTAGACATGTAAACTTTTTTGGCCAAGATTGAAAAATAAACATTGAAAACTGTAAAAGAATTGATCCAATATGTCCTTCCGATATTTATTCTTTCTATATTTCATTGCAGTAAATTTGACATTTAACGTTCATCAACGATAACTTTATCATGCAATTTCTTGTCAAGTCTTCAAGGATACTTTTTCTTTACAAAGCATTCAGCAGAATTTTTTGTAAGGTACTGAGACACGCAGGCGTAGCTTTTTAATGCCGGTTTAAAAATCAGACTGTTTTCAGTCTTGAATATTTCACGTTCTTTTTGTGTTTTACATATTACGGAGGCTTGAATGCATAAACAATTTTATGTTTACCCTAAGCTGTTTGTATTCAGAACAAAAGCGACACATAAATATCAACAAAACTAGTGTTTTGCATGAATATAATGTTTAAAACTAGTGGTGTACTTACTGTAAATGTAGTAATAAAATTATTTAAGGTAAGATAAGGAAATCACATTCTTCAAAATACTATAAAATGTTTGGACAAGTGAATTTTCCATCCAGACAACTACTTTTTACCAGTCAACTTGCCCGACAGAAGTGCTTTTAAAAGTCCCCCCCCACAGCTGTGATCATTCGTAACAAATCATTTAGAAATCTGACAACCAGTTCCAAAGTTTTACCCTTTACATTGCCATGGCAACCAGAGTTCTGCATTAATCACACGTTTGCTCAAGCAATTTTGATAAAAATCTGACAATCTGATTTAGAAAGCATGGTTTGAAGCAGTTATTAACGACAGACAAGGAGTGACCAAAAGCTTACCATGAGCCTTTGGCTCAAGTGAGCTGAAAAATACATACTAGGGTCGGATCTAGTTTTATATCAACAGCTGTAAGATGTATATTTTGAAATCTTGATGTTTAGAATAAAGAATAAACAAATAACAGTAAGATGTGATATTTTTTTTTATTCCTGTACAGTATATACAGTACAAGATGGCTGCCTATCCTGCCAACAGGGGTATGGGCTCTTTAATCAAACAGTCCAAAGCCCATGTCATCATCAGACTCCTCGCTCTCTTCCTTCACCTCTTTTTTCTCTGCAAAAACAAGAACATTGCATCATCAAAATAAGGCAATAAAAATTTAATGGAGAAAACAAGTCTGTCTGTTCTCAGATATCGAGTCATAAAGTTATTTGTTGTTACCAGTATTGTATTATTTACTTTATATTTATAGCACATACATTGCTATAGGAGCATTTATTTTTAAAAATCTAAAGAAACAATATCCTGAAGGATCCATTTATTTATTACAACTCATACAAACAGATAGCTAGATTGGATTGATAGTCAGACGTGTAATCGACTGAGCTAATCGGGCCCGGCTAGACATCTAGAATACTTCAGATATCAAAGTACACAAAGCATGCAATTAATGTATGCATCATTGATGATGGTGCAAGTAAATATGGAACAATTTATCTTAAATAAATTGTTTTTGAAAGATATTTAGATTTATCCAGAATTTTTTTTTACAAATTATACTACATACACTGAAAGGAAAAAGAAAGTATACATATTGGTTTTTAAAATTATTTCATTATTGTCCAAGTTTATTAATGGAAAATTAACTGATTTTTTCTTATTATTTTGCTTTGAAATGAATTAAATGTTTGTTTTTGGATTCAACAATATGATGAAATATAAATATACAAAATTTATATGCAATACATTTATTGTTCCTTGATCTGTATGTATACTTTTTTTCCCCTTTCACCGTAGTTTGGCACACTGCCTTTTATACATGATCCAGGACTCATTTGATTCCCTTCCATACTTCAAAATATACTCTGGACAAGCAGATAACCAAAAACAATGAACAAAAGGGGAAACAACTCTGTTATTATTCAAGAGAGTTATGGTTATTTTGCTTTGTATTACTGTCTATCCATGTTCCAGATAAATTCAGATAAACACACATACAGACAAACAAATCGGCAGCATAATATTTACTATGCTGTCGATATTTTGTCAAAGAAATTTGAATACGAGTACCTCCTTGGCATACAAACTTCTGTCTTGTTGTGACACACAAATTCTCAATAGATATTAAGTCTTCTTTCCAAAACAATTACTGTACTAGACAATAGAACTTACCTTCTTTAACCTCACCACCAGCTGCTGGTGCACTAGCTGCACTGGCACCGCCGCCGCCACCACCACCACCAGATGGCACTGATGCAAGTTTCTTGGATCCTGGGAAACAAAGTGAATTCATCAGCATCGAAAAACTATTTGTAATATATTTTACTTTTCATACCTCCTAACCACAATGCAATGAACTGTTACAGCATTATAATACACTAACTACATTGTGTCACTCATTACAAATCAACAGTAAAATGTTTAAATATGTTACGAAAGTCTTTCATCTAATTTTTAATTAGTGTCAAAGCAGCACAAGACTACTGATCGAACTACCCAGTTAAAATTACAACTGCACCTTAAGAAAGTATATTGAGTCAGTGCTCCAGATAACTTTAAAATAAGAAGGTAATTTACCCCCCCCCCCCCCCCCCCCCCCACCCCACCCACACCTCCAATGGAAAAGATGGGAGGTAAAGATGCATAATTTCCAATATAAGTTGCAATTTTATTTATTAAAAAATTAAAATTTTTCATTTAAAATCTTTACTTGCTTGTATATGATTTAGAATATTGCGAGTAATTTACAATTTCATTTGCTATCGAGACATATGGTCTGCAAGATATAAATTCATATATTTTAAACAAGTTTTTTGTATTTCTGTATAGAAATTTTGTTTGAGAAGAATAACTTTACACCTTTTTTTTAAAGTTAAGGGGCTAATTACCTCCATTGGTATTTAGCTAAAACACAAGTAAAATACCCCCAAAATCGTAATATCTGGGCCATTGCGAGTACAAAACTGCTTCTTTATTTCAATGGTTGGTTCAGCAAGTGTACGAAATTATATAATGTTGATCAAATAAATTTACCCCAAGAATTTTCCCAAATTTAATGAAAACAGCTGGTTTCAAATTTCAGAGGTGTGGGTCATCTTAACAAAATAGTGGGAATAAAAACCACTGACACAGGCACTGTGGATCGAGTGGGACTCAAACCTATAATTGCAGTTGTGACAGGTAGGTGATCTTAATACAGCACCTTAAGACTTTTGATTTGGAAACGATTGTAAATAAGGATTTGTAAAAATGGTCAGTTTCAATGATCTATAAGTATTCATCAGTTTATGCTTCATAAAGCAAACATCAGTAGTATTTTCCTACACAATTTGATAAGGGGGGCTGGTGACGGTCTTTTGTCCCTCAAAAAAAGACTTACAGCAGATTGGACATTTTCAAAACACAATTGATTAAAAAGCAACAAATATTCCAAATTTGCAAGACATGAAAAACACTGCATCAGTTGCGATTTATACAATCGATAATTTCCAATTATTGTTTTCCGATTAATTTTGGAAATAAAATCGTAATATTTTTAAATTTCAAATTTCTAAATATTAGACCAATAAATATTATTGTACTATCAATTTATGATAATTGCTCAAGTGTCTCAAATTATCATAGTAAATTATTCCCGAACTCCAATTAAGACAGTTTACCTTCCTCAATAACTTCTTCCAAGTTCTTTCCCTTCAATTCAGAAATAACTTTTTTGACTCGGTCTCCTTCAGCATCTATACCAACACTTGTGAGGATCTTCTCAATATCTGAAGCTGATGGAGAAGCATTTCCCCCCAGGGAAGCAAGCATATAGGCGGCAACGTAACGCATGCTGGAATAGAAAAAATAAATAATAAGTATACCAGACAAAACTGATTGTACAATTATGAAAATACCTATGACGTCAGATACAAATGATTTTCAAATCTATACAAATTAATTATGAAAATACCTACGACGTCAGATACAAATGATTTTCAAATCTATACAGACAATTTGTATGGTAACAAACCTTCAATAAGCAAGCATTAAAGTAGTTAATGCAAGCAATCCACCAGGCCATTAATTTTGGTAATGTGTAGTTTGTTTAAACCCTTTTTTTATCTTAAACTATTTTATCCGATGTTATGCTATTTTACCAATGTCACTGTGATTTACTTCAGCCAGATTCTGTCAGTGAAGGCGTGAGGCAAAATGTTAAAGACAAGACTGGTTCGAAATTATTTTCAATTGTGTGCAACGATATTTCAGTTGTGCAGTAATGAAAACTGACAATGGCAAATTTATTAATTAAAGCTCTAGAGTTCATGACAAATGGTTCAAATGCTGTATCTATAAACCGCATGATATTGATTTCGATAGTTACACCAAATTTCACAAAACATACCCTACCCACCCTCACCCTGTGGAACACACGTGTTTGTGTTCAACGGCAAATCAAATATATCCCTATTTAATGAATTAATCTCTAAATTTTAATCACAACTATGTAGAATGTGCATTTATAAGTATGTTTAATTATTTATATGGAATATAACTGTATTTTAAGTTTACTAACATTAAGTCTTCGTTGAGACACGAAACGTAGTCACACCACTAGTAGTAAATGGCGAAAAGAGAGAACCACGTGGGTTGAAATCTCGAAGTCAAAATCTTGCCACGAGATTCACCTATATATAATTTTATTTTTATTTTGTTTCAATTGTACGATACAAATTATAATCAAATATACATAGATTCATACAGTTTTATTAAAAAAATAATTAGAATAAAATGTTTACATAAATATATATAGCGAAATGCCTTTAAAGAACCGAGCCTAAGTAAAATCAACGGAAGTGAAAGTTTAAAAAAAAAACAACTCAAACATACATTTTCCAAGCAAGCTAAAGTCTTTAACAATAATTCAGTGAAGGGGTCAGCAAGTTCGCGGATAGGACTTAGTATTGAAGTATATTATCATTATCAGTGACTTAATTACTTATTTACGTTTATTACGTCTCTATATGTCTTTGATTCATATTCTAAAAAAGAGCATCCATATAGATATTCCCCGAATTATCTAAATGCAGGGGAAACGATAATATACTTTTACTGGCTTGTATCACCGGAAAATCTCAATAAGGTCCGTATATAAACAGAGATAGGCAACAGCAGAAACGTTTCTAAATTTCAGGCGGCACAATTGATGTTTTATAAATCTTGGAAACACAGTCCCTACTGACTCTACATATATGTTTCTGTTGCTTTGGAATCAAAAGAAAGGGATTGATTGTAACTTTAAGTGGTGCGCTTTTTAAAGTTTAAAGAAATGAAGATTTTTTTGGGCTTACAGTTATTTTCTTGTGATCACTGATATTCTCACTTTTAACCCATTTTTAAGGTAAGAAATAAGAAAAAAATAAATTTCTATATGAAATTTTCGCCTCCGATGAAGAACTTAATTCTTCATCTTTCTAAATATTTTTATGTCTATAGTACGTTGTTAAAGTGTATTTGTTACATAAAGTACACTACCGTTTTTATTTTTAAAAAAAGTATAAAAATCGTAAAATTTCAACATTTTTTATTTTCAACCTGTAATAATTTAAATTCAAAAGAGAAATTAAAGATCATTGGAAGTAGTCATTATTTTATCAGCTTTCCTCTGATACTAAAATGTTTAAATTCAGACAAAGATTCAAAGAGAAAGAAAAAGTAAAGGGGCAACCTGAAATTTCAACCGTGTATATCATATTGATATTAGCTTGTCGGTCACTGAAATTAAGCCACTGGTTGTGTGTAATTGTTCAGTTCAAATTTGGATATTTTTATATTTAAATAAAATACTTACTAAGAGCTTTTCAATCATTGGCGGAGGGTGGGGTGGGGGCAAGCAAGGGAAGAATGCGGGGAACGAGAATTTTTGCTATCTTAAAAATCAAATTCTGCATTCTAACGTTAGGTCGTTTTAAGACAAAATTATATTTGTTATTTACACCAATATTTTGTCACTATTGAATATTTTTATAAAAAGCACACACCCAAACACACAAAAGTTAGAAAAATGAAGTATGATACATTAAAAAATGAACCTTCACCGAGTTTCAAACCTGGTGCCTCTTATATGGTTGGATCATGTCCTTCAACCATTTGAAGTGCGGAGTCCTCTGCATTATGAACTAGGAAGAGAAACCCAATCCTCACACATGACCAGATCCATGGGCACAACCTAGCTTTAGCCAAAATAGGACGATATCTGGAGACAATGCTTTCAGAAGACCTCTCCTGAATGCCGTATACCGAGCCAACTAGCAAGAGAGCCAACAACGGAAAAGTATGGCATTCGTAAGAGAGATCGTCTGAAAGCGTTGTCCCCAGGTATCACCAAATAAAATGTAGAGTTATTGTTTAAAGTATTAATTACGTCTTTAAGAACGCTTTTAATGTATTTATCTTGATTAATCAAAGTAGTTTTATTTGTAGATTGCATTAATACAATAAACGTATTTTAAAGACAACTCGCCCCAAGACAACTCGTACAACACTTTGAGACAACTCGTCCCATCAAAAGACAGGTCACCCCAAATTATGTGAATGAGTTCTTTAATAGTAAATGCACGGCAATGCCCCAAAGTTGGCTTTGTACATTATTGGAATAAGAAATCGATGACCACGAAGTAAATGATCTACCATCACACAGCGTTGAATTATTTGTACATGCTTGATCAAAATTGTCCAGCACGTAATTACGTTATTTAAAATATATTTCAATTTTTAATAGACAGGTGATCTATTTTTGCACACCGGAAAAGGAGCCTCGTTCCCAGTTATTCCTCGGGAATGAATTTTCTATCCGAACCTCAAACTCATGTAAGATTCTTATGTTCTCGTCTCGAATCACAATATATATATATATATATACACACCTATTTCATATTTGTTAAAAATAAATGAGTAATTTGGAAAATCACTATGTCATATCACTCAAGGTAAATGGAGTATCAAACACAATCTCACGGGAAAGGTGTCGTTAAAGTACGTCAGCACGAGGAGATTTAATGGAGTCGGCCCCGTGTGCGGGGGGACCAATTTATACGCTGTGCACATAAAATATCTCACTGGACGTTTTTGTTAATCAGTGATTTAACGACCCGTAAACATTCCCTGGAAACGAATCTTCCAAATAATAATGAATTCATGATTGCTGGTTGTTTCTGGATGTATAAGTAGAAAGAAGGAAGGAATTATAATATACTTGTCATACCTAATACCGCGAGTCTAAAAAAATTCAACCATGTAAAGAATGGCATCAATACTAACAGAAATAAGGTTACTTAAGTGTGCTGAGTAAAAAACAGTTGCCGATTGCAAACAAATGCCAACGCTAACAGAAGTTGGAGCTTTGCGCATGTCTTTCCAGATTGTTATTATACTGGCATTCGCGGTAATAGGTTTATCGCGGTATTATATGTATACAAGGGATATATATAGATAAGTTCTTGAAAGAAGGCAACACACAAGCAGCGGTTAAGATAGCTGCCATGGCATCTGAATATATTTAGCTTGTAATTTAATAATATATAATGTGTATATCAAATAAAAGTTAACTATTTCTTCTGTTGAAAAAATGGTTTAATAGGCGCAATGACCTGTTATTACTAATGTATGTGTTATCGTTACGCCCCCTATCTGATCGTTTGCTTCATTGAAAGCTCTTGTGTTTTATCAACGCTGGTTGGGTTTAATGCAAAAAAACAAGAAGATGGCCGACAGATTAACTCAGCTTCAAGATGCAGTCAATCAGGTCCGATTATACTCATATTTCAGAATTGTGTTCGTTAAACGTGCGTTTACAATCAAAATATAACACCATCCAAACCAGTAAATTAAAAATTGCGCAAAAGACATTTTATCTTTAAGCTTAAAAAAGCGAAATCTGAATGGCGGTGTTACAGATTTCGGTCACAAATAATCGCCGTAAAAATTTTAATGCAAAATGGATGGTGTTGACGCTTAATGCTTGTATATAACGTGTAAATAACTATAACATAATGTCTCCCCAAAAATATAACAAATACATGGCCATTACATTCAACATTTACGATACCTATCATTCAGTCATGATATCGAATAATCCGAGACTTCTCTGACCCTAATAGCCTTTTTTTTTTTTTTTTTTTTTTGCGGCTTAGGGCCAGAGGAACTCCTATAGTAAAAACACAGGGATAACTGAAAAACACACAGTCTAGCACTTTCAACTGTGTATTTGACGTTTGGTCTAATGTTTTAGGTAATTTAGCCAGACATATCGATGAATTGATATTTAATTTACCAATCTGCAATGTTAAAACTGCATCTTTATCTACTGTAGTCTCGTTAAAAGACATTTATGGTATGTAGTACCGAAATCCTTACGAAATCTGCCATTTAGATGTTTTGCATGTTACCGTGATACTCTCGCGAAAAAAAGTGACGTCATACAGGCGGTGAAGGCTTTAAAATTCCGCTCGTTAAATATATCGACTAGAATACAACATTAAAAGTAAAAAACAAACAATTGTTAAACCATATATAGCCTTTTTTTTTTTTTTTTGTTAAGGTCCGAAAAAGACACGTTCGGAAAAAGACGCGGTCGAAAAAATTGTGGGCGGAATCACCTGGACTCGATTTCAGAGGGCACAAATTTATATTGCACTGGATTTCGATCACGTGACAGTTGTCGCGTGTGACCTAAATACACTTTTACATGAAGGAATTTGTTTTTTTTAACTTACTCTGAGAAGGATTGACCGTTACAACGTAGGTAATAAAGGTTTACAAAACAAATATTTCGGTTCAGATAGGTAAATAAATATATTGTCAATATATTGATATGCTTGAAACGTTAATCCAATGAATATTCACATAGATATATTGATTTAAAGTTCCTCTCCCACACGGGTGAGGAAATCCCCGTGTTTTTACTATACGAGTTCCTCTGACCCTACACAGCAAAATGAAATGTCAAAAATCATAAAAAAGGCTGTGTAAGGGTCAGAGAAGGCTCGGACTAGATATCGAAATATCCATACACATTTATCCTCGCAGTACCATGGGTCATTATGCTTACGTATAAATTCCGAACAATAGATGAGTTAAGTTATTTCACAAGAAAATTTCTACTTGTTTGAATAGTTCCACCTCCCTCCAGAAAATGTTCCAATTAAAATTATTCACTAAAGTGACAGTGTAAAATCAGTCAGAAAACAGACATGTAAATAAATATAGCAGTCAAAATACACAACCTCAAATCGACAATAGGAAGTTAAAACAGGCGTCGACTTTAAACACATTCAATACTACTGGTTATGATATTTTTTTCCCATTGTTCAGAATATCCCTGTTAGAATGTGAATACTTCCTTCTGACCGGCTGTGAGTAGATAATAAAAATAATTAAAAAAAGTAAAAAAAATAGAGGGTTAACGGTACAAAAAACACATTTTCTTACTTTACCTACATAAATATTTCAATTTTTGATAAAATGGTGACAAAAGCAGAAGACATTTGAAATTGATTTTAAATTTTGGGTATCATCTCCACCTGCCCACTTATTTTCATGCCACTCCAACCCTTTATATTTTCATGAATAAAAAATTGGATAAAAAAATAATAAAACTTGGATATCTCGACTAAATGTTGTTGAAGTAGCACATGAATGATTAATAATTTACTAATTAATCATTCATAATTCACAGGCAACTGATTTCTTGTACATAAACTGTAAGTTGTATGTAATCTTAGATGTTTGATCATGTTTTGATCATGCAAAATGATCATGAATTAAAAATATTGAGGTATGAAGGAAAGTTTATTGTAATTTTTTGTTATTTTAGCAGCTGTACTTTTGTAACAAAAGTACTTTAACAATTTTAAACACAAATTTCTGGGAATGATATTGTTTTGATATGAATTTCATTCTGCAATGTAAGAAGTTTTATTTGTGTTCCTGAGATGAATGGAAGTTAATATAACTGAAAACGAGATATCACAAGATTTTGCATGAATATTGCGAGTGTTCACAAAATCTCAATCAGTTGTCTTTCCTTCTCTGTATAATTTGTTGGATTATTCAGTAAACATTAATTTTGTTGATGTTTATATATAGCTTGTGTACAACTGTTCCGAATACAGACAGCCTGGAGTAAACATAAAAAAGTTAATGCATGCAAGCCTCTGTAACATGTAAGACGCAAAAAGGCCAGGAAATATTCTGAAGACTAACAAATATTTTGAATACCAAAATTAGTCACGATTTTTAATCTGGCATTAGAAAGCTGTACATGCGCATCTCGATACCTTATAAATAAATATGCCTTGTAATTAAAAGTGAGTTTGGAGACTCAACAGGAAATTGTCATGATATAGTCATCGTTGATGTGAGTCAATGTCAAATTAACAAATGCTATTTACAGCAGTGAAATGTAGAAAAAAAAACTGTAATAATTTCTATAACAATTTTTGATCATTTCTTTTTTACAGTTTTCAGATTGTTTACTTTTCGATCCCAGCCAAATAAATTTCATGGAATTTTAATTTGCATTTACTAAAACAGGCTCACATTTTATGAGTGAGCCAGTGCTTATTTCAAATCAAGGGTATTGCAAATTGGAATATATTGAGAAAAACAAACATCAAAGGAATTGTTTTTTTTTTCTGACAATTTGAGATAATCAGGACATATCAGCTTGGATTTTTCTGCATCCAGTGGATGCACATTTTTCAGAATGTGTGTGTGTCACCAGTTTTGTGCGTCTGACGCAGGGGTAAACGAAACACTGTACACCATACTGTTAGAAGTATATTATCTCAAATTGATCTACCGTGAACACAGGAACAAGTATTTTTTTACATATATTAATAAATTGTAACATTGAAGAATTCACATGACCTCATTAAAACCATTAAAAATAATATTGGTAGCAGTTCGATTACTCCCAAAAATATATCATTTACTGGGTAGTAAAAAAAAATATATATTTTTAACAAACATGTTTTCGTTCATTTTATCCTTAAATTCATAAATCCAAGCTGTTGCTCTGAAAATCTGAACAAAAATTATAATTTTTGTTTGTTGTCTCGCTACGATAAACTGCATAAAATTTGAAATAATTTTTTTTTGGAAAATTTTGACATCTGTTTATGTATATATTATTTGAAACATCAATATTGTTAAGTTTGCCACATTGTAACACCACATTACAGTTCTTGTGTTAATAATTTGATTAAATAATTGATAAAATAAGAAAGTAAATGGTAAGTCCTTGTTTTATATAATACCTTTACCTCCACATCCATATAGGGTAATATTTAACAAACAGCATTTTAACAAAAAATCTTTATTTATAATCTCAAACTCAGTTTTTATGTAACCAGAAGACATATCTATACATATTTATTAAATTTGTTTCTCACAAAAACTAGAAAGAGCATGTTTTAATATAAAAAAGATCACTGACAGTGACTAGAAAATGATATTTAATTGAAAGGGTCTGTGACCTGTTGTGAGTATCTGAAATAACCTCAAAATGTGTTTTACATATTCCACTTCACATTTCTTGATGACTTCGGTGAATGAAAAAAAAAATTTCACCCATAAAGTCATAAAATTTTTTTAGTTGGTCTGGTTAATAAAAGAATAGTATTCATTGGAAAAGCAAGTTTGAGTGGAGGATGGAAAACATTTAATAATGTATAATTTGATGCCGAAATGTCATAAAAACAACTTTTTGTTATGAACAGGCTTAGAAACCAAACTTGCAATTCCTCATCTTTGTGAGGATTTTAAGAGTAACAGTTTGATATTATTAGTTTATTATTTTTCTTTTGTAGACAATAATAATATCACAAAATGCATAAGCTTGGAGTTATAACCTATTAAACATTTCAGATGGCGGAACATTTCTGTAACAGTGTAGGAATATTGCAGCAATGTGCACCACCATCACCATTTCCAAACTTTGACAAACAAGGCAGTAAATCTCCTGTGCCACCACCCTCGGAAGGTAATTTTATGTTACACCAGACCATAATGCATATTGCCATATATACAGTTCTGCATTCAGTATTTCTTATCTTATATAAAGAGGCCAGACAAAGCAGATCTATGTAAATTCCAAGGAATCAACTTGGTCAGTAAACCAGTCTGTTTTGATGGTACTTTTATGACATTGTATCAAGTGTATTAATTACTTACATGACTTTGATTAAAAATTGCAGACAACATTAGAGACAACATAAATTTAGTATTTATATAAAAATATATTAATTATGTTCATTTAAAGACACATTTGCTGGAATGAAATAATTGACACAGTTTTTGTCTTGTTCTTGCCTGATCACACGGTTCCATCATTCAATGAGATCAAAGATGGTGATGAAAAACGGACACATAGTATACGATTTTATTAGTCAATGATGATTACCAAAATCAGAGAATTTTTAGTATAAAGTTAAGTGTGCTTTGCTTTTATTTGGGTGTTGTCCAACCAGTGTCCTGTAGTCACTGGCCAAACAGTGTCCTTTGTCACAGACCAGTTTTTGCCTGTTTAACATGCTACATATCTATATCATTTTTTACTTTTCTATCATTGAATTTTGCTTCAAGATGATAGTTCAACCAGTTGTGACTGGGTTTTGTATCATATAATTGTACATCTGTGACATGATGCTCAGATAAGGCAGCACTTGGAAATCTATTTTAAAAAAGCAGAAATGAACACTTAACACAATACAATATTTACATATAGATTGCCTTACCTTAACAGTGTATTTATTATGTTTCACCACAATGATGTTTTTGCCCACAGAATATAAATCTAGTCATCTTCTTAAAGGTTTCCTGTTTTTTTGTTTAACTTTTTGTTTATTGATTCTCAGCTGAACGTCAGTAGAGAGTTTAGTGTAATAGTGGAGCATCAGATCCCAATATACATTGTACTTAGCAGGGTTCTTCATGAGTTTGAATTCAAGTGGTTGGGGTAAAAACGTGCACACTCAAGGTTTACCCAGAAACATTTTCAAAAGATGTACAGAGCACTCATTAAAATAGATTTACATTTATAACAGTAAAACTGGTAAAACTTTATCAGTAAAAGTCATTAGATATATAATGTTTCATTTTATGCATTATAATAAACAAAGATATTCTAAAAAAATAAAGATTTAAAGAAATATAAGTTTTGAAAGATATTGTTTAAGATTTCAAGTGCTGGGGGCATACCATTTCTGCCAATCAAGTGTGGGGATGCCCCTGTGCTTGAATGGCCTGTGGAGAAGTCTGCTTAGTACATGGGAATACAGTGATGGAGCTTTTACATTAAGGCAATATCAACTTTATTATCTAAACATGTATTCAGTAAAATGCTCCAAAACATTTAGATGCTTCCTTGTGATATGTAATTACAACAAAATAAGTATATGAAAATGCTTCTGATTTTTCTTTTTTAGATTATGCAGCGATGTTTTCAAAACTGATAGCAAGGACAGCAAAAGATATTGATGTTCTCATCGACTCTCTGCCAAGTGAAGAATCATCATTAGAACTACAAGTAAATATGGTCACTAGTATACAGTTTGTGGTCATCTAAAGAAAGACATGTTGTCAGGTTTATAGGTCATCTGAGACACTGTCAAGTTTATAGGTCATCTGAGACACTGTCAGGTTTATAGGTCATCTGAGACACTGTCAGGTTTTTAGGTAATCTGAGACACTGTCAGGTTTATAGGTCATCTGAGACACTGTCAAGTTAATAGGTCATCTGAGAAACTGTCATGTTTATAGGTCATCTGAGACACTGTCAGGTTTATAGGTCATCTGAGACACTGTCAAGTTTATAGGTCATCTGAGACACTGTCAGGTTTATAGGTCATCTGAAACACTGTCAGGTTTATAGGTCATCTGAGACACTGTCAAGTTTATAGGTCATCTGAGACACTGTCAGGTTTATAGGTCATCTGAGACACTGTCAAGTTTATAGGTCATCTGAGATACTGTCAAGTTTAAAGGTAATCTGAGACACTGTCAGATTTATAGGTCATCTGAGACACTGTCAAGTTTATAGGTCATCTGAGATACTGTCAAGTTTATAGGTCATCTGAGACACTGTCAAGTTTATAGGTCATCTGAGATAAATAGGTACTGCATAATTCATAGGGTAGTACTAATCAAAATTTATTTATGTTCAAAGAAATTTTTGGTCACCCTCTTGTCTGCTTTATAGTTCATCCATCCCACTTGGACATGTGTTCATACAGTATTTATCAGAAGGACACAAACTTCATTATAATTTATTCCTGGGTAGAACTAGTACTGAGTATTGTTTTAGAGACATTGGGTTGAACTGGGTATAGAACCCGCAACCTCAGGCATGAGTGGATTATACTTTATCCACAACACTTCTGTACTGCCCTGGTTTTTTAATCAGTATGATATGCAATGCACATATTGTCTCAGAATATTTTTTTTTCAGTCACCCATTTGTGTGACCCATTTATTCTCCCCTTCCTAGGTGTGAGGGAGTCGGGGGAGACCATCTACCTACACACCTTACAATTTCTAAATAAATGAATATATTTGTATATCAATAGCATATAAAGCAAGAGCACTGCAAGCAGGTGCAGATGCTCGACATTTTCTGTTGGTCAAAGTCAGTGAAGTAAACATTTTAAGCATGATGGTAATTAGTTTAAAAAATCAATACTATTACTGAAAAAATAAAACAGATTTTTAAAAAATCATCAAAAAAAATAGAGATGTCGAAGAACAGCATTAACTCAACTATTCTAGCCTTGACATTCACAGAATAGTATATTATAATGAACCATCAGAAAAACAGATATATCTGTATGTCATATTAATAAACTAGTAGATACATGTATGTGCAAGTAGGACAGAATATACACTATGTCTGGCTAAGGCTAGCTAGCCAGTACTTAAACTGAAATGTATTTAATTTATTACAGTTTTTTTTTTAAAATCTGTGTGTGGATGGGTGTATGTGCCAAAGTTAAAAAACAGGGCTGTTTAGTTTTAATATAATAAATAAAAATGTAGGGGTGGGGGGTCTTGGGGTGGGTAACAAAATTGAAATGGGGCAGAGTATTTGATTTAATACACAACAAAATTAAAAAAAAAATAGGCAGCAGGGTGGGGGTCTTGGTTGAGCTCGGGCAGGAAAGTCCATTAAATAGGTCAAGGTCAATGTAAACTTTTTTTAGTTGATGGTGATCAGCTTACAGAATTAATAGTATTACTGAAAAACAAAATTGATTTAAAACAACAAAAACAATTAAAAACTAAGCTAAATGATATGAATGTGTTTATGAAGTTTAGTCACTATAACATGAGTTGTTTGTTCAGAAACAAGAGAAAAAGCTGAGCTAAACATAAAACTTTAAACAGGGGACGGCAACAACGACGCCAGAATCATGACAGTAGCTCTTCATTATTTTCAAAAAGATGAACTGATAATTCACCACATTCATTCATCTTTTATTCTTCAATTAATCAGTTTTGTAAATTTATAAAACCTTGTAACTATATATTACTTGGTCTGTATTAAGAATGGGGAGAATTAATAATAAAAAAAGAAAAGAAAAGTGAAGATAAAAAATATTGGGGATAGGGTGGACCCGGAGGGGTGGGGGTTACCAAAGGATGTTGAAGCAAATATCACCAACATATACAGTCTACATTGTTGTTTTTTTTTTCAAATTTAAAAAGAAAACAATAACAAACAGGTTACATAGAAATATGTTATTTGACAGATATAAGTTGAAGTATGATACTCCAGTCCTCCTCGAATTTGTCAGATAGTCAATTATTAACAGATATACATCTATTTAAGTCAAACATGGATTTCATACCCGTCAGGGGTCCTTTGTAGGAAGGAGTGTCATTCAAGCATCTGCTTGCATAAATGTATTGTTTTATCTCAAGAATGATCAAGTTATCTGTAAATGTTCTTTTGTCATTTTTTGAAATCCCAAATAGAAGCTGGGTTTCATTCCATTGTACTTATATTTAGAATATTTAGAATATTTATTTTATTTAGATGCATCATTACATTTGATAAAAGTTCTTGTGTATGAGAGCAATGCCAACTGATGTGTTACAATGTTTCTGTCTGTTTCTCACAAAAAGTAGTCTACATATTTCATTTGATATAATTTTTATCAAAGTGAGGTACCTATTAGTGGGAAGAATTCATTGAAGAATATTGTAACCATTGGAGTTTAGTGTCTCTTCTTACTTGGAAAGAAATCTTATAGTATATGTTCCAATCGCTTTCATTTATATCATACATTTCATTCCATTTACTCTGACTTGTTGGTTTCTTATTATTTCTGTTTTAAATTATTTGATTGCTGTTGTCATACTGAGCAAATGTAGATAGTTTATTTTAATATTTGCAATTTTTTCAAAATCTTCTTTTGTGTAAAATTTACCATTAATATTAATTAAGTCATTTATATACATTATGCCTTTATCATACCAACTTTTAAGAAAAACACTGTTTTCCAATCAGTATGTGATGATTGTAAAAAAGTGGCATTTTTCATAACTATCTTCTTTGTTACTAATTTAAAAAAGTTACATATAAGTTTAGAACATCTTTACAAAAGTTTTTTTTTTTTATAGATTTTGATAATTTCTCTGGGTAATATTTACCACAAATTATGGGCAGATTATATTAAGAGTTTACATTTTTGCTGTTTTTAGCTCTACTTGCCAAAGGTCAGCCAGGCCTATATCATGGTAAATTGTCCATTGTCCATCTGTTAACCTTTTTCTTGTAGACGCGATAGCACCTTCATTTTTCATTGAATCTTAACCAAACTTGCACAGCAGTTATATATCCACAAGGTCTCGGACGAGGTCTTGAACCAGCATTGTTGGACCACAAATGCCCCCCACCACAAGGCTTCTGAGCACATTTTAAGTAAAATGTTAAAAAACATTTTAATCTTAAGTTTAAGGCCTAGACCTTAGATATTTTACGTATGGCATCTGTTGCTAGTAGAGCGATTCAGATCCGCTTGGTCTTCTTGTTTTTGTTTGTGGATAATTCATCTCAGTTTTGATCTGAATGAGTTGAACATTAGGACATTAGTATTGAGTAACACGAATTGGACATACAAAAATTGTCGTGTTTTTTTTTGGTCAGATTTATCTACATGTATGTAAACTTACATTGCATCATTCAATATGCAATGCCGTATCAGGATTTATTGTTTCATGCTCATTCAAAGATCAAAAAACCCTTTTTTTATTACTTATCAATAAAATGATAAATATTTTAGTCTAAACTGGGTGTGCAGGTCAAGTTAGGAAATCCTCTTTCAGTATATTATTCTGACATAGTGAGAAAATAGATATCCTTATGAGATCAGCAAGTATATATTTTTGCAAATTTTGAAATTTTGCAAAATCCTGATATGCTGTCTTTAAGTTTAATTGGAAGTGATCTTTACATAGAAAGATAGACAATTGAATTTTTTTTTATATACATGTAGCACCTGTTTTGTCGTACCATATAAGTGATATTACATTATTGCGATTGTTTATGTTTTTCAGTTGAAAAGTTTGAACACACTTGAGCTAGAGAACCAGGAGGAAGCCCAGAAATTGGAAGATATTGTAAAGAGAGGTGAAAACCTTCTGCAGCAGATTCAGGAAGCTCAGCACGACATTGCGCAGGTGCAACTACAGTGTCAGGCCCTGGAAGGAAACACAGTGTAGGACTAGTGGTGGTAATAGGCCATCAAAGGCAATATCTCTCGCATCTGCTATGTCGCATCCACAAAGACAATGCAGCATAGATTTAATGACAGTGAGGATCCTTTCTGAGAATAGATTCAAGGTTCAGTGGTAATAGTGGGTGCCACGAAGACATTGAAGTCGTATATATGGACTTTACTCCTGCTTTTGATGAAAAGAGCAACATCCTGGCTGTGACGTAACCATGACTCCCATGTCAGATTGAGTTTTGAGAACAGTGATATAGGAAATAATGGCATTTCAATGGTTGAAAATAAAATTGTTTACATTCATCTCCTTAACCACTAATTGGATTTTGATTAAACTTTGTAGGAAGTATCAGTATGAAGTCCAGTTCTACATATCATTAACGGGGTTCTGATCTGATGATGTTAAAGAAAAGTATGCACATTTTACTGATTTAAAAGAGAAATAATTTCCGCACTCCTTGAATTTTGATGACCAATGTCGGAAACATTCATATGAAGCTCAGTCAGTAGCAAGCCTGACTATCAATCCAGAGGTCGCGGGTTTGAATCTCCATCTGGCCACAGTCTCCGTGATGATTGATATACTACAAATTGGATATAATTGTCATTTGTCTCTCACTGCTGACTTGAAGTGGGAATGTTATACGATACTTGCGAAGATGGGTGTGCTTAAGTGCTGAGTAACTTTGAAGGATTCCGTGAAAGAGAGGAAACAATTTGAACCATATTGAAGAGACAGGCGTGTCATAACTCCACTGATTGACACTTAATTTTGTAGAGGTCTGTTTTGTATGTTACTAAGTGGATATGTTCTCTTGGACTTGAAATCTCCATACATGTGATATTGATGGCTGCACCTTTTGTATCATTTAAAAGGCTTAAAAGTTAAAAGATTCAATCAGCCGTCTTTTTTATATGTGAAAAAATATTGTTTTTACACTTTTTCAATTTTTTTTTTCTACCAATAGTTTAACATGTAAATAGGAAAAATTTAATGTGAGTCAGACTGCAAGTTTCCTTGATGAAACTTAAACTACACTGCAAAATTATTGTTATGCAGGTTAATACCAGAATTGTTGAAAAATTTGACTTCTAATGTTTCGTTTGAAAAAGAATATTTCTACTAATAAGTATTTCATAGAATGTTCTCTCAGATTATTTTCTAATTCTTCTATCTATAAAAACCTTTTTTTTTTGGAGGTTGATGTGAGGGATCTGTTTACCAACAAATAAAAAAAGATCTTGCCACTAATGCATTTGTGCTGGAATGTAACAAAAATCCAAGTATCATGACTTCTATGTATATATTAGGGCTAAACAAGTGGAGCTTTATTGTTCAGCTGTAAAACTGGAATAATTAAATGATTTGGATTAAAAATGTCAATTCTTGTTTCTGTTTCATCAACCCAAACACAAATCTCATTTGACACCCTTTTAACACATGTGACTGACATCATACATTGCGATGCATTTTTAATCCATGACTATGCCAAATATCATGACAGTTAAGGCATAGTACAACCATTGGAAACAGGAAATGCTTATAATATTTTAATGCTCATTTTTTTATTAGCTCACCGGGACAAAGTCAAAGGAGAGCTATTGTCATGACCCCGGCATCGTCGTTGGCGTTGTCTGTAGACACCCATGTTAAACTTTTGCGTTTAAGTTTCAGTTACCAGTCATTGGATGTCAATGAAACTTCACATGTGTGTTCACCATCATCAATGGAACACACAGACATAAGAACCATAACTTTGGATTGCTTTTTGGCACAGTTATGGCCCTTTTTGGACTTACACACCCAGGTTAAACTTTGAGTTTAGTTGCGTTTAAGTTAGAGATATCTATGCAACCACTCATTGGATGTGAATGAACCTTCACATGTGTGTTCATCATCATCAATGGATCACACTCACACAAGAACTATAACTTTGTGTTGCATTTTGGCACACTTATGGCCCTTTTTGGACTTAGACACCAAGAGGGGAGCTTAATAATTTATGTTTATGTATTACCTTTTGTAAATTAACTGTTCAGCTGTTAATTTATTTATTTTTTTTTGTCTCTTCTGCCCTTCCCTCGGACTCTTCTTTGGCTCTACTTGCCAAATGCCAGCAGGGCTTATGACGTCGTGCATCGTCAACCCTTTTTTCTTGTCGACACGATAGCATCCCCCTCACAGCATTTATATAACCACAAAATCTTGAACCAGCGTGATTGAACCACAAATGCCAGTTCAAGTCATAGACCTTAGATATTTTACAAGACGCATTTTTACTATGGTGGTCTTCTGAAGGGGTTGTAGAAGTCGGGTTCCCGGGGTCAGATTTGGGCATTTCACCTGAAGATATCCTATGTGTCCTCTCTGGTGAAGTCAGACATGAAATCATTGAACTTGATGATAAAAAATACATACATATTCAAACGGTCCTTGTCAAGACGTTTGACACACAGAGACAAGGGATGTGGAGAGTGAGCCTAATCTGCCTGCGGAAAGGACAAGGAAAAGAAGACAGTCCATGGAATTTGCTTATTATGATGATGTGTAAATAATAATAGAGAAGACTATAGTAGACGTTTTACTAATGGGAACACCTTTTGGTACTTTCAGGGAACTATGTTGAAAACTTTTGGAGATCTAGGGAACAGTGGAAATACTTTTAGAGATCTGGGGAACATGCACAAAATACTTTTGGGAAACTTTGGCAAATATTTTTGGAGATCTGGGGAACGAAAGGCATTACTATAAGAGATCCAGGAAACAGGGACACTCCCTGTGAGGGCCTCTATATGGTATTGGGCAAAACGCTATTTATGTTAATGGTGAATTTACATATAAGGGACGTAACAAAACTAAAATGTATCTACATTTAAAGATGGGCAGGTTTATGATTGGACCTGGCCCTCCGACCCAGCTCATTTCAAACGTGTGCTATTGGGTTCAGACTCGGCGATACAGAAGCATTGCCTCTGGTTTCTTGTAAATTGCATATGACATCGTGCCCATAACGATATTAAAGCTCTGTGGCGCGCTGTCGGAATCTGACTGGTGTATAGCCGACGATCATCAATTGAAACAAACGGTTTATTATCGTCTGTTCATGAACACCATAACGCCAAGGAGTACTTGTTGCAGGTAAGAAACGACTACGTAGGTGAAAAAAACGTATTTAGCGCGATGATTACGTTACGTGGTTGCACGTACTCGACCGGGTCTGACACGATCGCTGACATATCCAGTAGTATTACATTTGTATGAGATCCTAATTTTGTAAAAGTAAAATGATAAAGTAATAATAATCATCATTTTAGGGGGAAAACAGCATTACATTAAATAATAAATGAATTGGTTTCGACCATGTACCAAACAAAACAGATATATACCAGCAACGTAGGAAGGATGGTTGTAGACTCACTCTCACAATGAATTAAAAACATAGCAAACTAAACGATTTGCACGTGATACTTGTAGATATATATACGCGGTAACACCATTCAAGAAACATTTACACAAAATGGTAGCTTTATCTGTACAAATTAAATTTTGTATACAAGATTTTCATTACTATTTATAGAAGACATTTTCCAAACTATCATTTCAGATACTGGTTTAAGATTTGGAAATCACCGGCGTCTTACAGAGTTGAAGATTATTTTTTTATGAAATATTTATCTAAGAATTATTATCTTTAACTTATTTTAGCTAAGATTTGTATGTATGTAAATTTGAATAAATGCATATGTTTAAACCAAATAAATGTTACAAATTTTCGAACTGTCATCGATACATGGCAGAAATTAGCCACCATACTAATCGCATGTTTTGTTCATTACACAGAACAGAAAAATAGGAATAATGTCCAGCATATCAATTGGTGCCAATGTTCGATTGGATACACGAAGATTATATGTCACTTGTGTCTCCGATGATAGATCGTTATTTTTATAAAAATATCAAGAATTGTTCACAGGTCATGGGCGTAGGTAAGTTTCAATTATTGGGGAGGGGCGACCTGAGGAGTATATGAGGATGTACTTCCAGGCTCCAAAGTATATGTTGAACCTGAACATTGTAGAGGACCGGCCCCTTGCACCCCCCCCCCCCCCCACCCGGCTCCTCCTACGTCTATGAGGATAGTCATTCTTACAACAGTTGGCAACCGACGATAACACTCCTCTCATTTCCCAGTATGTTGATGATTTTTTTTTTCTTTGAACGAAAAGTCATTAATATTCAACAACCACCAGACATTTAAGAAAATCGTAAGTGGCCAGACATCTAAATCCGCACGTGAAAAAACGCAAACATGAAAAATGTATATATTATAATATATGGCCCCAATGGTACACCGTAATATATACCTGTATTGGGCGTGACATTTTATCGGATTTTGTACAGGTGAAACACACCTGGATACGATCATTAATTATCACTTCATGTACATATGTTCAGTTTGTATTCACTCTCTAGTTTTGGACGGACATGTGAGGGGTGATTAGAAAGTAATTGGACAACCTTTTACAACAGTTGAACAAAATGTACACTGATGCAAACTAAACGCAACTACGCTTTTTCCAGGCGTATATATATATATTGCCATATGTACACCGTTCCCATAACGACAACTGATGCTGTTATGTTTACAGTCATACTATATATATAAAGCATAGGGGTGCAGCGTGTGTAAAGTGTTTTCCCCATAAATGGAACCATGAGAGTTTTTTGTATTCGTAAATAAGGTACATGTTTGAAGGCTATATGGAAGACCGACTTGTTCAAATGAGTTTTCTCGTTATACAAGACACATACTCGCCATTATTGTTACGTATCGCATTGAATCTTGTTAAACCACACAAATACATACATACAGTATATGCAGTTCTCTATTATTTTTTTTTAGCTTGCCGGGACGAAGTCCAAGGAGAGCTATTGCCATGACCCCGGCGTCGTCGGCGTCTTCGGCGTCGTCGTCTGTAGACACCCAGGTTAAACTTTTGCGTTTAAGTTTAAGATATCTATGCAACCACTCATTGGATATGAATGAAACTTCGCATGTGTGTTCACCATCATCAATGGAATACACACAGACAGGAACCATAACTCTGGATTGCATTTTGTCACAGTTATGACCCTTTTTGGACTCAGACACCCAGAGGCGAGCTTTGTTGTCTTCTGACAACTCTTGTTTTTTAACGACAATAGCTGGATGTTCCAAGTCATCAACGTGTTTCTCTGCCGTATTACTTTCAAATGCCATTTTGTAATACAGCGTGACATCAAATATTGGATTACATGAAACCTCTAATTCATATATACCATATTAAGAATTCAAAATGGATATGAGTTTTTCTAATATAGGATATTAACGTCTCATCATATGTACAATTATACAATACAATTTATAAAACAAATGATATATCACAACATATGTCATTCTATATAAGAATTATAAGAGAAGATGTACTTACTATTACACTTAATATATACATTTTTTGAAAAGTATGTTACATCAGTGATCTATCCACATCTATGTTATTAAGTCTATTTACATAATGTTCTCCACAATGAGTCAAATACGTTATCAGAATGTCACGTTAGCGTCACGTAATATTCAAAATGTCATATTCCATTTTTTACTTTTATATTCATTCCAATTTACACACAGTAGTTGATGATATCACGTTTTCGTTTATGTGATATCACATATTCATGTATAATATATATCGGCATGTGTGCGATCGAATTTCAGGCGGCAACAGAGTCGGCACCAGCACTGTCCCAGCAACGTTGTGATTGTACCAACACCGTTAACAGTATCTTTCTCTGACAGTATTTTATCTTTAGTGGTGATCATATTAGATTAATACATTTAATCATTAAATGTCGGATCCGTTGATAAAGCAACAGTATAGAGATAATATCAGTTTGTACAGAATACACTTCTTTCTATTATTTACAAAAGTTTAAAAGGATCTATCAAAATCTATGAAGATAGTCCCGTTACTTTTTGAACAACCGTCAGTACCTTTAAAATTGCCATGTTTACGTTACTCAAATTTGATTCTGTTATGTGTTGTTCACACCTTTTGGCAAAATACAATAGAATTTAAACCACGTGATCAAGTTTTGAGCGACTTGGGGTAAATTTCCTGATAATATCACCAGTCGATGCATATAGTATCGACTCGCTAGACGCACTTTCTAATTTTCTCAGTTCTCTAAGAATTTCAGAAATTCGTGATGGCATCCTTCCTCTCGTCTGTTGTGGGTTTGGTGAAGACCGTGGTTTCGTCGTGTGTTTCCATGGTGGAGCGTGTGATGGGCGCTGTGTTTGGTCGTGGCAGTCCAGCTCCGGTTCCAGAGGTGAGTACTCAAACAGTTGTATTTTCTATTATTTCTATTACATATTGATGTTTATCATATCAAAATATTGATCTATTGCAAAAATACCAGTACCATGTGTGGTATCGTTTGGCCTACTCAGACTAAATGTGTCCGACCAAGCAATGTCATGAATAAAAAACGCGCCAGTTTTGAAAAGAGTAATTAACACTTAACTTTGAAATGAACAAATGAAGTACTTTTTTACGCAATCAGTGGCTTGGTTACATTATTTATAGGCTATGTCTCTAACGAAATACTCCTTTCTTGTATTACTTAAAGCAATATTAACACATTTTAAACAAAGATGCATTCTATGATAATGTGTGTTGTGTATTAGCTAATTCTAGTTTGTACTCAAAACTAAAATGCGTTTAGCACCGTTAAACTGCAAATACATTTTTGGTCTGTCTGGTTCCCAAAGTTTGTTGGTAATTTGAAGTTGAGCCAGTATCCAGGAAAATATGATTATAAGACCGAACTGAACGCACACCTCTGGTATTACCATCGCCGAGGTAGACCGATTTCATATCACGTGCTTTGTGTGCAAGAACGGAGCTTTATACGTCGTGACTGAATTTATGTGTGTTACATAGAAAGTTCATACCTAGTGGGTTTGGTAGTGTATAATGGTTTGTATATTTGTACGTCTATGCTTTAAAGGGTCACGAAGTCATCATTTTAATGGCAGACTGTTGCAGGCGGCTGAATTTAAACACGAATGCAGTTTTATATATAATCGAGTAAATATGCCATAGCCACAGTGTCAACAATTTCTGTCATACTGCCGACTCTGCTACGGACAGTATTCTGAGGAAGCTACTCGAGTACTCTAGATCTAGTACACTATTTTTAAGTATTTGGTATGACCCGGCCATGGATCGAACCCACAACCTTCCCATTTGAGATGGACGCTCTACCCCTAGACCACCGATGCGTTCTGTTTTCCTGTTGAATCCATTTAACATTAATTGTTGTTTATTAAAGTAGGATTATGTTACTATAGTATTTTATGTTTCTACAAATTATAGGGCAACCAGGTGTAAATTATTTAATGTAGGTGTTTGTTTCAATGAACTTGACACTGTGTGGGACGTTGGCATCATTGACATGTATGACATTTTATAAATATTGAATGCAGATGTCTGTGGTTGCGGTTCCACTTGTGGTGTCGTCGTCGTCGGTTGCCGTTTCGTCTCCCGTCGCCTCGTCTGTGGTTCCTGTGGTCGCTGTGGTGTCTCCGTCGCCGGCTGGAGTGCTGTTTGGAAGGAGTCGCTGTGCAGCTCAGGCTCAGGAGGTAAGTACAAAGACAGTTTTAACAGCATATCTGAATGTTTCTACTTAAAGGGGTGAAAAAGTCTACAAACTGATAGCTTTGGGAATTAATATTTAAATACTTTAAAAATACAAATTTGAAAGAAGTTTCTTAAATTTATCTACCCAACACAAAACATAACATAAGTAAGAGACTAGGATTGATCAAGTGGAATTTTACACCCCTGCAATTGTCAATAAATTGCAGCTCTACTGGGTCAAAGACTCAATGTGAGCTTTTCCTATCACTGTGTGCCTGTTATATGTTGTCAATCAATCGTTTTATATGTTGTGCATACAATAGCATCCTCATTGAGTCAAAGATTTGATGAGTGCATTTCTGACCATTCTTTGTCTGTTAATACATTGTCCTTTAATTTTTTAAGTTTTACTTTGTGGCGGTGTATATATATATATATATATATATATATAGTCATTAATATAATATGTAGTGGTAAATGTCAATGTAAATCCACCAATAGGTCACACTGGCAGATTTACAAAGATGGGAGTGGGGGCAGACCACACCACCTAAATGTGTTCTAGAAGTTAGATTAGTAATCTATTCAGCTCTCTAGGATTCTATCAAATGTTACTGTATATTTGGACGTTGTTGGTTTTTCTGGGATTCTATAAAATGTTACATTACTGTATATTTGGACGTTGCTGGTTTTGTTTGTTTATTGTCCAACTTCAACCAGAATCCGTGATTATATATTCACATTAGTAGTTGATGTTTCGACACTGATAAGACTGACAAGATACTGGAGATTGATATGGGTTTACATTTTTTGTAAACGGTACAGTTAGTTTAGACACTGATCAGACTGCTAACTATTTGAGGCTATCATGTGTTTACATTGTGTGTAAATAGTACAGTTAGTTGATGTTAAGACACTGATCAGACTGCCTGCTATTTGAGGTTATTATGGGTTAACATTGATTGTAAATAGTACATGTAGTTGATGTATAGACATTGAGCAGACTGCAAACTGTTTGAGGTTATTATGGGTTAACATTGATTGTAAAAAGTATGTTTAGTTGATGATTAGACATTGAGCAGACTGCCAATTGTTTGAGGTTATTATGGGTTAACTTTGTTTATAAATAGTACAGTTAGTTGATGTTTGGACACTGATCAGACTGCTAGCTAATTGAGTTTGTCATGGGTTTACATTGCTTGTAAATAGCACATGTAGTTGAAGTTTAGACACTGATCTGACTGCTAGAAATTTGAGGTTATTATGGGTTTACATTGTTTGTAAATACTACCGTTAGTTGATATTTAGACACTGATCAGACTGCGAACTATTTGAGGTTATTATGGGTTTACATTGTTTGTAAATAGAACAGTAAGTTGATGTTTAGACACTGATCAGACTGCCAGCTATTTGAGGTTATTATGGGTTTACATTGTTTGTAAATAGTACCGTTAGTTGATGTTTAGACACTGATCAGACTGCCAGCTATTTGAGGTTATTATGGGTTTACATTTTTGTAAATAGTACCGTTAGTTGATGTTTAGACACTGATCAGACTGCCAGCTATTTGAGGTTATTATGGGTTTACATTGTTTGTAAATAGTACCATTAGTTGATGTTTAAACACTGATCAGATTGCCAGCTATTTGAGGTTATTATTAGTTTACATTGTTTGTAAATAGTACAGTTAGTTGATGTTTAGACACTGATCATACTGTCAACTGTTGAGGTTATTATGAATTAACATTGTGTGTAGATAGTACAGTTAGTTGATGTTTAGACACTGATCAGAATGCTAGCTATTTGAGTTTATCATGGGTTTACATTGTTTGTAAATAGTACAGTTAGTTGATGTTTAGACACTGATTAGACTGCCAACTATTTGAGGTTATTATGGGTTAACATTATGTGTAAATAGTAAAGTTAGTTGATAATCAGATAATGATGAGACTGCCAGCTATTTGAGGTTATCTTATGTTTACATTGTTTGTAAACTGAACAATAAGTTGATGTTTAGATATTGATCAGACTGGCAACTGTTAAAGATTAGTATGGGTTTACATTGTTTATTAGTAGTACAGTTAGTTGTTCTTTAGACGATCAGACTGTCAACTGTTGAGGTTATTATGGGTTTACATTGTTTGTAAATAGTACAGTTAGTTAATGTTTAGACACTGATCAGATTGCTAGCTATTTGAGGTTATTATGGATTAACATTGTGTGTAAATAGTACAGTTAGTTGATGATCAGATAATGATGAGACTGCCAACTATTTAGTTGATGTTTAGACACTGATCAGACTGGTAACTGTTTAAGATTATTATGGGTTTACATTGTTAGTTGTACAGTTAGTTGTTCTTTAGACGATCAGACTGTCAACTGTTGAGGTTATTATGGGTTTACATTGTTTGTACATAGTACAGTAAGTTGATCTTTAGACGATCAGACTGTCAATTGGTGATGTTATTATGGGTTTACATTGTTTGTAAATAGTACAGTTAGTTGGTGTTAAGACATTGATTGAACTGCCAACTATTTGAGGTTATAATTGGTTTACATTGTTTGTTAATAGTACAGTTAGTTGATTTTTAGATACTGATCAGACTGCCAGCTACTTGAGTGAATTATGGGTTTACATTGTTTGTAAATAATACAGATAGTTGATGTTTAGACAATGATCAGACTGCCAACTATTTGAGGTTATAATGGGTTTACATTGTTTGTAAATAGTACCATTAGTTGATGTTTAGAAACTTGTCAGACTGCCAACTATTTGAGGTTATTATGGGTTAACATTGTGTGTAAATAGTACAGTTAGGTAATGTTTAGACACTGATCAGACTGCCAACTGTTTGAGGTTATTATTGATTTACATTGTTTGTAAATAGTACAGTTAGCTGATGTTTAGACACTGAGCAGACTGCCAACTTCTTGAGGTTATTATGGGTTAACATTGTGTGTAAATAGTACAGTTAGGTAATGTTTAGGCAATGATCAGGCGGCCAACTGTTTGAGGTTTTATTGGTTTTCATTGTTGTTGATATTTTATGGTGTTTAGCGTCGCTTTTAAAAGATTTTCAGCTGTATCCTAATGGTGTCTGCCTGATATAGTATTCTAAGTGCTGCCACACTGGAGTATCATGACACAGACACTTGCTATGATACCCCACCTAGTCACATTATTCTAACACCAGGCTGACAAGCCCTTGAACTATTCTCTATATCCTGAGTGTATTCTACAAGTCTTTAATATAACCTTGTCGGGGATTAAACTCACAAGAAGACCACTGCTGCAGTTGTACATTGTTTATTAATTTAGACAACTCTTGCATGAATAGAATGCAGGTTATTTCCCTTGTTTGACTTAGACATTTGACTTAGAAGTTTTGCATGCAAGTACCACCATATCTCACCAACCACTCAATGTATTTGATTAAAACTTCACACAAGACTACCTAGTCATCAAACCTACAACAATGACTAAGTGAGATAGCTCTTTCATATCACAACAACCACTCAATGTATTGATTGAAACTTTACGTATGGCCTAATTTGTTGTCCTGAAACCAACTAAATAGATCAAGTGGGATAACTCTTGCCAGACTTTTTTGCAAATTATGGCCTTTGTTTGTCTTTAAAAATGCTATAACTCAGCAGCCACTGCATGTATTTGATTGAAACATCATACAAGGTAATGCAGTTTTAAGCACTACACAATTGAATAAGTTAGATAACTCTTTGTATGCTTGGATTTGTGATCAATCTCAATCAAACTTGTACTTTCACAACAAATATTTGAATAGTCAAGCGCACGGTCTTATTGACAGCTTTTGTTTAATTTTTGTTTAATTTTTATCAATATATTTTTTGTATTAACTGAAGTATTCTGCCCCATTTCAACTTTATTCACCCGCTCCCCCTCGCAACCCCACCTCCCAATTTTTTAAAAAATGTAAAATGAAATTTCTTTGTCTTCTTTTTTCAATTTTGATCCCCACTCCCCCATTTAAACTTATTTCTTGAAATATTTATTTTAAATGAAATAATCGGCTCAATCTTTTTTAACTTTATAACTCTCCCCACTCTCCCTCCCTATTAAAGCTCACATTCGCACGCACACATGCATGCATTGATTCGTTTAGATTCTGTTTTTAGATTCTGTTGTTTTTTATGAAATACTCTGCCCCATTTTAACTTTACTACTGCCACCTCCTCAATCCCACTTGGGTTCCGTGACGAGGCTTAATTAGTTGAGTAAGCGCTGTTCTCTAATAGCTCTTGCTAAGATTAAATTGATATATTGAAAGGAAGTGCATCAGTATTTTTCACTACCCTGATGATATTTTAGAGTTGTACCCCTTTCAATTTCTTCTTGTATATATTTTAGTTGTGGCTTTGTAGTAGTATTACTTTTAAAAAGAGCATATCAGTGAAAATTGCTTTTAATGTCTTCAACAAATAAAATTATTTTTAAAATGGGTAAAATACATCACATTATCATTGATAAAATCCGAATGATTTGGTATGTCGTATCCACCAAATTGTGGCAAACTCGATATTTAAATTGGAGTTGTAAACTTGAAATGAAATCCCCATTCTAAAAATAGACAGCACTTAAATACTGCTTGATGACCTTCACGTCATCATTAGGTCTCTTTCTGATATGAAACAATTTTTACTAAATGTTTAATGGATCAAATTGAAATCAAAATGAAATCACACGACTCATTTAATTTGTCACAAAATATGTTAATATTAAATGGGAAATCTATTTTAGTGTAACCTAGGTGCATGGCCCAAGTTAGGATGTCCAATTTCAAAATATTAATTTGGCATGTTTGAATAGATATCCTTTCAGCAATAATGGGGCAGTGAGTGTTTATGGTATTAATACATTGAAAAAATTGTTTAGCCAATTTTAGAATATTGAAAAGTCCTGATAAATAGTACTAAACTGGTTTAAAGTGACAATAAATTGGAAATAATTGCCATCCATACAATACTATTTATATTTAAACGCTTGACAGCATAGTGACCACATTGATCATACAGTTAACCTTTATATATTTTCTCATTTCAGTTTGCCGGTGATATCCTTCCAGCAGCTAGGTATGGTGTTCTGTGTATGGCGCCTGTTCGTTCGGTACTCCCGACCCACGTGCCCCCTCCCGTGCCTGTGAGACGCTCTGGCAGAGTGCCTAGACTACCTGTCCGGTACACCGATGTCCCTGTTATGAGAGTTGAGGAACCTGTACTGAACGCTCCTCCGGAGGTTCGTACCAGGTCGGGTCGGGTAGTCTGCCGTCCAGACAGGCTGTCTTACTAAATTGGATAGGTAAGGTCTACCTTGTATAGCGTAGAACTTGTATGAGGTCTGTGTGTGTGATACTCTCTGACTTATGTCATCCCCCCCACCAACACCGTGAGTGAGATGCTCTGGCAGAGTATCTATTAAGTTAGGTCAGGGAGACCATCACTTAGAGAGGCTGTCTATATAAAGTACTTTCTCAATAGTACTTGGATGTTTTATTGTGATATTGTAATATAATGTTACTAACCAAAAAAAAAAAAAAAAAAAAATTAACAAAACAAAAAAAAGAAAAAAAAAAAAACAAAAAAAAAAAAAAAAGTATTTAGTATTAGTGTATTATAAGTATGTAGTAGAAGTGTTTAGAATTAGTAGTAGACTGTAGTAGTATTATTAAGTATAAGTCAGTAGTATGATGAAGAAGATGAAGAAGAAGAAGAAGAATAAAGAAGAAGAAGAAGGATATTGGATGTATATTAATGAAGAAGATCCCGAAAGATAATATTTATGATACGATACTACACTTTGTTTATTAATGATATGATACTACACTTTGCTTATTTAAAAAGATACATAAAAGATATATAAACGATGTATAAAATGGAAATTTGGATATTTTAAAAGACAGGTCTAAGCATAAAGGAAGGAAATTGCATAGAATGGAGACATATGTGCTAAGATAAAATTTGCCCTAAGTGTGAAATTTTTACTGGAATGTGTCAATGGTTGTATGTAAGTCTGACAGGACCATACAGTCTAGTTTCACTAGCCCAAGTGAACTTGATCCTATAAAATTTTATTGTTGACACTGTCTCTTGAAAAATGTTAAGAGACAAATCAAATCACACAAAGCACATATTCTAAAAATGATAAAAGGAAATTGGTATATTTACAAAGAAAGGTTTAAGCATAAAGAAAGGTAATTGCATAAAATGGAGAAATATATGTGTTAAGATAAAATTTGCACAAAGCACATATTTTAAAAAAACTGGTGAAAAGCATATTTTCTATACAACTTTTTTGATCATTATTAATAGCGACATGTTGTGTAACTATAGTTTCTTTTTCTTATAACATGACTATCTCTCATGGTCATATAACTATAGTGTCTTTTATTGTAACATGACATGAGTGTGTCCCCTGCCAAAGTCGGATGTGCTGGACCTCATCGTGGTGCAGGGGTGAACACTACAACAATTTGGGATACATCTTCATTATTGTAAGTACATGTAGTGGCGAACGGCAGCACAGTGCAAATGAAATAGCAGAAAGATAATGTTAAACAAGGAAGATTGAAGCAAAAATATTTACTAAGAAAGCTTGAAGCATAAAATGGAGACCTGTATATGTTCTAAGATACAATTTGCTTTATGTAAAATCAATAGCTGGAATGTGTTGACAGCTGTAGGTCTAACAGAACCTCAGTCTAGTTTCACTAGCCCAAGTGAACTTGATCGGGAAAGCTTCTATTGTTGACACTGTCTCTGCAATATGCGGAGAGACAAATAATACAGAGCAAATATTTTGGTACATGTACATGGCCCCTCATACAAACCAGAAAGATGAAACTTTAAAGAAAGATTGATGCATAAAATGGAGACTTGTATACGTTCCAAGATTCAGTTTGCTTTGTGTAAAATCAATAGCTGGAATGTGTTGACGGCTGTAGGTCCGACAGAACCTCAGTCTAGTTTCACTAGCCCAAGTGAACTTGATCGAAAAACTTCGATTGTTGACACCGTCTCTGCAATATGCTGAGAGACAAATAATACAGAGCAAATATTTTGGTACATGTGCATTATCCCTCATACAAACCCAAAAGATGAAATTTTAAAGAAAGATTGATGCATAAAATGGAGACTTGTATACGTTCCAAGATTCAGTTTGCTTTGTGTAAAATCAATAGCTGGAATGTGTTGATGGCTGTAGGTCTGACAGAACCGTAGTCTAGTTTCACTAGCCCATGTGAACTTGATCGAAAAACTTTGATTGTTGACACAGTCTCTGCAATATGCTGAGAGACAAATAATACAAAGTAAATATTTTGGTACATGTGCATAATCCCTCATACAAACCCAAAAGATGAAATTTTAAAGAAAGATTGATGCTTAAAATGGAGACTTGTATATGTTCCAAGATTCAGTTTGCTTTGTGTAAAATCAATAGCTGGAATGCGTTGACGGCTGTAGGTCTGACAGAACCTTAGTCTAGTTTCACTAGCCCATTTGAACTTGATCGAAAAAGCCATTGGTTGTTGACACGGTCTCAGCAATATGCCGAGAGACAAATAATACAGAGCAAATATTTTGGTACATGTGCATTTTCCGTCATACAAATCCTAAAATGAATGAAAAGAGGAAATTTTAAAGAAAGCTTAATGCATAAAATGGAGACTTGTATATGTTACAAGATTCGATTTGCTTTGTGTAAAATCAAGAGCTGGAATGTGTTGAAGGCTGTAGGTCCGACAAAACCTCAGTCTAGTTTCACTAGCCCAAGTGAACTTGATCGGGAAAGCTTCTGTTGTTGACACTGTCTCTGCAATATGCGGAGAGACAAATAATACAGAGCAAATATTTTGGTACATATACATGGCCCCTCATACAAACCAGAAAGATGAAACTTTAAAGAAAGATTGATGCATAAAATGGAGACTAGTATACGTTCCAAGATTCAGTTTGCTTTATGTAAAATCAGTAGCTGGAATGTGTTGACGGCTGTAGGTCCGACAGAACCTCAGTCTAGTTTCACTAGCCCAAGTGAACTTGATCGAAAAACTTCGATTGTTGACACCGTCTCTGCAATATGCTGAGAGACAAATAATACAGAGCAAATATTTTGGTACATGTGCATTATCCCTCTTACAAACCCAAAAGATGAAATTTTAAAGAAAGATTGATGCATAAAATGGAGACTTGTATACGTTCCAAGATTCAGTTTGCTTTGTGTAAAATCAATAGCTGGAATGTGTTGACGGCTGTAGGTCCGACAGAACCTCAGTCTAGTTTCACTAGCCCAAGTGAACTTGATCGAAAAACTTCGATTGTTGACACCGTCTCTGCAATATGCTGAGAGACAAATAATACAGAGCAAATATTTTGGTACATGTGCATTATCCCTCATACAAACCAGAAAGATGAAACTTTAAAGAAAGATTGATGCATAAAATGGAGACTTGTATACGTTCCAAGATTCAGTTTGCTTTGTGTAAAATCAATAGCTGGAATGTGTTGACGGCTGTAGGTCTGACAGAACCTCAGTCTAGTTTCACTAGCCCAAGTGAATTTGATCGAAAAACTTCGATTGTTGACACAGTCTCTGCAATATGCTGAGAGACAAATAATACAGAGCAAATATTTTGGTACATGTGCATTATCCCTCTTACAAACCCAAAAGATGAAATTTTAAAGAAAGATTGATGCATAAAATGGAGACTTGTATACGTTCCAAGATTCAGTTTGCTTTGTGTAAAATCAATAGCTGGAATGTGTTGACGGCTGTAGGTCTGAAAGAACCTTAGTCTAGTTTCACTAGCCCATGTGAACTTGATCGAAAAACTTCGATTGTTGACACGGTCTCTGCAATATGCTGAGAGACAAATAATATAGAGCAAATATTTTGGTACATGTGCATGCCCCCCCCCCCCCCCCCATGCAAAACCCGAAAGATGAAATTTTAAAAAAAGATTGATGTGTAAAATTGAGACATGTATATATTCGAAGATACAAATTGCTTTATGTAATATCAATAGCTGGAATGTGTGGACTGCTGTAGGTCTGACAGAACCTTATTCTAGTTTCACTAGAAATAGATGTTGATAAAAAACTGGCCTGACAAACCAGTTATCTCAGAAATGTTTGTGGTGGATTTGGTGGTTGTTGTAATAGATTAGTCTAAGTTGATGATAAAAAACTGGCCTGGCAAACCAGTTATCTCATTAATGTTGGTGTTTGGTATGTAGGATGTAGTAATAGCTAATGATAAAAACTGGCCTGGACAACCAATTATCTCAGAAATGTTTGTTGTGAATATGTTGGTTATAGTAATAGCTAATAAAAGAACTGGCCTGGCAAACCAGTCATCTCAGAAATGTTTGTGTTGGATATGTTGGTTGTATTAATAGTTGATTATAACACACTGGCCTGGAAAATTGGTCATCTAAAAATGTTTTGTGGTGGATATGTTGGTTGTAGCAATAGCTGATAATAAACTGGCCTGGCAAACCAGTTAACTGAGAAATGTTTGTGGTGGATATGTTGGTTGTAGCAATAGCTGATAATAAACTGGCCTGGCAAACCAGTTAACTGAGAAATGTTTATGAAGAGATATGTTGAATATAATAGCTGGTGATAAAACACTAGCCTGGCAAACCAGTCATCTCAGAAATGTTTGTGGTGGATATGTTGGTTGTATAAATAGTTGATTATAACACACTGGCCTGGAAAATTGGTCATCTAAGAACTGTTTTGTGGTGGATATGTTGGTTGTAGCAATAGCTGATAATAAACTGGCCTGGCAAACCAGTTAACTGAGAAATGTTTGTGGTGGATATGTTGGTTGTAGTAATTGCTGCTTAAGAACTGGCCTGGCAAACCAGTTATCTCGGAAATCTTTGTGGTGGATTTGGTGGTTGTAGTATTAACTGATGATAATAAACTGACCTTGCAAACCAGTTATCTCAAATGTTTGTGGTGGATTTGGTGGTTGTAGTAATAGCTGATGATAATAAACTGGCCTGGCAAACCAGTTATCTCAGAAATGTTTGGTGGATATGTTGGTTGTAGTAATAGCTGATAAAGAATTGGCCTGGCAAACCAGTCATCTCAGAAATGTTTGTGGTGGATTTGGTGGTTGTAGTAATAGCTGATGATAATAAACTGGCCTGGCAAACCAGTTATCTCAGAAATGTTTGGTGGATATGTTGGTTGTAGTAATAGCTGATAAAGAATTGGCCTGGCAAACCAGTCATCTCAGAAATGTTTGTGGTGGATTTGGTGGTTGTAGTAATAGCTGATGATAATAAACTGGCCTGGCAAACCAGTCATCTCAGAAATGTTTGTGGTGGATGTGGTGGTTGTAGTAATATCTGATGATAAAAAACTGGCCTGGCAAACCAGTTATCTCAGAAATATTTGTAGTGGATTTGATGGTTGTAGTAATAGTTGATGATAATAAACTGGCCTGGCAAACCAGTTATCTCAGAAATGCGTGTGGTGGGAATGGTGGTTCTAGTAATAGCTAATGATAAAATACTGGCTTGACAAACCAGTTATCTCAGAAACATTTGTGGTGGATATGGTTGTTCTAGTAATAGCTATTGATAAAATACTGGCCTAACAAACCAGTTATCTCAGAAACGTTTGTGGTGGATATGGTTGTTCTAGAAATAGCTATTGATAAAATACTGGCCTGACAAACCAGTTATCTCAAAAACATTTGTGGTGGATATGGTTGTTCTAGTAATAGCTATTGATAAAATACTGGCCTGACAAACCAGTTATCTCAGAAACATTTGTGGTGGATATGGTTGTTCTAGAAATAGCTATTGATAAAATACTGGCCTGACAAAGCAGTCATCTCAGAAATGTTTGTAGTAGATATGTTGGTTGTTGTAATAACTGGTGAGAAAAAATTGGCATGGGCAACCAGTTATCTTAAAAATGTTTTGTGTTGGATGCAGATTATAAAAAGCTGGCATGGGCAACCATTTATCTCAGAAATATTTTAGGTGGTTGTGAAAGGTTTAGTAACTAGTTACATTCAAACAGTAATGATGGTTGTTTTAGTTTTTATGTAGCTGACCTGGCTTGGTAAAATGGTGTAAATATTAAAAAGTCCATTTTCTTTGTTCAAATTTAAGACTTTTGTGGTGTAACTGGCAAACACATCTAATCTTTTGTTAGAAGACTCAGGTTCAAATCCTGACAAGAGTAAAATTTGAATAAGAAATGGATGCATTCATAACAGCTGATACCCCTCCTAATCATGAGTTTGTCAGGTTTTAAAACTATATTTACCATGATCAGTATATATTATATTTGACTGATTCTGTCATCCTTCAGTATTAGACAGCCACTATAGATATGTGTAAAGATATAAATATACGTATAATTATTATTTATTTTTATGTTCCCCCAAAGGGGAAAACATATAGTCACTGCTTCGTCCGTGAGTGCATTCATCCGTCCCTAAGTTCATGTCCGGACTATTTCTTTACAACCTCTGGTTGGAATTTTATGAAACTTGCTAGGATGCACCATTACCAAGTGCAGATGCGCATTTTGTCTTTTAGTTCCAGTTCGATGATTTTGACAGAGTTCTGGTCATTGATTCTGTCTGTGACCAAATTCTTGTCCGCCCAACACTGTACAACCCCATATTGGAATTTTATGAAATTTGCTAGGATGCATAACTACAAAGTGGAGATTTGCATATTGTCTTTGTGTTCCGGTTTGATGATTTTTCATGGTGTTATGGCCCTTTAACCAGTCAGTGACCAGATTCGCAGATGTGCATATTGTCTTGTTTTGTCGGTTCGTTGATTTTTCACAAAGTTATGGTCCTTTAATTCTGTCTGTGACCAAATTCTTTTAGGCGCAATTTCTCAACAACCCATGTTGGAAGTTATGAAACGTTCCCAGATGCATCACTACAAAGTAGAGATGTGCATATTTTCTTTGTGTTCTGGTTTGATGATTTTTAATGGAGTTATGGCCCTTTAATTGAGTCTGTGACCAGATTCTTGTCCACGCTATTACTCTACAACATCAGGTTAAATTTTATGAAACTTGCTAGGATACATAATTACCAAGTGAAGATGCACATATTGTCTTTGTGTTCCGGTTCATGATTTTTCACGGATTTATGGCCCTTTAATTCTGTCTGTAACCAAATTCTTGTCCGCACTATGTCTCTACAACCCCATGTTCGTATTTTATGAAACTTGCTAGGATGCATCATAATGACCTATTTCAAAGAATGTTGTACACTGTATTATATATATCACGAATAAAAAATAATGTATTGGCTTCTCTTAAGAATTCTCAGTTACTTCTCCCATTCAATACCATTACCATAGGGTACAGAGTCAAACACTCATTATGAGGAGCATCCATTGGTTCCACCGATATTTTCTTGTTTATTTTGTTGGAACTGAAGTTCTTTTTATAATAGAAGTTATTTTTGGAACACCATAGAGAAAATTGTGTTACCATGGAAATGAACAAATAAAAATTTAATACTTGTTACGGGATTCGAACTCAGAACGACTGAGTGACAATCGGCAGATAAAACTATTATGCTATGTAGTATATCATGATAAGCAGTATAAATATAAGTTGAAACTAAACCGTTTTTTCAGATTGTATGCAGCGGTCTGCAGGTCTTGTTCAAATATTGGCTATAATAGTAAGTTTGAGTTCTTGTTTCTTAAAGGTAATTAAAGATATTTTGAACCCAACATGATCAAATAGTCACAATTTATACAAAATATAACAATTTTACCAGTTTTTTATAGATTTGAAAAGACAAATAATGATTATGTCGTTTCGACATATTCTAAAGGCACACAAAGCAATGCTGGAAATTGAATTTATATGCAATCTTTAACTATAATAAAACTATTAATATCTTTTCAAACTTGTATCTGCCAGGCTTGGCTAGCTCAGTTGGTACCACATTTGGCTGTCAATTCAGGGGTTGTGAGTTTGAATCCTGCTACAGTTACTGATGACTGACCATGAACTTTGTCCTTTGGTCCTAAACCTCCCACCTGAATATGTGGGAAAGTAGTGACTTATTAAGAGACGATGTATTTAGTACTAGTTGATTATGTGTGCTGACCCGCTGTCAATTAAATTATAGAAATACAGCAAAAGTTTCAAAACCAGACACAAAATGTGTATATATACACTATTGGCACGTTGGAATAGATATTTAACATTTGTTAACAGGTGATTCAAAATGTTACATGAAAAATGGGAACTTGTTCTTGTAAAATTTCAGACATATTAAATAATCATTTATTCATTTCAGTGTTAAAATCGATATTGAGGTCAGACTTTAATATTTCCTAATTTTATAATGGAGATTTACCAGTTTTGTCAAATTATTTCTGAATGGGATTTAACTCCATTTCTGACCCATTACATGTTGAATATGGCATATCCACTTTTTATTGGTGGAGCCTGAAGACCTCAGAATGAATCTAACTAGAATCATCAACATTCTGTAAGTAGCTGACAAACTGTGTTTGAACCAAACTGGGCTCATACCTATTACCTCAGTTTAGGGATGTATGTGATTATGAGATGGCACCTTGAACAATTATAAACACAATGTAAGAATGAAAGTCGATTGATTGATTGATTGAATATTTAGCGTCATTTTTAGGCCATCGAGGTCTAACAGACGATCAGTTAACCTAACCACTGTTTCCTGGAATTAACTAAACTTTAAAAAAGGGGGAATCTGAAACAAATATTTTGCAGAACTTTGGAGAAATTGACCTGACATTGCTGTCAGTCATTAAATTAATAATTCAATCAGTGATCAATATTTTGATGCTGCTAAGCCATTTTCCTTAGACAAAAAAAATGTACCGGTAAACACTATATTGTATTTGCTTGGACAAACAATACCATGTAGCCAGTGGGGAAATGATTAAAATATTGTGTGTTTGTCCTTTACCTACCCATCTTTTTCATCTTGGGTAGGTGGGTAGGTAAATTATATTTTACATTTTGTGTTTTGTCAGACATGATGTCTAGTTATTTAATGAACAACATATATAAATGACAAAATTTTTTGTGACTTTTCATTGTCTTCAATGAATTTAGAACACTTTTACATGTGAATAAATTGTGTTTTAAATATATATTTCATGATCAGAGCTCCGTTTCACAAAATAACTTACAATAAAAATCAATGCAAATCAATTTGACAATTTCTCTGTTGGGTGTTAAAATTTTTGATCGACAGTGAAAATGATTGTATTTTCAGAAAAACATGTAACTTTTTGCATGACTTGAGCCAACTTGGCTTTATTTGAATGAAAATTAAAAATATTATGAATAAATGTTGGCGATTTTTGTCGTAAGATTTTTGTGAAATGCATTCCATAACTATAATTCGAAAATGCAAAGAAGCTGTTTCGCTGATGGAAATTATCGTAAAATTGCTGATTAACTCCTACATACTCGCCCAATTCCAACATCCATCAGTATTAGAATGAATGAATAAGGTTTTATGACAAACCAACATGTTATAGGTTATTTGACACCGACAAGAAAGAAGATTCCAGGTTTACTCTCCATGTAAAAAAAAAATTAACATACAAATATTGCAGTGCACCGGCTTCGGTTTTTCAGGTTAATTTTTGTTTTAAGGCAAGTTATCTATACAACCACTTATTGGATATGAATGAAACTGCACATGTGTGCTAGCCATCATCAATGGAATACACAGAGACAAGAATCATAACTCTTGGTTGCATTGGCAGAATTATGATCCTTTCAGACTTATTTGATTTGAGTTTTTTAGCAGGTTAAAGTTTTAGTTGGTACATATTACATAAACCTGTCATTGGTCACGAATCAAACTTCACATGTGTGTTCAGCATTATCTAGCAAAATTATAGACAAAAAAAAAATTCTTGATTGTATTTTGGCAAAAGTATTGCCCTATAAGGTCAAGAAATTTTGTTTAAACTTTTTCAGCAAGTTAAATTACAAGGCCTTGAGCTTAGCTATATACAAACAGGGTCAGTTTATGGACCTCTCTCAAATTTGTTCAAAACCATGACCCTGGGGGCAAAATTGGCCCACATCACGCTGTCAAATTTTAACTTAATGTTATATAGGGAAAACTTACAAAATATTTTTCTACCGAAGATAATTTATACTTAAGCTCAATTGTAATGAAAGCTCAAAGCTTATAGGAGTCCACTTCCTGGGTTGAACCAGTTCTTAGTGTTGTTTAATGAGAGGCATCGGGTCAAGCCGGGGATTGAACCTGCAACCTCTGGCGTGAGCGGTCAACACTCTATCCATGACACCAATACACATGTGTGTTCAGCATAATCATTTGAATGCACAGATACAAGAATCATAACTCTGGGTTACATTTTGGCATAATTATGGCCATTTTAAACTTAGAAAAGTTGGTCAAAACTTTTGAGCAGGTACATTGGACATGAACGAAACTTCACATGTGAGTTCAGCATCATCAATGGAACTCCCAGAGATGCGAACCATAACTCTGGGTTGCATTTTTACAGAATTATTGCCCTTTCAGACTTAGAAGATTGGTTAGAAATATTTTTAGCAGGTTAAAGCTTTTGAGATGGTACTTATTTCATCAACATATCATTGGAATAAATGAAACTTCACATGTGTGTTCAGCATTCTCTAGGACACTCATAGAGATAAGAACCATAAATCATTATTGCATTTTGGCAGAATTATTTGCCCTTTTAGACATTGAAATTTTGTTAGAGCTCTTTAGCAGGTTAAAGTTTGCAGTACAGGTACAAGGCATTGAGCTTAGTTGTTTTACAAATAGGGCTGTGGCTCTCTCTCAAATTTATTTAGAACCATGACCCTAGGAGCCAAATTTGCCCACCATTAAGGGTCAAACTGTTACATAATGTTATATAGGGATTTTTTTTTCTAACAAACTTAAAGGTGTGTAGCTCAGTTATAATTATTCACTTTACAAAAAAAAAAAATATTTTTCACTTTTATGAAAGTTATCAAGCTGTGATAAACTGTGCATACTTGCACAAGATTATTTCAACTATAGATCCATTTTCATGAACTGGTACCGATATGTTGCCCCATGTTGTGAAGTAAGCGCATATATTGTATATGTAACTGGTATATTACCATATGATTATAAGGTAGTGCATATATCACATATGTAAAACATTGACAAACTACTCTTGAAACAGAAGATCATCTTACTAAAGCTTACACTATGATTTAAACTCTTGCTGGAGTTATTTCAGGTAATGTTTAATTTATTTCTATTTCTTGATATGCCTGACCAACTTATAGTATTCTACTCATGCAATTGTAATATTTAGGGTTATTATATGTACATGGTGTGCCTTAAGTAAGGTATTGGCACACCAATTTGGTTATTTGTCGGTAATGGTTAATGAATTTATAAAACATTTTTATAACAACAATTGTAACATAATGCTTCATTAGATACATGTCATATTAAGGCAATATAAGCCATCCATTCACTTTGTTGATAAAAAGACAAACCTTTTGGTAATGAAAATATTGTTGTTAAATATTGTTGATGGATTATTTTGTTAATACAATTTTAACAGACAAACAATAATTATAGCTCAATTTTACCACCCTTCTAGATTTCCAACCTTATGTACCGGTTTTTCAGATAATCATATTTACATATATGTTTAAGTTTTACAAAATTAGAAAAATATAAAGATTAAAAGTGACAGTACATTGCTTTTAACGTTGAGAGAAAGTCACAGACTTATTTTTTTGATAAGCCGCTTAAAGTTACATTATCTTCGTCAAGTTCTCACAGGTCATGAATTATAGTCTTGGTCAGGTTCAACACTTACTTTTCTTAAAGACAAATGTCTTGACAATTTTTTCTTTAAAAAAAAAAATGAAATAGAATTCTGATAAAGTTTCTGATTTGTTGATTTAAGGCGTTAAATTTGAAAAATAAACATGAAAATTTTCTGAACAATTAGTCAGTCAAATTTCATATGAATTATCCTTATGAGTAGAAGTTTGAAAATTGTACAAAACAAGGGACTGTTGTGTATAGGGGCCCTGTAAGGGGACTTCAAGTTTTACAAAGTATTGTTATAGAAAAAACACAAAATTGTCATTCACATCCTTTTTAGTAAATATGATGGTCAAGCATTGGTCAGTGACAGCAAATTCCTATGATTAGGGGTTTGAGACTTTAACCAGGGCTAGGGTATATGGGGACCAGTAAAGGAACCTTTGAGTTTTATATAGCAAAACTATGGGAACGCAAAAAGTTCTCATTTCTCACGACTTTGTTCAATAATAATTAAGTTCGAGATCTGATGGTCCAGTCATAGTAAAATTACATTTAAATTTATTAAACGGGTTGGCAAAACTATATCATGCGAAATTCTGGCGAGCAATATATCATTTTTCCCAGAAAATTTAACATATTCAATAAAAAATGTGCATGCATGTAAGCTTTTTAACTGTTACATTTTAACTGAATGTAAGATCTAACTTGGGAAAATAGTAAATTTACCATTTATTAAACAGATCACCTCTATAAGGAACTTGAATAAATCGGACATATTGGTTTCTGTCAGTTGCCGTATGACGTAATGTTTCAAAATAAGGTCATTTCAACAAGACATCATTCTATATATTTGGGTAAGCCAGGAAGTACTTTGGTATTTCATGTATGAGAGCTGAATTATATGGAAGACACCAATGAGGATTCGGAAGTGATATTACACAAGATTAATATAAAAAATATGCCGCTGGTTTATAACACTCCTGTGCTGTAAATTATGTGATAAAATGGTTAACAACATCATATAGGCTGCAGCCTTGTACAGTGGATTAAAATATATCTTTATGAATAAAACAGACATTTTGCAAAAAAACAAACTAGTTTATATTAATGTGTATAGACGACCCTTTTGAATTCCCACCAATTATCTTCTTTTACTGTGTTGTCCAAGACACTGCCATCTATTAACCACTTACATTCCACCGCTGAGGTCGTGGGTTCGAGCCAAGGTACACCTAAAGCCTTAAGTGAGAAAGTTTGCCTGTTATTTGCTGAAGGCTGGTGATTCTACTCAGAAATATTTTGAGGTCATCCTCCACCAATAAAATTGGAAATATTATATACCCAGTATAACCTGTTATGTGTTGGTAATTATGTTCAAGCCCATTAAAAATTCCTGCTCCAAGTGTGTGGTGGCAACAACAACTTCTATTCTCATTAAAGCATTATATACAATAACTGAGAAAAAAGGATGAGAAATAACCAAAGAATAATCAATCAAATAACACTTAACTTTCAGTTAAATACGTGTCCACTGTTCGCTTGTGATACTCTAAGCGCCAGTTGACATGACCAAAGTCATTAAAATAGCAATCAAAGAACTACAAGTCCATTGTTCGCTGGTGGTAATCTAAGCTCCAGTTGACATGACCAAAGTCAATAACAATAGCAATCAAAGTACTACAAGTCCACTGTTCGCTGGTGATATCTAAGCTCCAGTTGACATGTCCAAAGTCAATAACAATAGCAATCAAAGTACTACAAGTCCACTGTTCGCTGGTGGTATCTAAGCGCCAGTTGACATGTCCAAAGTCAATAACAATAGCAATCAAAGTACTACAAGTCCACTGTTCGCTGGTGATAATCTAAGCTCCAGTTGACATGACCAAAGTCAATAACACTAGTAATCATAGTACTACAAGTCCACTGTTCGCTGGTGGTATCTAAGCTCCAGTTGACATGACCAAAGTCAATAACACTAGTAATCATAGTACTACAAGTCCACTGTTCGCTGGTGGTATCTAAGCTCCAGTTGACATGACCAAAGTCAATAACACTAGTAATCATAGTACTACAAGTCCACTGTTCGCTGGTGATAATCTAAGCTCCAGTTGACATGACCAAAGTCAATAACAATAGTAATCATAGTACTACAAGTCCACTGTTCGCTGGTGGTATCTAAGCTCCAGTTGAAATGACCAAAGTCAATAACAATAGCAATCAAAGTACTACAAGTCCACTGTTCGCTTGTGATAATCTAAGCTCCAATAGCAATCAAAGTACTACAAGTCCACTGTTCGCTTGGAGTTGACATGTCCAAAGTTAATAACAGCAGCAAGGATTGCCGGGTTTAGTAAATGTCACATCTTCATAAGTCAATGAAGTTTAGGATGGGGTTCCCGCTGCTATGGGGGCAGGACGCTGGCTGTGGAACCTTTTGATATCTTAAACACCAAATACTGCCCAAGAAATTTTTGTGATCAAATATTGATATATGATTTTGAGACTTTTAAATGTTATTGTGAAGAATAAAAAAAAAGATGTATTACATCATGCGCTGGGAACAAGATATGAGGATATAGGTGTGTATTCTCCAACTGGTGAGTGTAGGGGACCTTAACGAGAAAATTACAATATATCAAAAACTCAATTCTGCATTCAAGTAAGTTTCGGGAGTAGTTGTTACCTACTCAAATATTGTGTGACTTTTAAACATTTTTATTAAGATGAGTGATCACATTAAGTCTATGTTTAATGTTATTGACGAATCTCAAGTAAACTTCAGCTAAGATTGTACTATAGATATATATAAACAAAGCTCGCCCCTGGGTGTCTAATTCCAAAAAGGGCCATAACTGTGCCAAAATGCAAACCAGGGTTATGGTTCTTATCTGTGTGAGTTCCATTGATGATGGTGAACACACATACGAAGTTTCATTCACATCCAATGAGTGGTTGCATATATATCTTAATCTTAAACTTAAACGCAACAGTTTAACCTGTGTGTCTACAGATGACGACGACGACGACGACGCCGGGGTCATGGCAATAGCTCTCCTTGGACTTCGTTCCGGCGAGGTAAAATATCCTTCGTTTTTTACTGCGTATCTGTAGATTTTGCAAAAGCAATTCGATAGTATTCAACATCAGAAACTATGGAATGCTTTCATAAGAAAATGTATAAGGAGCATTTTTTTAAAAAATATTATTCAGTCAAATGTAAAGTAAACTGAACTCATGTGTAAAACTTAGACATGTGCTTTTTTTTACTATTTCAAATGTAGTGTTGGTACAAGGCTTTGTTGCCAGACTAATACTTTTTTCTTTGTTTATCAATGATTGAGTTTCATTTATTCATGAAAGGTGTGATTGTGTTCATGTCATACTTCTTTCCAAAGATATTAATGAGTTACTAGCTCTAATGTTTGTGGACAATGTCTCCATTTTTTCCGACAATGCAGTCCACTTACAGCGGCAAATAGTTTGCATAGAGCAGTTTTGGTCATCTGTTTGCATGAAAATTAATATGGGTAAAACAAAAATTGATGCGTTGTCATAATCAAGCAAAATGAAAGATGGCATTATTGTGGTGCTATTATTGACTGATTGATTAAATATTTAGCATAATTTTAATGCCATCGATAACTAACAGACGATCAATTAACCTAACCACTGTTTACCGGGAATCTGGAAGGTTAGCCAATACTTGAGCACTACCGATCTCCGCAAGTAACTGATAACTTTTCCTCTTGATAATGAGACGCAATGTCGTATATTAACCATCATGGAGATTGTGATCCCCTCCCACCAGCCCCCAACCCGCTCCTACGCCTATGAATCCCTGGATTGATAGTCTGACTCACTAGCAACTGAGCTAATCAAACCCGGCTTTTATTGAAATTAGACTGGATGTATACTTTACACCAAAACTAGTATGGTAAAAAAAACACCAAGAAATGTAAGTATTACAGGGTATCATAACTTTTCTATGTATTTTATGATTTCAGAGAAAATTTGGTCATTTAAATGCAAAGGATAGTGAATGTTCATTCCAAATTTTGTAAGCAGTATTGCAATTTATCTCAAAACACAGTTGATGTCCTAGCATTACGAGATCGCCTCTATGTATAACATGTAAGCCAAATTGTATGAAATATTGGATATGACGTGTTAGTATGGAAAACCATAGATATCAAAGACAGTGCTATAACATGCTAAAACAATTAGTTGATGCCGGTAGGATAACATGGGTTACCTCCATAAAAAAAAAACTATTTTTGTATGTTTTTTTATATGCATGGATTTCGCAAGATGTTGTCAATGTGACATATCTACTTACCGATTGTTATACCCAAGTATGGTATGCTGATGTAAATAGCTCATCTAAAGCACTTCAATATAAACGCTTTAATACTCATTAATGGGTTTTATGAAACTTTTATCTGAATGCTAATATGTAATAATGCGATGTATGATGAGTCCAGATGAGGAAGTTATCGAAAACTGATAAATAATAATGATTAATCTTTGTTTTATTTTGTTGGAAATATGAGGACAAGAACTGAGTTTAGAAAAAAATATGAAACAATCACAATACTTCAATAACCAAGGAGAGCAATCCTTAACGACACAAAACAATACAGATCTGTCAATCCTTCACAACATTCTCCCTTTCTTGATACGATATCCATACCAAAAACAATCAACAGGGAAATTAAAATCTATTCATTGATAAAACAGAGTTGAAATAAAATTCAACTTCAAAATAAGACTTAACTTAAACAAGAAATGTCACTGGTAAGTGCCGCATGCCCACCATGTCTGTGAAAATAACACGATATGTTATAATAGGTAGCGATGTATTTATAAATATCAAGAGTAATGGACTGATGTTTCAGACTAGACGTGCAATTTCATGGGTTTTTTTTACATTAAACATGACATTGACCTTTGTGTAACCTTCACATCTGATCTGGGCATTTTACAGGTAAACGCAGGTGACACATCATCATGACATGCTGACCACTTGTATCAAGCTATTTTAAAATCCCTCCATGTATGAAAAAGTTACAGACCAGACATGAAATATCAAACAAACTGAAAGTGATACCTGAGGTAAGGTTCTTGGTCTTGATTTGACACGTCATCATGTCATGTTGGTCAACTGATAAATTGAGCAAAGTGTTTTTAAAATCCATCCATGTATGATAACGTTACAGGGCGGACTTCAAATCTGAAACAGATTCAAAATGTGGTCATACAAACTCAAAGTATGACCTTGACCTTTGAGGTACGGGTTTAGGTCATACATGTGACACATCATGTCTTGTTGATAAATTGAGTTAAAGACAAAGGTACATACCAGACACGCAATATCGAACAAATTGAAAGTGTGACCGTGACCTTTGAGGAAAGGTTCTAGGTCTTACATGCGACACTTAATTATGTCATGTTGATCAGCTGAGCAATGAATTCTTGAACTTTATCCATAGGTGACAAAGTTACAGACCGGACACAAAATCTTAAACAGACATAAAGTGTTGTCAAACAAAGTTAAAATGTGACCTTGACCTTTGAAGTGGGTGTTAAGTATGACATGTTGTCATGTTATGTTGACCATTTGTAGCAAGTATTTATAAAATCCATCTATGCATGACAAAGTACCAAGGCCGGACACGAAATCTCATACAGACTCGAAGTGCTGTCAAACAAACTCAAATTTTGACCTTGACCTTTGAGGTATGCATGTGGGTCTTACGCCTGACACGTCGTCATGTCATGAATGAATTTAGCCAATTTTTTTAAATTTATCAATAGATGATAATTTAGTTACAGACCGGATATAAAATCTCAATCAGACTGAAAGTGTCATCCAACAAAGTTAAATTATGACCTTGACCTTTGAAATGAGAGTCTTGGTGTAACGCTCGACATGTCATCATGTTATGTTGATAATTTGTTGCAAAATCCATCTATGCATGACAAAGTTACAGACTGGACACGACATCTCAAACAAACTCAAAACGTGACCTTGACCTTTGAGGTACAAGTGTGGGTCTTATTCGCAACACGTCGTCATGTTATGTTGATCATTTGTAACTAGTATTTATAAAACCCATTTACGCATGGCAAAGTTACAAGCCGGACACTAAATCTTACACAGACTCAAAGTGTTGTCAAAACAAATTCAAAATGTGACATTGACCTTTGAAGTATGGGTGCGGATCTTACGTGTGACATGTCATCATGTTATGTTGATCATATCTAGCAAGTTTTAACAAAATCTATCTATGCATGACAAAGTTACAGACAGGACACGAAATACCGGACGAAAGGACGGACGGACGTTCCTACAAATGGGTATTTAAGTGGCCAAGATTATTACTTGTGTGGCTTAAAGAAAAAAACCCACATAAAAGCTGTTTTTAAGAGTTTAGAAACAGCCACATAAGGACAGACAGACGGACACTGCGATTACTAAATGCCACCCCAAAATTTTTTGAGGGGCATAACAATTAATGTGTATGCTTATCTGATTCAAATACAATAATAATCGTCTCTTAACAATGTGTAAACATATGCCATTGTATACTTCAACATTTTACACTAAATAAAAGGCAAGCATCAAATTACCTCCTCTATGCACGAATACTACTTAGTCATAATATGACATAAGTGCAAATACCCTGCAAAACTATTCTTGATATTAAGACGTTTCTACATGTGAAAAAGTTCAATATTTTAAAAGTGTCCTGATACTAAACAGGTACTTAAGTGTCTTGTTCATTAACAAATATATCTGATACTAAACATGTACTTAAGTGTCTTGTTCATTTACACACATATCTCTGATACTAAACAGGTACTTAAGCGTCTTATTCATTTACACATATATCTGATACTAAACAGGTACTTAAGTGTGTTGTTCATTAACAAATATAACTGATACTAAAAAGGTACTTAAGTGTCTTGTTCATTTACACATGTATCTGATACTAAACAGGTACTTAAGTGTCTTGTTCATTTACACATATATCTGATACTAAACAGGTACTTAAGTGTCTTGTTCATTAACAAATATATCTGATACTAAACAGGTACTTAAGTGTCTTGTTCATTTACACATATATCTGATACTAAACAGGTACTTAAGTGTGTTGTTCATTTACACATATATCTGATACTAAACAGGTACTTAAGTGTGTTGTTCATTAACAAATATAACTGATACTAAACAGGTACTTAAGTGTCTTGTTTATTAACACATATATCTGATACTAAACAGGTACTTAAGTGTGTTGTTCATTAACAAATATAACTGATACTAAACAGGTACTTAAGTGTCTTGTTCACTTACACATATATCTGATACTAAACAGGTACTTAAGTGTGTTGTTCATTAACAAATATAACTGATACTAAACAGGTACTTAAGTGTCTTGTTCATTTACACATATATCTGATACTAAACAGGTACTTTAATGTCTTGTTCATTTACACACATATCTCTGATACTAAACAGGTACTTAAGTGTCTTGTTCATTAACAAATATAACTGATATTAAACAGGTACTTAAGTGTCTTTTCATTTACACACATATATCTGATACTAAACAGGTACTTAAGTGTCTTATTCATTTACACATATATCTGATACTAAACAGGTACTTAAGTGTCTTGTTCATTAACAAATATAACTGATACTAAACAGGTACTTAAGTGTCTTGTTCATTTACACATATATCTGATACTAAACAGGTACTTTAATGTCTTGTTCATTTACACACATATCTCTGATACTAAACAGGTACTTAAGTGTCTTTTCATTTACACACATATATCTGATACTAAACAGGTACTTAAGTGTCTTGTTCATTTACACATGTATCTGATACTAAACAGGTACTTAAGTGTCTTGTTCATTAACAAATATAACTGATACTAAACAGGTACTTAAGTGTCTTGTTCATTTACACATATATCTGATACTAAACAGGTACTTAAGTGTCTTGTTCATTAACAAATATAACTGATAATAAACATGTACTTTAATGTCTTGTTCATTTACACATATATCTGATACTAAACAGGTACTTAAGTGTCTTGTTCATTAACAAATATATCTGATACTAAACAGGTACTTAAGTGTCTTGTTCATTTACACATATATCTGATACTAAACAGGTACTTAAGTGTCTTGTTCATTAACAAATATAACTGATACTAAACAGGTACTTAAGTGTCTTGTTCATTTACACATATATCTGATACTAAACAGGTACTTAAGTGTCTTGTTCATTAACAAATATAACTGATACTAAACAGGTACTTAAGTGTCTTGTTCATTTACACATATATCTGATACTAAACAGGTACTTAAGTATCTTGTTCATTTACACATATATCTGATACTAAACAGGTACTTAAGTGTCTTGTTCATTAACAAATATAACTGATACTAAACAGGTACTTAAGTGTCTTTATATCCGATACTAAATGGGTACCCAAGTGTCTTGTTCATTAACAAATATAACTGATACTAAACATGTACTTGAGTACTTAACTGTTATATGTAAAGTTACCAGTAGAACAACAACTACTCTATTGTAATTTAAGTCATGACTATGTAGCGTGCAAATATTTTTATACATTTTTTGTTTCATACACAGATCTTGTCAGAGTAATGGCTGCAAATCGATTTCATTAACAAAAGTTCTTGTACTAGTAGTACAAATAGAGTGATAACAAATTTATAAACATTTATTGACATGTCTAACTTATTCTTCTGTTCTTCTAAGTCTTCTTTTGGACTAATCTTTCTTCATTATTTTAATTGTTTGTGTTGGAGCAATTACCTAACTTAAGCATCACAGCTTAAGCATAACTTTGTACATTCTATTTCTTCTGATATTATTTTAGAAAGCAGCACAGGGTGTATTATGCCCTTTAACATTTCTTTCATTTATTTAGAATTTTAAAGAATACACTCAGAATTAATCATTTGACCTTGCTTTTTTAATATGTATATCGTGATATATATATATATGGATTTCGACATGGGGAATGAATATTATGCCCCAACAACAGTAAAACTATTAACACTTTTATTTTATTTTCACTTCCATATGATTTTACAAATCAATGTCTAGTTTAGTTTTAGTGGACACAATTTTGTAATTGGTCTTATAATTTCTGATTGACCTGAGCGGACCTTCACAGCTCGAACATGATTATCTTTTCCAGTGTGAATGTCAATTATTTGTTCCAACGGCCAACGACAACGTGGTGTATCTGATGAAATAACCAAAACTACATCTCTCGGTGTCATGTCTTTTTTTTCCACAGAACCACTTACTATCGTATCCACTAAATCAGGGGCGATAATCCACCAAATTTGTCCATGTAATAAATGATTTGGTGTTAATGGTATGTCATCCAATGAATTAGCAGATTGGTAAGGCCGAGAGTTTATAAGTGCTTCAGCACCACTGAAAGCTGTAATAATAAGTTCTTTGTCGGTAGCTTCAGCATTGCCAAGTATCGTCTAAATTGTTTGTTTTTATGTGAATTATCCTTCCGTGGGATACGGACCTCATAAAAAATGACCGTGTTGGTCCTGACTCTAGTGCATATCAAAGCACGTTTTCGAACGATTTTTATATTTTTTTTTATGTGATCGTCCTCTACGTAAAGGGGCTAGTCTCACCCCTATTACGGCGATTAAATCAGACTAGTCCTGACTGATGCGATAAGTTCCGATAACACTTTTGACACATCTCAAAATGTTTGTTCCAGTGACCTAAATGCTGGTGTAATGGCGTTCGATATGACTGTTGCCTAATGCTACTTATGTCGTGTACCAGTCAATTTATGCGTTTTTGTGCATCCATTATTTCCACATCTTCTTGAATAATATATCATTGACATTCACATTCTTGTTTTATTTTTGTCGAAAACGCGAGGGGGAAAGTTTACCAAGGGAAACAATCATGTACACTTAATAATGTTTATATCTAAGGGCAGTAACCCCAAAATAAAAAAAACATATAGAAACTATCACAATTCATAACAAAGGGAAGTAATACTAAACGACACAAAATAATACAGATCTATCAACCCTTCGCAACACGTAATATGTTTTTAGAAAAAAAAATGTTGATAAAGTGCTAAAGTCATGAATCATTAATTGAAAAAGAAAGACATGCAACAATTGATAGACCTCTACGATTCTGTCCCGTTTGTTTACACAATAAAATAACCGATGCGGAAGATCAAGGATTTGTTTCTAAATCCTTGGGGAGATGAATGCCATTTCATCTTTGGTTGCCAAGATCACGTGTATGTTTTATACTATATCCCTTGATATAGTACAATAAAGCTGTATTATACTATATCCCTATATATAGTACAATAAAGATGTATTCCACTTTTCCCTATAGATAGTACAATAAAGATGTGTTATACTATATCACTATATATAGTTAACTAAAGATGTAGGCCCTATTTTACTATATCCCTATATAAAATACAATAAAGATGTATTCTACGATATCCCTATATATAGTACAATAAAGATGTATTCTTCTATATCCCTATATATAGTACAATAAAAATGTATTCTACTATATCCCTATATATAGTACAATAAAGATATAAAATACTATATCTCTATATAAAGTACAATAAAGATGTATTCTACTATATCCCTATATATAGTACAATAAAAATGTATTATACTAAATCGCTATATATAGTACAAAAATATGTATTATACTATATCCCTATATAAAGTACAATAAAGATGTATTCTACTATATCCCTATCAATAGTACAATAAAGATGTTTTCTACTTTATCCCATTATATAGTACAATAAAGATGTATTCCGCTATATCCCTATATATAGTACAATTAAGATGTCGTTTACTATATCGCTATATATAGTACAATAAAGATGTATTATACTATACCCCTATATAGTACAATAGATATGCATTCTTCTTTATCTCTATATAAAGTACAATAAAGATGTATTCCGCTATATCCCTATATATAGTACAATAAAGATGTAGTTTACCATATCGCTATATATAGTACAATAAAGATGTATTATACTATACCCCTATAAAGATGTATTATTGTACCGGTTCGCAAGAACATGAATAGTCTATCTGAAACAGCCGAAATGACTATCAATACATGGGTCGGTTGTGTTCGAATCACTGCTCAGCAAAAGTCTCATTGCTTATTACTATACGACATTGTGTCTCATTTTCATTCGTCTCTCACCGCTGATTTAAGTTGGAAAATTATCAGTTACTTGCGGAGATGACGGGATGTGCTCGAGTACTGGTTAACGTTTCTGGATCCCAGGAAACAGTGGTTTGGTTAACTGATCGTGTGTTAGCCCTCGATTGCATAAAAAATGACGATAAATATTCAATCAATCTTTGTAGCAATATTTGTATAAAGAACGTTTACTTGTTTGTTTTTACAAGGTACAACACAAATGATCAAGTTATCCGTATTTATGATTATTTCATCAAGGACTTGTATAGATAATTCCTTCATTTCATGAATTAATAACTGCATGCAATCATATATATTATTATGTAGTATAAATTTATGATAAATAACCCTGATATTGCAATAAAAATAAAAAGTTGGTCCGGGTGGACCATGCTAAATGGGGTCGGATTCTCCAGGGGTCGATAATCTTGGGGCCGGATTTTCCATGATCCTTTTGAAGTGGTGCCGGATTATCTTGTGCGACATATTGCACGTCTCTATGGAGCTGTTTTGCGTCTCCCGAGCCGTGCAACCGCGGATGTCAATTTTACTAACTGGAAGTTCTTAACGGAATCTGTTGGGAAAGTTTCACGACTTTAAAATCCAAACAATTGGTATATTATTAATGAGAATTAAAAATTTAACATTTAATACATCGATGCGTGATAAAATTATATGCATGCACGCTAAATATGCCGATAAACCGATCTTAAACACTAGATGAATATGTATTGACCATCTGACATCGAGTGTTCCGAATGAATCATCACCATATTGTATAACAACAGACGCCTTCTATTATGAAATCGAAGAATGCTTGGTGCCGGTGTAATGAAGAATTTGTACTCCATAAAATATGTACTCCCCTGTCCGTATTCTACGTAGAATTTGGACTCCTTGTCCGTAGAATATGGACTTCTTCTGTAGAACCCTGGAAAGTCTGCATCTGGACAAGCATGGCGGGCACATAGGCATTGTAAAATCGTAAGTGCTAATCCTTTTTTTATGGGTATTGTAAAATCGTAAGTGCTAATACTTTTTTTATGGGTATTGTAAAATCGTAAGCGCTAATACTTTTTTTTAAATTGTTTTTGCTTTCATAGATCTATCGACATGCATGCAATATACTGCTGTCTCGGTGGCCATTATGACTAAGGCGCTAAGGTGTGAAAACAGAGCTGGTTCGATCCGGGTGGCGTATTAAAAATTCATCTCCCTAAATCACCCCGGGGCGAGTTTTTAGTAAATATTCCACTTTATAAAAACTACCCATCTAATTTAAAATCACCAGGCTACTGTATGTGGAACTGTTTTTTGATTTTTTCAAATGTTTGTTTGTTTGTTTTTTTTCGTTTTTGTTTATGTTTTTTTTTATATAAGTATTTAAATGAAACATAATAATTATACACTTTTTCTATAACTATAAAATAAAACTTAGTAGGCCGTTGAGAAGGGGATGGGTGAACATTCTATGCTCCCCTAAATGTGCATAAGAAGCACTTTTAGGTCAATTTTAATAACTATATCAACCATTTTTATCCATTTTTTTACATTGATATACAGAAACGTGCAGGGTCCCCCCGATAAACATTTTTGCGATTGTTTTTTCTCTTGATACGTCTTAATTTGAGCGTATTGCGTTTTTTTTTACCTGTTATTTGCAATAAAAAGTTGATATAACGGCACATATTTGACGTACGTGTATGGATGAATGGATGTGAGGGAAGAACGGACGAACGGGGTGAGGGTGTTTAGGGCATTTGCACACACCTTAGGCACATCACCAGTCTCAGTTTATAAGGGTGGGGGGGGGGGGGTTGAAGTGTGGATGGGTGGGTTGGGAGGAGGGCGGGGGAGGAGATTTTACATTTACACATTAGAATCTTCATTATTGGTTTTGCTTTTCTTTTCTTTTTTTTTTTAATGTTATTTTTTTATGGGGGGGTTGGGGGGATTAAAATAAAAGTGTGCGTTATTCTCTTATACTGCTATAAAGCCCCGTTTCCATGGAGAGAGTTTTGAACGTGCTGCTTTTTATCGCACTGCTTTTATCAGATAAAAATTTACATATTTTACAAATGCCGCTCAAGAACACGTTCAACAAAATTGCGGTTTATGAGCAAGAATAAGAAGTTGGAATTCCCTCCCTCCGTCTCTCCCTCCCCTCCCTCCCTTGTAAACAGAGACTGGTAATGTGCATAAGGTGTGTACAAACGCCTTCACTCATTCCCACCATCCCACCGTCCTTCGCTCTCTCTCCAACCCATCCACCCTCCCTCTCTTCATCCCTCTTTCCCTCTCTCCATCCTTCCATTTTTCCTCTCCCTTCCTCCCTTCACATCCACCACTCCCTCCATCCCTTAGCTCCCTCCCATCCACCATTTCCCCTCCTCCTTTCTTAACAGACATGCGATGTGCATAAGGTGTGTACAAACGCCTTCTCTCCTTCCCATCCTCCCACCATCCGTCCATCGCTCTCTCTCTCTCTCTCGCTCTCTCTCTCTCTCTCTCTCTCTCTCTCTCTCTCATCCACTCCATCTCTTTATCCCTCTTTCCCATCATCCATCAGTCCTTTTTTCTCTCCCTCCCTTCCTCCTTACCGCGCCCACCCATCCTCCCATCCACCCATGAGCATTCCCTTTCACCCATCTACTCGCCTCCTTCATATCCCTGCTCCATCCCTCTCTCCCACCCTATCTCTCACCTTCCCTCTCTTCCTTTTTGCCTCTATCCTTCCACCTATTTACCCTCCGTCCATCTCACCGTCACTCCCTCCCTCCAACCCATCCACCCATCTTTCCTCCACCTCCCTACTTTCTTCTCCCACCATCTCGCGCTCGAATAAACTAACGCACCTTTCTGAACATCCACCCACCGACCCACCCACCGACCCAGACTTCCTTCTTCCTCCCTCTAAAACGGAGATGTGAATAAGGTGTGTACAAATGCCCTCCCTTTTTCCCACCCTCATTCCGTCCGCCCGATCTTTCTTATCCACCCACCTACTCTCCCCCTTCTTTCCCACCCTCTATCCTTCCATTTTCTCTCTCTCTCTCTCTCTCTCTCTCTCTCTCTCTCTCTCTCTCTCTCTCTCTCTCCCTCCAATCAATCCTACCTCCCACCCACCCTTCCTCTGTCCCACCCTTAGTAAACCATCCCTTCCACCATTACACTTACCTTCCCTCCAATCCATGTTCCCTCCGTTTGTCCCACTCTCCCTCCCTCCACCTATCCACCACACTGTCTTCCTCTCTCCCTCTCCCAATCCTCCTTCCTACCCATCCACGCTCCCACAATCCCACGACCCTTCCTTCTCACATCCCACCCATCCACCCACCGACACACACCTACGCACGTACGTACACACCAACCAACCCACTAACCCTTCCTACCCTTCGTCCCTTCTAAACGTTGACTGGTGATTTGCATAGCCGTGCACGAATGCTCCCCCCCCCCCTCTCTCTCTCTCTCTCTCTCTCTCTCTCTCTCTCTCTCTCTCTCTCTCTCTCTCTCTCTCTCAGTCTGGTTGGCTGACATTTTGTCTATGTCTAAGTTCCGTCTGTCTATCAATGAACATTTTGTCCGACGAAAATCCTTTTGGCGATTGGTGTTTAGAAATCTGACTATAGTAACCCTTTAATTCGTAATCTAAAGCGTTTTACTATATTAATTCGATAGGAAAATGTCTTAATGTGGAAAAGGTGATAAAAGAAAACTAATTTATTCATATGGCTATGACTTTCAGGCAGATAATAATCATTTCGTACACATATCGTTTATCTGTACGTACGATTGGTATACTTTATGATATCGCAAAATCGTTTCTGTGTTTTACGGATGGAATAAAATCCGGGAAGATGTTATTGGAAGCGTTCGTTTGAAGATGTGAAACGCTCTGTAGAAAAGTGCGACAAATGCCAGAGAAAATGGTCTCTTCAGATGGCCAAGAAATCACTAAGGCCTATAGCAGTCTCATCGACCGCATTCCAGCAAATCATGATGGATTTAGTTTGACCATGGGAAGAAACAGCAAACGGTTTGTATATATCGCAAATGGTCAGTTATTAAAACCATCAACGCGTTTTACCTCTGTTTAACAACATATTAGATACATTAGAATCAATTACATTCCGCAAAGTAGCACAATGCCTTAAGGAAGACTTTGAACGAAAAAATAGGAAACAAAAACCGTTTTCATCCCTTTTCGCGTTTTATTTTTTTATATGACTTTTTACATGACTATCTGCTCATCAATCTGTCTGATATAATTTAGATTTTGTAGATCTATGTAAAATTTTAACTTGGCCAATACATCAAATATAAAGAAAATGGTCGAATAAATGTATAAATGTGCTCTATATGGTCGATTTTTCTTTTTAGTTATCATATCTAAAAAATTAGACATTTGTGGGAGAAGGAGTCCATTCGTCTCCCTACACGTGGGAATGTTATCATTTACTGGTGGAGAGTGTGTGATTGAGTACTGGTTAGACTTCATATACTCACACATATATACATACACACATTAACACGTACATAAAAAGACATACATACATCGTACGTAAGTACATACTTGCGTGCATGCATGCATGCATAAATATATACATACATATGTACGTACATAATTATATAAATACACACACACATACATATACAGACACATAAACACATGCATTTTATGGTTTATACGAACGATTCTGTTTGGACCTATTATCTTGCAGGTAACAAGTACATTGTGGTATTGACCGAATACTTGACGAAATGGGTAGAGGCCGAGGCTATCGTGGACAAATCTGCGACCAGCGTGCTGAATGTTCTGGTCAAATTTATATCCAGGTATGGCTGTCCCAAAGTATTTGACATCGACCAAGGACGGAAGTTTTGCAATTCTTTGAACGATTTGTTTTGTCAAAAAATGGGCATCGACCATCGCGTGGCTTCTGCATATCATCCACAGACAGGAGTCCACACGGAACGCTATAACAGAACACTATTTACCATGCTCTCAATTTGTCAGTTAGGCGCAATGCCCTCGTGCAATTGGGTTTTCAGCAGAGAGGAAGCAAGCATCAATATCAAAGCTGCACAGAAGAAGCAGAAAAAACATCATGATGCAAAAGCTAATTCCCATATTTTTACAATTGGAGAAAATGTTCTTTTGCGTAATACAAGACCTGCTGGCCTTACTCTGTCACGGAAGTTAACAGCAATGGAACATACGCTCTTGATGGACTGATTAAGGTTGTTAATGGCAGTAGGTTGAAACTGTATCAGACTCGTGGCAATAAAAACGACCACACCGATTGCAAAAGACGCAGTGACAACAACTGTGAAAAAGAACTGCCCTTGAAGAAGAGAAAATTAGTGCAAGAAGCTGAAGTAGTGATCACCGAGTGTGAAGAAGCCCAAAGCCAATGTCTCATGAACTTTAAGCCAGTAGATAGCAATTGACAAGCATACAAATCATTGCTGTTCGGTCACAGCGTCCGGAATGAACATTGTAATAAAGCGAGTACTGGCAAGATGAAACGAAATTCAAAATATTTCGGACATTCAGTTACATTCTATTTGCGTACAATCTTACCACGAGTCCGTAAGAGATCCAGTTGTGACATTTATTCGGGAAAATAAATGTTTGCTGAAGTATATAACACACAAACATCATTATGGATACCTTGGTCGAATGCAACAACTTGGAACATGGGGAAGAGAACTTGAAATATTTGCCTTCGCCACTATCATACAGACCACTGTCTATATATACAGCATTTACGGGTCAGAAAACGGAAAAGAAAGGTGGTTGTGGTCAGCGCATGAACCTATGACAAGTACATGTACAAATATTAGCTCCACATCGTCGGCAATCTACACTGAAAACAAAAACGGAAACTTTGAGCCAGTGTTTGATGTGCAAGACGTACAGTTGTCCAGATCACCATACAGATGTATCCGAGACTTCATCCCTCAAACATACTGGCAATACATTACTGACGAGACATTGAATGGGGCACTTGTTGACAACAATGAGGACGAAAAAATCCTAGAAGAGGAAGGAATTTAAACAGTATTTGTACAGCACTTTACAGACGCCCCACATGACATGAAAGGTCTCCCAAGAAAATCCACGAAGATGGATACAGTAATTACTAAACCAGTGATTGGACCTGTAAAACTGGTGTATGGTTATTCAGGTGATAATCATTTGTCGTTTTCAGTTAGAGACTAGAATCAAAACAGATTTATTGTTTAATTAATCATTTTGACTTCTTGTATCATTGGTAGTCTCATTGTAACGTTACATTTGTGTTCCTACTTCAATACTATGACGGCTAAAAGTCTGTGGTATTCAGCTTCTTAGAATAAAAACGTTCTAAATTTATGTTCATTCCGTATTGTTCATTTTCATATAACGAAGGGAGTGAACGTGTGGTAAATCCCGAAAAACAAATTAAAGCATTAAAAGTACTGGTAGCAGGTGTGCTTGTGAGTGTATGGTGTCTTGTTTTGCACAGAGTGTGTGAAATTGGTTTTGGGCTGATCAATTTTCTGGCGGACCAATCAAAATGCCCGTTACATTAAAGAATTTCTTATGAAACTATTGACAAAAATAATGTTTATTTATCACATCAATAGTTTATTCACTCCAGTTTCTCTCTCTCCAAAGCCAACATCTCCTTCCTCAATCTCCTTTTCTCCCTAGTCGAGGCCTCCATCGATCTCCAATAGTTATGCTTGCCGCTGTATAGTTTAAGATAAAGTCATCCTCGACTTTACAGTATCAATTTAACAACGGTGTGTATTAAATAATACACAAAATAAATGCAATATTCATTAAGTCAACTGCTTTACATAAGAGCTAGTATTAAATGAAGAAGAAAAATCAAGCTATGGGTGAAAGAAAAAAACGTTAGAAAAAAATGTTCGAAGCGGATGAGATTCGAAATACCCCGGTTGGTCGGACCGGCTAGGCTTGAGTGCCTCCACGGCACACGCAAATACCCCCTTGCCAAACTATTGGGTTATATGGCGCACTCTCAAGCGAAAGTAGTCGTTCTGGGCTACATTTAGAGAGCAAGCTTTTGATTGTGTGTCAAATAGAATGCCTGTACGAGTTGTATAACTTCTGTGTGTTTTGCAAGGCTAGCCTGTTTCTCGTGAGTTTGGGGCGAACCGTCGAGGCTGGGGCGCCCTCACGGCACACACAAATACACTCCTTTGCCAAACTCTTGGGTTTTTTGGGGGGTTTTTGCGCACTCCAAGGCGCTAGTAAGGTGTCTGGGCTACATTAAGAGGGCAAGCGTTTAACTGTGTGTCTAGTAGGACGCCTGTACGACTTGTTTGATTTTTTGGTATTGGGCAGGACGATCGATCGGAAACAGGTGATGCTTGAGCCACCCTGCACGGTCTTCCCGGTGCCCAAAATGACAGCCCCTTGCCAAACTCTTGGGTTCTATGGCGCACTCCCAGGCCAAAGTAGTCGTTCTGGGCTACATTTAGAGAGAAAGCTTTTGAGTGTGTGTCAAATAGAACGCCTGTACGAGTTGTGTAACTTTTGTGTGTTTTGCATGGCTAGCCTGTTTCTCACGCGTTTGGAGAGAACCGTCGAGGCTGGGGTGCCTTCACGGCACACACAAATACATTCCCTTGCCAAACTCTTGGATTCTTTGGCGCACTCCCAGGCGCTAGTACGGTGTCTGGGACTATTGACTGTGTGTCAAACAGAACGCCTGAAAGAGTTGTTTGAATGTTGTTCGTTTTGCAAGGTTAGCCTGTTTCTCGCGCATTTGGGTCGGACCGGCGAGGTTTGAGCGCCTTCACTGCACACACAAAAACACCCCATTGGCAAACTCTTGGTTTCTTTGGCGCTCTCCCAGGCGCTAGTAGCGTGTCTGGGCTACATTTAGAGGGAAAGCTTTTAACTGTGTGTCCAGTATGACGCCTGCACGACTTGTTTGACTTTTTGGTATTAGGCATGGCGATCGATCGGAAACAGGTGACGCTTGAGCCAGCCTGCGCGGTTTTCCCGGCAACCAAAATGACACCCCTTTGCCAAACTCTTGGGTTCTATGGCGCACTCCCAGTTGAAATAAGTCGTTCTGGGCTACATTTAGAGAGCAAGCTTTTGTGTGTTAAACAGAACGCCTGTACGAGTTGTTTAACTTGTGTGTGTTTAGCTAGGCTAGCCTGTGTCTCGCGCGTTTGGGGCGAACTGTCGAGGCTGGGCCGCCTTCACGGCACACACAAATAAACTCCCTTGCCAAACTCTTTGGTTCTTTGGCGCAATCCCAGGCGCTAGTAGGGTGTCTGTGCTACATTTAGAGGGCAAGCTTTTAACGGTGTGTCAAGTAGGACGCCTGCACGACTTGTTTGACTTTTTTGTATTAGGCAGGGCGATCGATCGGAAACCAGGTGACGCTTGAGCCAGCCTGCGCGGTCTTAACGGCGCCCAAAATGACACCCTCTTGCCAAACTCTTGGGTTCTATGGCTCACTCCCAGGCGAAAGAAGTCGTTCTGGGCTATATTTAGAGAGCCAGCTTTTGAGAATGTGTCAAACAGAACGCCTGTACGAGTTGTTTAACTTTTGTATGTTTTGCAAGACTAGCCTGTTTCTCTCTCGTCTGGGGAGAAACGTCGAGGCTGGGGCGCCTTCAAGGCACACAAAAATACACTCCCTTGCCAAACTCTTGGTTTCTTTGGCACACTCCGAGGCGGTAGTAGAGTGTCTGGGCTACATTTAGAGGGAAATCTTTTGAGTGTGTGTCAAACAGACGCCTGCACGAGTTTCGAGGCTTGAGCACCTTCACGGCATACACAAATACACCCCCTTGCCAAACTCTTGGGTCTTTAGTGCACTCCCATGCGCTAGTAGGGTGTCTGAGTTACATTTAGAGAGCAAGCTTTTAACTGTGTGTCTAGTAGGACGCCTGCACGACTTGTTTGACTTTTTGATGTATTAGGCAGGGCGATCGATCGGAAACAGGTGACGCTTGTGCCAGCCTACACGGTCTTCCAGGTGCCCATAATGACACCACCTTTGCAAGCAATTCGGTTCTAAGGCGCACTCCCAGGCGAAAGTAATTGTTCTGGGCTATATTTAGAGAACAGGCTTTTGTATGTTTTGCAAGGCTAGCCTCACAGCACAGGCAGCACACACAAATACATCCTATTGCGATTGTTTTGGGACCTTTGGCGCACTCCAAGGCGAAAGTAGTCTTTCTGGGCAACATTTAGAGAGCAACTCGTACAGGCGTTCTATTTCACACACAATCAAAAGCTTGCTCTCTAACTTTGGTTTTGCAAGGCTAGTTTGTTTCTCGCGTGTTTGGGGCGAACCGGCAACACTGGAGCGCCTTCAAGGCACGCACAAATACACCCCCTTGCAAATCTTTCCGGTGCTTTGGCGAACTCCCAAGCGAAAGTAGGCTGTCTGGGCAACAGTTAGAGAGCAAGCTTTTGACTGTGTTTCAAGTAAAACGCCAGTACGAGTTGTTAGACTTGATGCGATTAGGCATGGTGGTGTTGAAAGCAGTTGACGCTTGAGTCTGTCTGGGCGGGCTTTGCTGCACCAAAAATTACACCCCTTTGCCAAAGTCTTGGGTTCTATGGCCACTCCCAGGCGAAAGTAGTCGGCCTGGGCAACATTTAGCAAGCAAGCTTTAGAGTGTGTGTCCCAAGAACGCCTGTACGATTTGTTTTAATATTTGGTTTTGCAAGGGTTGTCTGTTTCTCACATGTTTGGGCGAACCGGCCACACCGGAGTGCCTTAACGGTACACACAAATACACCTCTTGCAAATTTTTGGGTTCTATGGCGCTCTCCCAGGCGAAAGTATGCTGTCCGGGAACATTTAGAGAGCAAGCGTTTGACTGTGTGTTAAGTAAAACGCCTGTACGATTTGTTTAACTTTTTGGGATTAGGCAGGGCGATCGATCGGAAATATCTGACGCTTGAGCCAGCCTGCGCGGTCTTCCCGGCACCCAAAATGACACCCCTCGGCAAACTTTTGGGTTCTTTGGCGCACTCCTAGGCGCTAGTAGGGTGTCTGGACTACATTTAGAGGGCAAGCTTTTAACTGTATCTCTAGTAGGACGCTTGCACGACTTGTTTGACATTTTGGTATTAGGCAGGGCGATCGATCGGAAACAGGTGACGCTTGAGCCACCCTGCACGGTCTTCCCGGCACCCAAAATGACAACCCCTTGCAAAACTCTTTGGTTCTATGGCGCACTCCCAGGTGTACAAATTTCGGAGTGTATTAGAGTAAACGTACAGATTTCAGACTGTATTAGAGTAAATGTGCATATTTCAGACTGTTTATACGTATATGTGCACATTTCAGACTGCATTAGCGTGAATGTGCAGATTTAAGACTGAATTAGATTGTGTGCAGATTTCGGACTGTATTAATAAATGAGCAAATTTCGGACTGGACTCGAGAAAATGTACAGATTTCAGACTGTATTAAACTGTGTGCAGATTTAATACTGAATAAGAGTAAATGTGCATATTTCAGACTGTTTATGCGTATATGTGCACACTTCAGACTGCATTAGCGTGAATGTGCAGATTTAAGACTGAATCAGATTGTGTGCAGATTTCGGACTGTATTAATAAATGAGCAGATTTCGGACTGGACTCGAGAAAATGTACAGATTTCAGACTGTATTAAATAACTATTTTTCCAAACATTATGACTAACGCAAACAATTCCGGTCCGACATCAAAATAAAATCGGTCCAGGTTTGATAACTTTTCTTAATTAATGTCATTTATATTATAATTAAAGTATTTGTTAAAACAACTCAAGCAAACAAGTAATACTGCGCGTTTTTATTAAATATTTTAATGACGCAATCAATTTTCGGTCCGAAAGTCCCAGCTTTGACCACTTGGGAAAAAACAAGTTAATACATTGCGGCAAGCGGTATATCAAAATTGACCTCCTCTCGCACAGCGGGTGACCATTGTTTAATCGAATGTTATTGCCGCAAGGCGTATTTCACAGCTTATAGTAAAACATGATAAGGGTAACTTATACGTCGGATAGAAAACATGTGTACCGATTTTTTTATTAAATTCAAAAGCTTCCCAACAAAGTGCATTTTCCGGCTTACTTAGTTATTAAATTATCTAAAATACATCTGACACCATCGACAGTAACTTCTAAAATTCTAAACTCGTTATTCCAAGCAAAGTATTTTATATTCTTAATTATAGAATTATTTAATATACCTTTTTGACTTTAAATATAGTATTTTGAGAACAAAAATACTTTGATTTTAGCTAAATTAATCACATAAATATCGCACTATATTTTGATGGGTGGTGAAGCGACAGTGTAAGGATTGCACGTTGGCGCAGTAATTTTCATGGTTATTTACCATAATAAACTTTTACTTTTGTAATGTTTAACATTTACTTTTTTAATTAAACTTTAACATATTTAAATCAATTAACCAAAAAATATAGAATAAGCATAAATATTTGATAACAACGTTATTTTTTTACCGGTTTGGTTCAGGTACTCTTTCGTCATATTTTTTCATACTCGGTAGCCGAGCTAACCCCACTGTTTAGAACAGAAACTGGGGTTTGCCCGGGTTGGTTTTCATGCGTACTGTACACGTAATTATATTATAATTATCTCCACACACACACACACACACACACACACACACACACACACACACACACAATGGCTACAAAGTACATCATCATACTATATACAATATACAATCAATATGAACATATAGTCACTTAGCAGCAATGATCAAATTCATTAGAGTATATAACAAAATATTTAATGAATGTTAAAATTAAATTATTCAATATTATTGTTGATATTGTTTTATCCAAAATTATAACAATTTTAGACAAAATATTTTCATTGTTTTAGATATAGTTAGATATTTATTTAAAGCTATAGTAAACGTAAGCAATCACCGTCAAATTATAATTCAACAGATAGTAAGCGTTTAAAATTAATTTTACCAACCCTGTCACCAAAAGTTTTAGATGATCACATCGTTACAATTGATAGTCCGGACAGCAACTTTACAGAATCCGATGACTGGTGGTTAAAATTGTATGATCTTAAATTATCGGATAAACATGACATATCAAACTGTAAATGGTTAAACGATAAACATATGTCGGCGGTAAATATAATTTTAAAAACGCAATTTCCTAATGTCAATAGTTTACAAAAAACTACAAATATCCCGTTTTTTATAGATGAGAAAAACAAATGGAATATTCAGAAAGCTTTTAAACGCCAAATAGAACCTGCTTACCAAATTCACTTTAACGGCTCTAATCATTGGGCGATGAATTTTAAAACATATTCCGACAGTGACTTCATTTACTATATAGACAGTTTAGGAGAAAATATGAAATTAAACGTATAAATTCAACTGTAACAAATATACGCAACGCTTAATGATAAATTTATCAACGTTAAATTTCACAGAAATCTTACAACGTTTTGTTACGTCTTGCAAATATTGTCTAAATCTTACAACGTGCGGTAAATAGGGACCGGTAAATACGCCACACCGGTGAAGTCGCCAGGTTTTTATAGAAAATATATGTCCTCTGTATCGAGCGAAATAAACAATTAAATGTTATTGATTTTGTTGTTATTTTCATTGTTATAGATTCAGCATATCTTAATCTTTCTAAGAATTGATTAAAACTATAGTTATTTACAATAAATATACTTTAAATAACCATTCAAACTCAGCCGAAAAATCGTCAAAAAACATCATAAAAAGGTTGACTTCAAGACCAAATTTAAGGCATTATTTTATTTTTTCATATATTTTCTTGATATATATGTCAAGGGCAGTACATTATTAATTGGATTAGGGCTGTTTAAGATCAAAATCACTAGTATACAAGCCACATTTGCCGTTTCCCCACGGCCGGAAAAGTGACCGGATCGGCCGGAATTTGCTAATGTGAGATTGAGCCAGTGTCCAGGAAAATATGTTTGCTAACATTATCAAACGTTTAGCCGAACTGAACGCAGCCCTGCACATTTACTCTAATGCAGTCTAAAATCTACACATGCAGATCTCAAACCGTATTAAACTGTGCGCCTGGGCTACTTGTGAAGTAATATCTATAACGCGGTGTTTAAAAACATGCGAAGGCAAATAAATGAATATGTAAAATAGGGGTACTACTAAAACCCGGTCAAATTCCGGCCGATCCGGTCACTTTTCCGGCCATGGGGAAAAGGCAAATGTGGCGCGTATACCAGTGATTATGATGTTAAACTGCCCTAATCCCATTAATTATGTAATGCCCTTGACATATATATCAAGAAAATACATGAAAAAAAAATAATGCCTTAAATCTGGTCTTGAAGTTTACATTTTTATGACGTTTTTTGACGATTTTTCGCCGTTTTTTTACTAATTCCGGCTGCGTTTGAATGGCTTTTTAAAGTATATTTATTGTAAATTACCATGGTTTTAATCAATTCTTACAAAGATTAAGATATACTGAATCAATAACAATAAAAATAAAAACAAAATCAATAACATTTTATTGTTTATTTCGCTCGATACAGAGGACATATATTTTCCATAAAAACCTGGCGATTTCACCGGTGTGACGTATTTACTGCACGTTGTAAGATTTAGACTATTTATTTACATTATTTTGCTACTATAATTGTAAATTAAATATCCATATTTATTTATTTATTTATATTATTTTATTTATTTATTTATTTATTTATTTATTTATTTATTTATTTATTTATTTATTTATTTATTATTTATTTATTTATTTATTTATTTATTTATTGTGATCAAGCACATTAATATAAATACGGTTAAAAAAACATGCATTAATATGCATTGTTAATAAAGTAGACTAGTTGACGATTAATAATATATCAGCTAGTACAGATTTAAATTTTTTACTATATTAGCTCTTATCATAAAATTATGTTGATTGTCTAAGGTACATGTTTAGCAGATGTCAATACTTTCTTGAATACGAAGTTTGAGATAGTGATACTTGGATATTAAGATGTTCATATGGTCATATAAACGCATGTGCCCCTTCTAGTTAAAAACCGTATGACCGGAATATGCAAGTATGAAATATGAGAAAACAGCCGCGCTAGCGGGCTCGAGTAAAGGAGGCAAGTATCCATTCCTGCAAAATAGCAAATTTAGGTCCTAGTAAACGTCAACAGTTTGAAAAAAGAAATTGAAAGTCATGTATAGAAGGAAGAGTTATGGAATAAAGGGAAGTGAAAAAGCAAGACATTTTACACAAACGTCTGCATAAAGAGATAGAATAAGTAGGAGAAACATGTTAGAAAGACGATAAATGTTTCAGGCATAGGTAGATTTAGGAAAAGACAGAAAGATATAAGAGATAGGTGCTTAATCCTCCACGACCGGTGATTTAAGCTAAAGCAGACAGCCACATCAAATTGAGATGGGCTGACCTCACGTTTATGAGGATTTCAAATAAAGGCCCACGTATATATACTAGAAATTTGCCTAATGAAAATCAAGGATACAAATGACTGATTTTCGAGATGTTTTATATACACCAGTACAAACTTTTAGGTGGTTACTAATATTTGCATATACGTTTAGTCAACGTTTAAATTAATTGTATTTCCGGTCAACTAGAATGACGTCCCTTTCCCAACCTAACACATTTAAAGGTGTTAAAATGATATATATATAAGTGGGGTCAGCTTAGCCCAGTGGTCTAAGCACTGAATTGTCAACCCAGAAGTCGTGTGTTCAAACCGCAGTCAGGCCATCAAAAACATAATAAAAAAATAAATTATTTTTTAAAAGTAATTATTTAAAATAGGTCCAATTTACGTCTTTTAAAACAGTTTGACAAGAACATGAAGGTGTTATGAATTATTATATATATGCTTCGTATGTTATTATTTTGCCCTCTCAAAATATTTTTTAAGCTTTAAATGTATATATATAATTGAAAATATTACATGTGTAAAAATCTTTTCTGTTTGAGGATCCACAAGATGTTTATTTATTTCCTCGAATATAGACGGATCACAGTCGAATACAAACTTAGATTCCGGAGATTTCTCAATTCGTGAGGGGAGGTGGGGGTTATTATTATAAAATCTACCTACTTATCTACAACCAACATGCCTGCAGCTGTTTTTAAGGAATAGAAAGACTTTGTGCATGTTTCCACTAGTTATTTCTGAAATAGTTTTCTTCATCATTTGGGATGCAAATTCCAGGGAAGTCCAAGTATATGGTTGTCACCATTTTACAGAAATATGTACCCTTTTTTAAGTATTCATGAAATCTCAGAGAGGGGGTTTAGACTTTAACACGGGAGGGGTGAGTCGGTATTCCCTTTTCCGCACCTGAGAAGAGCATGTACGCGTTGTTTGGCACCCGTGAATGGTGTACACACAATTCTGAAACCGTAAGCTCAAGGTACGGTACCAGTAAATCAAAGGAAAGGGAAGAGAATCTAAGTAGCCTCTTGTTAAATCGGATTCCGCTTATTTTGGTCAATTATATATGTAATAATATTAACTCAATAGTGTCCATTTATATTCCAACCATTATGTGAGAAATTGTTCCAGTTACTTGCGGAAGGAATGTGGTTCTATTCAGTCAGACTCAGTCTGAGGTCTCCCTCTACCTGTGAAACTGGACATACCATTAATTACCTGAAATGTGTTATAAATGCTGTTAAAACCCATTCCAAAAAATAATATTCCAACCCCAGTAAATATCGTTCAAGGTACCTGCAAAAAACTTTGTACACATGTCAACCTACTGGGTAGAAGTTCCTTTTGCTATGGGGGGCGGTAGGGACTACTTTTTATGCGTAGAGATTTTGTTTATGTATTTTATATATGCAACGCAATTAATCAAACAATAACGTTATAGTGTAGACATTGTACTATGTCAGTTGAAAAAAATGTTACACATAAAATAAACAAAACGCTACAACAAAGGAAGGCACATGGGTATTGATTAAAGGTCGGCTGGCAGTACTTGAGGTACTTTTATCATATGTCGTTTACATTGTGTGTTGAACAAGTAGTGGAAGATACAAAAATGTTGAAGTAAACGTGTCTTTTAATTGTATTTCTTTCTAAAGACATGTTTACTTTCTAAAACATATACGTTCCAAAACGATAACTAAAAAAGAAATTAACGCATGTATTTTTTTTCAATTTTATTAAATTAGCATAAAAACGTTTTCAATTTATATGACATATATAACAAAAAGATGATTGAATACAAAATTATTATTATTACTGTTTTTATTATTGATAATTTATTTTTTCTCGTCTGTTACAGGAGCATCGACCTTAGCCTTATTCCTGTTCTCGTCTGCCATAGCCTTGACCTTCTGTCTGCGTTCCTGGAGACTGGGGGTTTCCCTACGTAAACATAAAAAAACATGACATAGAGCACAGGGTAGTGTAGCGGTATTAAAACAGGTCATAAAATCGAATTGTGGTATTTAAAATTTAAATGGAACACAGAATAGTTGTTGCCAGAAAAGGACCACGGATTAGTAGTGTAAATAGAATAGACCAGTAGTGGTAGTAACACAGAACACAAAGTAGAGGTGGTAGTGAATTAATTATTAATTATACATGTAGTTTAAGTATGTATGCATGTTGGTGTTTGTTGTGATCAATCAATCATTTATTTAGAGTGAAAGTGGCAGAGTATGCACCCAGCCCCCAAACACACACACGTGTAGGCACACACGCACGCACGAACATACACTCATACACACACACACACACCATCCACCAATAGTTGGCTTTAATATCTTGATTATTTGATTTAGAAACTTCTGGGGGAATAAGACAACCTAAGGATTCCAAACTTCAAATCGTTTCCACACTGATGTTTATTTTAATCAAATTAATACGCAATATTTTACTACAAATCTTTCAATGTTTTATATGTAATCATTTGGATTAGTTGAACATTTTCTTTTAGTGATAGTGTAATCAAATAAGCAGTATTTTATCCCAGTTCTGTTAAGTTTTATATATATTTAATCGCTTATATTAGATCCATATTTTATTCTATAAAGCACTCTCGAATGAAATAAATGCTTTATAAATTTGGTATAATAATAATGATGATGATGATGATGATGATGATGATGATGATGAGGAGGAGGAGGAGGAGGAGGAGGAGGAGGAGGATGATGACGACCACGACTACGACCACGACGACCATAATGATGTTGATGATGGTTATGGTTATGGTCATAACAATAATAATAATAATAATATTAATAGAAATAATAATAACAATAGAAATAATAATAATAATGATAACAATAATTATAGAATCTAATAATATTAATAATAATAATAAATAATGATATTAATAATAAAACAATAACAATGTGAATATTGAAATTGTATTTATAACGTCACGGTGGTGACGTGATTATAACACTATGCTGACAGCCTGTAATGCAAACGTATGCAAGCCAATAACTAAATCTATAAGTATGAACTCGCGTTTAACACACTAAATATCCTGATTTTAACTATAAATCAGTTGTGACTTTTAATACTTATCTAAAGCAGACGTGGTCCTGCTCTCGTGCGTCATGTTGAACGCTGCACGTCGCCTGGCAGCATCATACTGTTTAATGTCTAGTCTGGCGTTCACGCGACGCTCCTGAAGAATGTCTTCACGCATCAGTTCCGCCATGAGCATTTTCTCGTCTGCTGTGTATTCAATCTGCAGTAATTTTTTTTTTTAACTATTTCTGATTTTAGCAACTACTATAAATTAATAACGTTTATACAATTTTATTGATATTAGAATTACATCATTCATTATTTCTCATTTATCCTTTGTCGAAAAAATATATGTCTTTTTAATATCATTAACACAAAGAGCGTGTTGATTCAGGGTAAATATACGCGTATGTCTATTAGATATAGGTACATATACAAATTTGTATTACCATTGGGATTATAAAAGAAAGATGGTCAAAAGTAGAAAATCGCTATTTACAGTCAGTTCAGACTGATAGATATTTAACAAGGTCCCTAGCTTGCTACAATGTACAACAAACGATGGCCGCGTTCCATATACCCTTGTTGTATAAAAAAATATCCGTAAGACACGTATACTGACAATTAAAAATCTTACCTCCGTCTTAAATTTAGTTTTATCCTCAGGTGTGATAGCACCGTCTAGTCTGTCCGCCAGTCTGGAGGGCATCCTTTCTGGATCGCCATCCGCGAAGTCTACGGTGAACGCTAAACCACCATTGCTTACTTTGGCATCTTGCTCTGAAACAACAATCGCCAGGGTTCAATTCTTTGCATAAACATATCTGCTGGTACAGTTCTGATATACGACTACTTGTTTAAGTACTTTTAATAGCATTCCATTTAGGAAGGGTAGGTGTTTTAAGCTTATCTAAAATTCATAAAATGAAGGTAAACAGAAGTAAAACGTTAATGTATTACACATAATTACCTTCTTTGAATTGTGACATCATATCCTGCTGTTGATCAGAACTGGGACGCTGGAATGGCGTCGATCTTCCCAGGATATCTGACACGTTTTCATCTTCTGCCTGTTTCCTGATTGGAGACGGACATACTTTGTTTCGTTTGGACAATTTTGGGAGACAATTTCCCATATTAATTTTTTTGATACGGCGATTTCTAAGGAATTATTCGTTTTATTTGTGATGTTATACTACTTTAGTTCTCGTGTACCGAGTTTAAATTAACACGAGCACAAAAAAAGCACCGTGGTGAGATACGAACAGAGGAACAAAAATGCACGTCTGTTAGTCTTCGATGCTTAGCAGCGAATGAACTGTTGTTGATAACCACGTGACGTCGTTTCCATGCGGGATGTGACGTCACTGACGTCGACTTAATGGATTGAGCTATTTATAGAACGAGATATTTTCGAAATGAAACGTTTGATTTTTTTTAGAATATGCCAAGTATCCGTTTGAAATAAATTAAGTTTAGAATATTATTAATTAAGTAAAAGAATCTTATTTGTTGAGGTTGTATAAGAAACAGTCACGAACCCAATTATTTTACTATTATAGTTTTATGGATTTTCATCATATGTTAATGGATGAGTTTTCTTTCCTAAGGCTTAAATAGTGCTCTTTAACTCCTCTTTATAATACAGAATAAAATGTCGGGACCGCTGGGATTCTGTCTTACATTGGGGCCGCGTGTTGTGGATCGGTCTTCAGCCAGGCACTTCATATGTGACATCATTCTCTTCGTATTTCATTGAAATTACGAGCGAAGACGGATTGGTTGGCAACACTATCAGTAAGAATACTGTATTAAATTTACATTTACATGATGCCTTATATATGTGTATAACTTTTGTTTTTATTTCAATTGTAATTATGTAAATGTGTATTTGCGTGTACATTATTTAATTTTGTCTGTATTTTGTAATCTCCTGTATGCATTTATGGATGAATAAAAGAATAAATAAATCAATCAATCAATCAATCCGTCATCTGTCTCTCACCGCTGATTCAAGTGTGAAAGTTACTTGCGACTATAGGTGTGCTGTAGCACTAGTTAACCATCAAGGATCACATAAAAGAGTGGCTAGGTTAACTGGTCGTCTTTTAGCCCTCGATGATATTAAAATGAAGCTTACTATTCAGACAACATGAAGTAGTTTAAGGGCGGTAGCACGTTTATTAAGACTCAACCGAAAGTATGAAAAGCTAGCACTGCCAGATTTAGATGGACGGTTTATAAAGCGAATGCGCCCACTTCTAGTATTGTGTGGGTATGCTGTAGAATATCTTCTAACTAATCAGGAGAATGTGCGCGTGAATTATCAATTTGAACGTTTATGTCAGTCAGTTATATAAGAGCCGGGGTATACTTCAATGTTTTGCACACTATCAATAGTCGTATCGATAGTCGTTCTCTCGTCAGGTCATTTAAGGAACCTTCACTTTAACAAATAAGTGTAAAGTGAAAACAAATCGAAGATAAGTAACCACTGCCGAATGACGCGTTACCCGCACTGCCAATGACATGTTCCCCACACTGCCGAATGGCACGTTATCCGCATTGCCAATGACATGTTCCCCCACACTGCCGAATGGCACGTTATCCGCACTGCCAATGACATGTTCCCCACACTGCCGAATGGCACGTTATCCGCACTGCCAATGACATGTTCCCCACACTGACGGATGACATGTTACCTATACTGCCGAATGTTATGCTACCCACACTGCCGAATAACATGTTAGCCGCAATGCCGAATGTTTTTTTTTCTCGCACTGCTGAATGACATGTTACTCGCACTGCCGAATGGCATGTAACCCGCACTGCCGAATAACATGTTACCCACACTGTCGAATGAAATGTTCCTGCACTGCCGAATGACATGTTACCCGCACTGCCGAATGACAAATTGCACTGCGGAATGACAAGTTATTCGCACTGTCGAATGACATGTTACCCGCACTACCGAATGACATGTTTCCCGCACAGCCGAATGACATGTTACTCGCACTGCCGAATGACATGTTCCCGCACAGCCGAATGACATGTTACCCGCATTACCGAATGACATGTTCCCGGCACTGCCGAATGACATGTTCCCGGCACTGCCGAATGACATGTTCCCGCACAGCCGAATGACATGTTACCCGCACTGCCGAATGACATGTTCCCGGCACTGCCGAATGACAAATTGCACTACCAAATGACATGTTACTCGCACTGCCGAATGATATAAATCAATCTCTTCTTTCTTTGTGAATCTAATATTCAGTTTACACTGGTAATACAGCACACAATCTTAAAGGGACAAACGGCAAATTTTAAGACTGTTCACTTAAAACGAATTCTAAAATTACACATTCTGAAATCTACACTGAAGGCTGCACGATGGATAGAGTATTGACCACTCACGGCGTAAGTCGTATGTTCGATCTCACGCCCGATTAGATGGCATCTCAAATCAATGCTCAGTACTGGTTCTACACATGGAACTGACTTGAGAGCGATTCATATAAACTTTCCAATCAAGTCAAAAAATAAATTAGCATAACCTTAACATATATACGCTATGCAAATATGAAGTCAGAATACCCTTATATAAATATGTTCGCCGGTCCTTTATTTCATTTTCATTTTGGAATAAATGTTGTAGTCTATTGCAGATGATTAAAAGGTCGTCATATTTCACATATTAACTATGGCCTTAGATGGAGGAAAAAATGTAAGAAATGTAACGTTTTTTCTTCTGATTTTATCGGTATGATAGAAAACAAATATCAATTTGTATTTCAAAAGATTTTGTTTGTACTCATATTTTAAAAGCAGCACGACTTCGCAAGATATGTCCTGCAACACCTGGACACGTTTAACAGATGTCAGAAAAAATGTTAATACTTTCTTGAATACGAAGTTTGAGATAGTGATACTTGGATATTAAGATGTTCATATGGTCATATAAACGCATGTGCCCCTTCTAATTAAACACCGTATGACCGGAATACGCAAGTATGGAATATGAGAAAACAGCCGCGTTAGCGGGCTCGAGTAAAGGAGGCAAGTATCCATTCCTGCAAAATAGCAAATTTAGGTCCTAGTAAACGTCAACAGTTTGAAAAAAGAAATTGAAAGTCATGTATAGAAGGAAGAGTTATGGAATAAAGGGAAGTGAAAAAGCAAGACATTTTACACAAACGTCTGCATAAAGAGATAGAATAAGTAGGAGAAACATGTTAGAAAGACGATCAATGTTTCAGGCATAGGTAGATTTAGGAAAAGACAGAAAGATGTAAGAGATAGGTGCTTAATCGTCCACGACCGGCGATTTAAGCTAAAGCAGACAGCCACATCAAATTGAGATGGGCTGACCTCACGTTTATGAGGATTTCAAATAAAGGCCCACGTATATATACTAGAAATTTGCCTAATGAAAATCAAGGATACAAATGACTGATTTTCGAGATGTTTTATATACACCAGTACAAACTTTTAGGTGGTTACTAATATTTGCATATACGTTTAGTCAACGTTTAAATTAATTGTATTTCCGGTCAACTAGAATGACGTCCCTTTCCCAACCTAACACATTTAAAGGTGTTAAAATGATATATATATAAGTGGGGTCAGCTTAGCCCAGTGGTCTAAGCACTGAATTGTCAACCCAGAAGTCGTGTGTTCAAACCGCAGTCAGGCCAACAAAAACATAATAAAAAAATAAATTATTTTTTAAAAGTAATTATTTAAAATAGGTCCAATTTACGTGTTTTAAAACAGTTTGACAAGAACATGAAGGTGATATGAATTATTATATATATGCTTCGTATGTTATTATTTTGTCCTCTCAAAATATTTTTTAAGCTGTGAATGTATATATATAATTGAAAATATTACATGTGTAAAAATCTTTTCTGTTTGAGGATCCACAAGATGTTTATTTATTTCCTCGAATATAGACGGAACACAGTCGAATACAAACTTAGATTCCGGAGATTTCTCAATTCGTGAGGGGAGGTGGGGGTTATTATTATAAAATCTACCTACTTATCTGCAACCAACATGCCTGCAGTTGTTTTTAAGGAATAGAAAGACTTTGTGCATGTTTCCACTAGTTATTTCTGAAATAGTTTTCTTCATCATTTGGGATGCAAATTCCAGGGAAGTCCAAGTATATGGTTGTCACCATTTTACAGAAATATGTACCCTTTTTTAAGTATTCATGAAATCTCAGAGAGGGGGTTTAGACTTTAACACGGGAGGGGTGAGTCGGTATTCCCTTTTCCGCACCTGAGAAGAGCATGTACGCGTTGTTTGGCACCCGTGAATGGTGTACACACAATTCTGAAACCGTAAGCTCAAGGTACGGTACCAGTAAATCAAAGGAAAGGGAAGAAAATCTAAGTAGCCTCTTGTTAAATCGGGTTCCGCTTATTTTGGTCAATTATATATGTAATAATATTAACTCAATAGTGTCCATTTATATTCCAACCATTATGTGAGAAATTGTTCCAGTTACTTGCGGAAGGAATGTGGTTCTATTCAGTCAGACTCAGTCTGAGGTCTCCCTCTACCTGTGAAACTGGACATACCATTAATTACCTGAAATGTGTTATAAATGCTGTTAAAACCCATTCCAAAAAATAATATTCCAACCCCAGTAAATATCGTTCAAGGTACCTGCAAAAAACTTTGTACACATGTCAACCTACTGGGTAGAAGTTCCTTTTGCTATGGGGGGCGGTAGGGACTACTTTTTATGCGTAGAGATTTTGTTTATGTATTTTATATATGCAACGCAATTAATCAAACAATAACGTTATAGTGTAGACATTGTACTATGTCAGTTGAAAAAAATGTTACACATAAAATAAACAAAACGCTACAACAAAGGAAGGCACATGGGTATTGATTAAAGGTCGGCTGGCAGTACTTGAGGTACTTTTATCATATGTCGTTTACATTGTGTGTTGAACAAGTAGTGGAAGATACAAAAATGTTGAAGTAAACGTGTCTTTTAATTGTATTTCTTTCTAAAGACATGTTTACTTTCTAAAACATATACGTTCCAAAACGATAACTAAAAAAGAAATTAACGCATGTATTTTTTTTCAATTTTATTAAATTAGCATAAAAACGTTTTCAATTTATATGACATATATAACAAAAAGATGATTGAATACAAAATTATTATTATTACTGTTTTTATTATTGATAATTTATTTTTTCTCGTCTGTTACAGGAGCATCGACCTTAGCCTTATTCCTGTTCTCGTCTGCCATAGCCTTGACCTTCTGTCTGCGTTCCTGGAGACTGGGGGTTTCCCTACGTAAACATAAAAAAACATGACATAGAGCACAGGGTAGTGTAGCGGTATTAAAACAGGTCATAAAATCGAATTGTGGTATTTAAAATTTAAATGGAACACAGAATAGTTGTTGCCAGAAAAGGACCACGGATTAGTAGTGTAAATAGAATAGACCAGTAGTGGTAGTAACACAGAACACAAAGTAGAGGTGGTAGTGAATTAATTATTAATTATACATGTAGTTTAAGTATGTATGCATGTTGGTGTTTGTTGTGATCAATCAATCATTTATTTAGAGTGAAAGTGGCAGAGTATGCACCCAGCCCCCAAACACACACACGTGTAGGCACACACGCACGCACGAACATACACTCATACACACACACACACACCATCCACCAATAGTTGGCTTTAATATCTTGATTATTTGATTTAGAAACTTCTGGGGGAATAAGACAACCTAAGGATTCCAAACTTCAAATCGTTTCCACACTGATGTTTATTTTAATCAAATTAATACGCAATATTTTACTACAAATCTTTCAATGTTTTATATGTAATCATTTGGATTAGTTGAACATTTTCTTTTAGTGATAGTGTAATCAAATAAGCAGTATTTTATCCCAGTTCTGTTAAGTTTTATATATATTTAATCGCTTATATTAGATCCATATTTTATTCTATAAAGCACTCTCGAATGAAATAAATGCTTTATAAATTTGGTATAATAATAATGATGATGATGATGATGATGATGATGATGATGATGATGAGGAGGAGGAGGAGGAGGAGGAGGAGGAGGAGGAGGATGATGACGACCACGACTACGACCACGACGACCATAATGATGTTGATGATGGTTATGGTTATGGTCATAACAATAATAATAATAATAATATTAATAGAAATAATAATAACAATAGAAATAATAATAATAATGATAACAATAATTATAGAATCTAATAATATTAATAATAATAATAAATAATGATATTAATAATAAAACAATAACAATGTGAATATTGAAATTGTATTTATAACGTCACGGTGGTGACGTGATTATAACACTATGCTGACAGCCTGTAATGCAAACGTATGCAAGCCAATAACTAAATCTATAAGTATGAACTCGCGTTTAACACACTAAATATCCTGATTTTAACTATAAATCAGTTGTGACTTTTAATACTTATCTAAAGCAGACGTGGTCCTGCTCTCGTGCGTCATGTTGAACGCTGCACGTCGCCTGGCAGCATCATACTGTTTAATGTCTAGTCTGGCGTTCACGCGACGCTCCTGAAGAATGTCTTCACGCATCAGTTCCGCCATGAGCATTTTCTCGTCTGCTGTGTATTCAATCTGCAGTAATTTTTTTTTTTAACTATTTCTGATTTTAGCAACTACTATAAATTAATAACGTTTATACAATTTTATTGATATTAGAATTACATCATTCATTATTTCTCATTTATCCTTTGTCGAAAAAATATATGTCTTTTTAATATCATTAACACAAAGAGCGTGTTGATTCAGGGTAAATATACGCGTATGTCTATTAGATATAGGTACATATACAAATTTGTATTACCATTGGGATTATAAAAGAAAGATGGTCAAAAGTAGAAAATCGCTATTTACAGTCAGTTCAGACTGATAGATATTTAACAAGGTCCCTAGCTTGCTACAATGTACAACAAACGATGGCCGCGTTCCATATACCCTTGTTGTATAAAAAAATATCCGTAAGACACGTATACTGACAATTAAAAATCTTACCTCCGTCTTAAATTTAGTTTTATCCTCAGGTGTGATAGCACCGTCTAGTCTGTCCGCCAGTCTGGAGGGCATCCTTTCTGGATCGCCATCCGCGAAGTCTACGGTGAACGCTAAACCACCATTGCTTACTTTGGCATCTTGCTCTGAAACAACAATCGCCAGGGTTCAATTCTTTGCATAAACATATCTGCTGGTACAGTTCTGATATACGACTACTTGTTTAAGTACTTTTAATAGCATTCCATTTAGGAAGGGTAGGTGTTTTAAGCTTATCTAAAATTCATAAAATGAAGGTAAACAGAAGTAAAACGTTAATGTATTACACATAATTACCTTCTTTGAATTGTGACATCATATCCTGCTGTTGATCAGAACTGGGACGCTGGAATGGCGTCGATCTTCCCAGGATATCTGACACGTTTTCATCTTCTGCCTGTTTCCTGATTGGAGACGGACATACTTTGTTTCGTTTGGACAATTTTGGGAGACAATTTCCCATATTAATTTTTTTGATACGGCGATTTCTAAGGAATTATTCGTTTTATTTGTGATGTTATACTACTTTAGTTCTCGTGTACCGAGTTTAAATTAACACGAGCACAAAAAAAGCACCGTGGTGAGATACGAACAGAGGAACAAAAATGCACGTCTGTTAGTCTTCGATGCTTAGCAGCGAATGAACTGTTGTTGATAACCACGTGACGTCGTTTCCATGCGGGATGTGACGTCACTGACGTCGACTTAATGGATTGAGCTATTTATAGAACGAGATATTTTCGAAATGAAACGTTTGATTTTTTTTAGAATATGCCAAGTATCCGTTTGAAATAAATTAAGTTTAGAATATTATTAATTAAGTAAAAGAATCTTATTTGTTGAGGTTGTATAAGAAACAGTCACGAACCCAATTATTTTACTATTATAGTTTTATGGATTTTCATCATATGTTAATGGATGAGTTTTCTTTCCTAAGGCTTAAATAGTGCTCTTTAACTCCTCTTTATAATACAGAATAAAATGTCGGGACCGCTGGGATTCTGTCTTACATTGGGGCCGCGTGTTGTGGATCGGTCTTCAGCCAGGCACTTCATATGTGACATCATTCTCTTCGTATTTCATTGAAATTACGAGCGAAGACGGATTGGTTGGCAACACTATCAGTAAGAATACTGTATTAAATTTACATTTACATGATGCCTTATATATGTGTATAACTTTTGTTTTTATTTCAATTGTAATTATGTAAATGTGTATTTGCGTGTACATTATTTAATTTTGTCTGTATTTTGTAATCTCCTGTATGCATTTATGGATGAATAAAAGAATAAATAAATCAATCAATCAATCAATCCGTCATCTGTCTCTCACCGCTGATTCAAGTGTGAAAGTTACTTGCGACTATAGGTGTGCTGTAGCACTAGTTAACCATCAAGGATCACATAAAAGAGTGGCTAGGTTAACTGGTCGTCTTTTAGCCCTCGATGATATTAAAATGAAGCTTACTATTCAGACAACATGAAGTAGTTTAAGGGCGGTAGCACGTTTATTAAGACTCAACCGAAAGTATGAAAAGCTAGCACTGCCAGATTTAGATGGACGGTTTATAAAGCGAATGCGCCCACTTCTAGTATTGTGTGGGTATGCTGTAGAATATCTTCTAACTAATCAGGAGAATGTGCGCGTGAATTATCAATTTGAACGTTTATGTCAGTCAGTTATATAAGAGCCGGGGTATACTTCAATGTTTTGCACACTATCAATAGTCGTATCGATAGTCGTTCTCTCGTCAGGTCATTTAAGGAACCTTCACTTTAACAAATAAGTGTAAAGTGAAAACAAATCGAAGATAAGTAACCACTGCCGAATGACGCGTTACCCGCACTGCCAATGACATGTTCCCCACACTGCCGAATGGCACGTTATCCGCATTGCCAATGACATGTTCCCCCACACTGCCGAATGGCACGTTATCCGCACTGCCAATGACATGTTCCCCACACTGCCGAATGGCACGTTATCCGCACTGCCAATGACATGTTCCCCACACTGACGGATGACATGTTACCTATACTGCCGAATGTTATGCTACCCACACTGCCGAATAACATGTTAGCCGCAATGCCGAATGTTTTTTTTTCTCGCACTGCTGAATGACATGTTACTCGCACTGCCGAATGGCATGTAACCCGCACTGCCGAATAACATGTTACCCACACTGTCGAATGAAATGTTCCTGCACTGCCGAATGACATGTTACCCGCACTGCCGAATGACAAATTGCACTGCGGAATGACAAGTTATTCGCACTGTCGAATGACATGTTACCCGCACTACCGAATGACATGTTTCCCGCACAGCCGAATGACATGTTACTCGCACTGCCGAATGACATGTTCCCGCACAGCCGAATGACATGTTACCCGCATTACCGAATGACATGTTCCCGGCACTGCCGAATGACATGTTCCCGGCACTGCCGAATGACATGTTCCCGCACAGCCGAATGACATGTTACCCGCACTGCCGAATGACATGTTCCCGGCACTGCCGAATGACAAATTGCACTACCAAATGACATGTTACTCGCACTGCCGAATGATATAAATCAATCTCTTCTTTCTTTGTGAATCTAATATTCAGTTTACACTGGTAATACAGCACACAATCTTAAAGGGACAAACGGCAAATTTTAAGACTGTTCACTTAAAACGAATTCTAAAATTACACATTCTGAAATCTACACTGAAGGCTGCACGATGGATAGAGTATTGACCACTCACGGCGTAAGTCGTATGTTCGATCTCACGCCCGATTAGATGGCATCTCAAATCAATGCTCAGTACTGGTTCTACACATGGAACTGACTTGAGAGCGATTCATATAAACTTTCCAATCAAGTCAAAAAATAAATTAGCATAACCTTAACATATATACGCTATGCAAATATGAAGTCAGAATACCCTTATATAAATATGTTCGCCGGTCCTTTATTTCATTTTCATTTTGGAATAAATGTTGTAGTCTATTGCAGATGATTAAAAGGTCGTCATATTTCACATATTAACTATGGCCTTAGATGGAGGAAAAAATGTAAGAAATGTAACGTTTTTTCTTCTGATTTTATCGGTATGATAGAAAACAAATATCAATTTGTATTTCAAAAGATTTTGTTTGTACTCATATTTTAAAAGCAGCACGACTTCGCAAGATATGTCCTGCAACACCTGGACACGTTTAACAGATGTCAGAAAAAATGTTAATACTTTCTTGAATACGAAGTTTGAGATAGTGATACTTGGATATTAAGATGTTCATATGGTCATATAAACGCATGTGCCCCTTCTAATTAAACACCGTATGACCGGAATACGCAAGTATGGAATATGAGAAAACAGCCGCGTTAGCGGGCTCGAGTAAAGGAGGCAAGTATCCATTCCTGCAAAATAGCAAATTTAGGTCCTAGTAAACGTCAACAGTTTGAAAAAAGAAATTGAAAGTCATGTATAGAAGGAAGAGTTATGGAATAAAGGGAAGTGAAAAAGCAAGACATTTTACACAAACGTCTGCATAAAGAGATAGAATAAGTAGGAGAAACATGTTAGAAAGACGATCAATGTTTCAGGCATAGGTAGATTTAGGAAAAGACAGAAAGATGTAAGAGATAGGTGCTTAATCGTCCACGACCGGCGATTTAAGCTAAAGCAGACAGCCACATCAAATTGAGATGGGCTGACCTCACGTTTATGAGGATTTCAAATAAAGGCCCACGTATATATACTAGAAATTTGCCTAATGAAAATCAAGGATACAAATGACTGATTTTCGAGATGTTTTATATACACCAGTACAAACTTTTAGGTGGTTACTAATATTTGCATATACGTTTAGTCAACGTTTAAATTAATTGTATTTCCGGTCAACTAGAATGACGTCCCTTTCCCAACCTAACACATTTAAAGGTGTTAAAATGATATATATATAAGTGGGGTCAGCTTAGCCCAGTGGTCTAAGCACTGAATTGTCAACCCAGAAGTCGTGTGTTCAAACCGCAGTCAGGCCAACAAAAACATAATAAAAAAATAAATTATTTTTTAAAAGTAATTATTTAAAATAGGTCCAATTTACGTGTTTTAAAACAGTTTGACAAGAACATGAAGGTGATATGAATTATTATATATATGCTTCGTATGTTATTATTTTGTCCTCTCAAAATATTTTTTAAGCTGTGAATGTATATATATAATTGAAAATATTACATGTGTAAAAATCTTTTCTGTTTGAGGATCCACAAGATGTTTATTTATTTCCTCGAATATAGACGGAACACAGTCGAATACAAACTTAGATTCCGGAGATTTCTCAATTCGTGAGGGGAGGTGGGGGTTATTATTATAAAATCTACCTACTTATCTGCAACCAACATGCCTGCAGTTGTTTTTAAGGAATAGAAAGACTTTGTGCATGTTTCCACTAGTTATTTCTGAAATAGTTTTCTTCATCATTTGGGATGCAAATTCCAGGGAAGTCCAAGTATATGGTTGTCACCATTTTACAGAAATATGTACCCTTTTTTAAGTATTCATGAAATCTCAGAGAGGGGGTTTAGACTTTAACACGGGAGGGGTGAGTCGGTATTCCCTTTTCCGCACCTGAGAAGAGCATGTACGCGTTGTTTGGCACCCGTGAATGGTGTACACACAATTCTGAAACCGTAAGCTCAAGGTACGGTACCAGTAAATCAAAGGAAAGGGAAGAAAATCTAAGTAGCCTCTTGTTAAATCGGGTTCCGCTTATTTTGGTCAATTATATATGTAATAATATTAACTCAATAGTGTCCATTTATATTCCAACCATTATGTGAGAAATTGTTCCAGTTACTTGCGGAAGGAATGTGGTTCTATTCAGTCAGACACAGTCTGAGGTCTCCCTCTACCTGTGAAACTGGACATACCATTAATTACCTGAAATGTGTTATAAATGCTGTTAAAACCCATTCCAAAAAATAATATTCCAACCCCAGTAAATATCGTTCAAGGTACCTGCAAAAAACTTTGTACACATGTCAACCTACTGGGTAGAAGTTCCTTTTGCTATGGGGGGCGGAAGGGACTACTTTTTATGCGTAGAGATTTTGTTTATGTATTTTATATATGCAACGCAATTAATCAAACAATAACGTTATAGTGTAGACATTGTACTATGTCAGTTGAAAAAAATGTTACACATAAAATAAACAAAACGCTACAACAAAGGAAGGCACATGGGTATTGATTAAAGGTCGGCTGGCAGTACTTGAGGTACTTTTATCATATGTCGTTTACATTGTGTGTTGAACAAGTAGTGGAAGATACAAAAATGTTGAAGTAAACGTGTCTTTTAATTGTATTTCTTTCTAAAGACATGTTTACTTTCTAAAACATATACGTTCCAAAACGATAACTAAAAAAGAAATTAACGCATGTATTTTTTTTTCAATTTTATTAAATTAGCATAAAAACGTTTTCAATTTATATGACATATATAACAAAAAGATGATTGAATACAAAATTATTATTATTACGGTTTTTATTATTGATAATTTATTTTTTCTCGTCTGTTACAGAAGCATCGACCTTAGCCTTATTCCTGTTCTCGTCTGCAATAGCCTTGACCTTGGAGACTGGGGGTTTCCCTACGTAAACATAAAAAAACATGACATAGAGCACAGGGTAGTGTAGCGGTATTAAAACAGGTCATAAAATCGAATTGTGGTATTTAAAATTTAAATGGAACACAGAATAGTTGTTGCCAGAAAAGAACCACGTATTAGTAGTGTAAATAGAATAGACCAGTAGTGGTAGTAACACAGAACACAAAGTAGAGGTGGTAGTGAATTAATTATTAATTATACATGTAGTTTAAGTATGTATGCATGTTGGTGTTTGTTGTGATCAATCAATCATTTATTTAGAGTGAAAGTGGCAGAGTATGCACCCAGCCCCCAAACACACACACGTGTAGGCACACACGCACGCACGAACATACACTCATACACACACACACACACACACCATCCACCAATAGTTGGCTTTAATATCTTAATTATTTGATTTAGAAACTTCTGGGGAAATAAGACAACCTAAGGATTCCAAACTTCAAATCGTTTCCACACGGATGTTTATTTTAATCAAATTAATACGCAATATCTTACTACAAATCTTTCAATGTTTTATATGTAATCATTTGGATTAGTTGAACATTTTCTTTTAGTGATAGTGTAATCAAATAAGCAGTATTTTATCCCAGTTCTGTTAAGTTCTATATATATTTAATCGCTTATATTAGATCCTTATTTTATTCTATAAAGCACTCTCGAATGAAATAAATGCTTTATAAATTTGGTATAATAATAATGATGATGATGATGATGAGGAGGAGGAGGAGGAGGAGGAGGAGGAGGAGGAGGAGAATGATGAAGATGATGATGATGATGATGATGATGACGACCACGACCACGACCACGACGACCATAATGATGTTGATGATGGTTATGGTCTTGGTCATAACAATAATAATAATAATAATAATATTAATAGAAATAATAATAACAACAGAAATAATAATAATAATGATAACAATAACTATAGAATCTAATAATATTAATAATAATAATAAATAATGATATTAATAATAAAACAATAACAATGTGAATATTGAAATTGTATTTATAACGTCACGGTGGTGACGTGATTATAACACTATGCTGACAGCCTGTAATGCAAACGTATGCAAGCCAATAACTAAATCTATAAGTATGAACTCGCGTTTAACACACTAAATATCCTGATTTTAACTATAAATCAGTTGTGACTTTTAATACTTATCTAAAGCAGACGTGGTCCTGCTCTCGTGCGTCATGTTGAACGCTGCACGTCGCCTGGCAGCATCATACTGTTTAATGTCTCGTCTGGCGTTCACGCGACGCTCCTGAAGAATGTCTTCACGCATCAGTTCCGCCATGAGCATTTTCTCGTCTACTGTGTATTCAATCTGCAAAAATTTTTTTTTTAACTATTTCTGATTTTAGCAACTACTATAAATTAATAATATTTATACAATTTTATTGATATTAGAATTACATCATTCATTATTTCTCATTTATCCTTTGTCGAAAAAATATATGTCTTTTTAATATCATTAACACAAAGAGCGTGTTGATTCAGGGTAAATATACGCGTATGTCTATTAGATATAGGTACATATACAAATTTGTATTACCATTGGGATTATAAAAGAAAGATTGTCAAAAGTAGAAAATCGCTATTTACAGTCAGTTCAGACTGATAGATATTTAACAAGGACCCTAGCTTGCTACAATGTACAACAAACGATGGCCGCGTTCCATATACCCTTGTTGTATAAAAAATATCCGTAAGACACGTATACTGACAATTAAAAATCTTACCTCCGTCTTAAATTTAGTTTTATCCTCAGGTGTGATAGCACCGTCTAGTATGTCCGCCAGTCTGGAGGGCATCCTTTCTGGATCGCCATCCGCGAAGTCTACGGTGAACGCTAAACCACCATTGCTTACTTTGGCATCTTGCTCTGAAACAACAATCGCCAGAGTTCAATTCTTTGCATAAACATATCTGCTGGTACAGTTCTGATATACGACTACTTGCTTAAGTACTTTTAATAGCATTCCATTTAGGAAGGGTAGGTGTTTTAAGCTTATCTAAAATTCATAAAATGAAGGTAAACAGAAGTATTACACATAATTACCTTCTTTGAGCTGTGACATCATATCCTGCTGTTGATCAGAACTGGGACGCTGGAATGGCGTCGATCTTCCCAGGATATCTGACACGTTTTCATCTTCTGCCTGTTTCCTGATTGGAGACGGACATACTTTGTTTCGTTTGGACAATTTTGGGAGACAATTTCCCATATTAAATTTTTTGATACGGCGATTTCTAAGGAATTATTCGTTTTATTTGTGATGTTATACTACTTTAGTTCTCGTGTACCGAGTTTAAATTAACACGAGCACAAAAAAAGCACCGTGGTGAGATACGAACAGAGGAACAAAAAATGCACGTCTGTTAGTCTTCGATGCTTAGCAGCGAATGAACTGTTGTTGATAACCACGTGACGTCGTTTCCATGCGGGATGTGACGTCACTGACGTCGACTTAATGGATTGAGCTATTTATAGAACGAGATATTTTCGAAATGAAACGTTTGATTTTTTAGAATATGCCAAGTATCCGTTTGAAATAAATTAAGTTTAGAATATTATTAATTAAGTAAAAGAATCTTATTTGTTGAGGTTGTATAAGAAACAGTCACGAACCCAATTATTTTACTATTATAGTTTTATGGATTTTCATCATATGTTAATGGATGAGTTTTCTTTCCTAAGGCTTAAATAGTGCTCTTTAACTCCTCTTTATAATACAGAATAAAATGTCGGGACCGCTGGGATTCTGTCTTACATTGGGGCCGCGTGTTGTGGATCGGTCTTCAGCCAGGCACTTCATATGTGACATCATTCTCTTCGTATTTCATTGAAATTACGAGCGAAGACGGATTGGTTGTCAACACTATCAGTAAGAATACTGTATTAAATTTACATTTACATGATGCCTTATATATGTGTATAACTTTTATTTTTATTTCAATTGTAATTATGTAAATGTGTATTTGCGTGTACATTATTTAATTTTGTCTGTATTTTATAATCTCCTGTATGCATTTATGGATGAATAAAAGAATAAATAAATCAATCAATCAATCCGTCATCTGTCTCTCACCGCTGATTCAAGTGTGAAAGTTACTTGCGACTATAGGTGTGCTGTAGCACTAGTTAACCATCAAGGATCACATAAAAGAGTGGCTAGGTTAACTGGTCGTCTTTTAGCTCTCGATGATATTAAAATGAAGCTTACTATTCAGACAACATGAAGTAGTTTAAGGGCGGTAGCACGTTTATTAAGCCTCAACCGAAAGTATGAAAAGCTAGCACTGCCAGATTTAGATGGACGGTTTATAAAGCGAATGCGCCCACTTCTAGTATTGTGTGGGTATGCTGTAGAGTATCTTCTAACTAATCAGGAGAATGTGCGCGTGAATTATCAATTTGAACGTTTATGTCAGTCAGTTATATAAGAGCCGGGGTATCCTTCAATGTTTTGCACACGATCAATAGTCGTATCGATAGTCGTTCTCTCGTCAGGTCATTTAAGGAACCTTCACTTTAACAAATAAGTGTAAAGTGAAAACAAATCGAAGATAAGTAACCACTGCCGAATGACACGTTACCCGCACTGCCAATGACATGTTCCCCACACTGCCGAATGGCACGTTATCCGCACTGCCAATGACATGTTCCCCACACTGCCGAATGGCACGTTATCCGCACTGCCAATGACATGTTACCCGCACTGCCGAATGGCACGTTATCCGCACTGCCAATGACATGTTCCCCACATTGCCGAATGGCACGTTATCCGCACTGCCAATGACATGTTCCCCACACTGACGGATGACATGTTACCTATACTGCCGAATGTTACGCTACCCACACTGCCGAATAACATGTTAGCCGCAATGCCGAATGTTGTTTTTTTTTCTCGCACTGCTGAATGACATGTTACTCGCACTGCCGAATGGCATGTAACCCGCACTGCCGAATAACATGTTACCCACACTGTCGAATGAAATGTTCCTGCACTGCCGAATGACATGTTACCCGCACTGCCGAATGACAAATTGCACTGCGGAATGACAAGTTATTCGCACTGTCGAATGACATGTTACCCGCACTACCGAATGACATGTTTCCCGCACAGCCGAATGACATGTTACTCGCACTGCCGAATGACATGTTCCCGCACAGCCGAATGACATGTTACCGGCACTGCCGAATGACATGTTCCCGGCACTGCCGAATGACAAATTGCACTACCAAATGACATGTTACTCGCACTGCCGAATGATATAAATCAATCTCTTCTTTCTTTGTGAATCTAATATTCAGTTTACACTGGTAATACAGCACACAATCTTAAAGGGACAAACGGCAAATTTTAAGACTGTTCACTTAAAACGAATTCTAAAATTACACATTCTGAAATCTACACTGAAGGCTGCACGATGGATAGAGTATTGACCACTCACGGCGTAAGTCGTATGTTCGATCTCACGCCCGATTAGATGGCATCTCAAATCAATGCTCAGTACTGGTTCTACACATGAAACTGACTTGAGAGCGATTCATATAAACTTTCCAATCAAGTCAAAAAATAAATTAGCATAACCTTAACATATATACGCTATGCAAATATGAAGTCAGAATACCCTTATATAAATATGTTCGCCGGTCCTTTATTTCATTTTCATTTTGGAATAAATGTTGTAGTCTATTGCAGATGATTAAAAGGTCGTCATATTTCACATATTAACTATGGCCTTAGATGGAGAAAAAATGTAAGAAATGTAACGTTTTTTCTTCTGATTTTATCGGTATGATAGAAAACAAATATCAATTTGTATTTCAAAAGATTTTGTTTGTACTCATATTTTCAAAAGCAGCACGACTTCGCAAGATATGTCCTGCAACACCTGGACACGTTTAACAGATGTCAGAAAAAATGTTAATACTTTCTTGAATACGAAGTTTGAGATAGTGATACTTGGATATTAAGATGTTCATATGGTCATATAAACGCATGTGCCCCTTCTAATTAAAAACCGTATGACCGGAATATGCAAGTATGAAATATGAGAAAACAGCCGCGTTAGCGGGCTCGAGTAAAGGAGGCAAGTATCCAATCCTGCAAAATAGCAAATTTAGGTCCTAATAAACGTCAACAGTTTGAAAAAAGAAATTGAAAGTCATGTATAGAAGGAAGAGAGTTATGGAATAAAGGGAAGTGAAAAAGCAAGACATGTTACACAAACGTCTGCATAAAGAGATAGAATAAGTAGGAGAAACATGTTAGAAAGACGATCAATGCTTCAGACATAGGTAGATTTAGTAAAAGACAGCAAGATGTAAAGAAAGGTGCTTAATCGTCCACGACCGGCGATTTAAGCTAAAGCAGACAGCCACATCAAATTGAGATGGGCTGACCTCACGTTTATGAGGATTTCAAATTAAGGCGCTTCGCTATATATACTAGCAATTTGCCTAATGAAAATCAAGGATATAAAAGAGTGATTTTCGAGATGTTTTATATAAACCAGTACAAACTTTTAGTTGGTCACTAATATTTGCATATACGTTTAAGCAACGTTTAAATTAATTGTATTTCCGGTCAACTAGAATGACATCCCTTTCCCAACCTAACACATTTAAAGGTGTTAAAATGGTATATATATAAGTGGGGCAAGCTTAGCCCAGTGGTCTAAGCATTGAATTGTCAACCCAGGTGTCGTGTGTTCAAACCGCAGTCAGGCCAACAAAAAAAAAATTAAAAAAAAAAAAATAATTTTTAAAAGTAATTATTTACAAATTATCCAATTTACGTGTTTTAAAACAGTTCGACAAGAACATACAGGTGTTATAGATTATTGTAATATATATATATGCTTCGTATGTTATTATTTTGCCTTCGCAAAATATTTTTAAGCTGTGCGTGTGTATCTAGCACTGCCAGTTTTAGAGAGACGGTTTATAAAGCGACTGCGCCCACTTCTGGTATTGTGTGGGTATGCTGTAGAATATCTTACTAATCAGGAGAATGTGCACGTGGATTATCAA